>WOFM01000234.1:1358494-1532844 GCA_011428145.1 Ericerus pela
ATCTGGATGAGATTGGATATAGAGACTGATGGCTAATTGGATTTCTGGTCTGGAATTTTCTGAAGGAAAGGTTTGAGGATTTATATTTGACCATAGATTTTTTAAATCTTTGTTTGTTAAGGATGTAATCCAGTGGTTAGCTTTGAATGAAGGTGCGTTTGGAGTTGCTTGAATATCCCAATCTTCGTTGTGCATGGGTTTAATTTTTGTACACTTACAGGATTTTGTTGTTTCTTTTGTTTCCACAGGTGTTTTGGATTCTGCACATGGTTGATAACTGCACGACAGCACTTGGAATGGTTTCCTTGGACTGCAAGATTTTTGATGGTTCTGGAATTTTTAAATTTCTTTCGAAAAAATATTTTTTATCTTTACTCTGCACGTTAAATGCGCCAAAAAAATTTTTACACTTTTTGTAAATTAGTTCAATAAAATTTTTATAAAATTTCACACTTTTTTAGACTTTTCTTTGAAAAAACAAAACACAGGATTTTTTATGTTTGGGCGCCAATATTTTGTAACGAGAATATTGGTTACAAAATAATTTAAATACTCGTAAATGAAAAAGGTTGTATTAAACACAATATAAAACAGTGAAATACTAAAAGTAAGTTACGTAAGAATAATAATGTTAACATAAAAGGTAAAGATGATAATGTAAAGAAGAGATGATAGATAAAATGTACATAGTTACATGAGTTTTTATAACTAGAAGTTTTGGGAGGAGAATATGACAATTTCTTGGAGAGTGGAAATGATAGTGATATGATTGGAGAGTTATGACAATACAAGTTTAGATATTGTCCAATAGGAGTTTAAGAAAATGACATAAATGGTGATTTTGGGTATTTGCAATATTTGCAGAATGGTTTCATAGAAAAGAGTTGTTATGAAAAGTGTATTTATGTTTGTTTATAAACATTGAAAGTAGAATAAATGAGTCAGTAAAGGCAAGTGAAGACTTGTTTACATGACATCAATATAATGAGAATTGTTTTAGGTGATTGATATATATGTGAAATATATATATAAGAGAGAAATATTATGAATGATACGAAATTATCATTACACGTTTTTAACGCAAAATTATTTTGATTCTGCTTCTCCTTAGGTAAACTCCAGGGAGCTCTCATATACCTATCTCACTCCGTTCAATCAATTAAATAATTCATAGAGACATTAAATTATATTTTTAATTATGAAAATGGTTTCGTTAATTCTTTATTCTCCTGTTATGATGTGTTTTTCTCTCCTTAAAAGAATGAAAGCTCGGGTGATAATGTTTGATTTGGTTAAATGGTATTCAACTTGTGGCGTTAATGGGTCATTTGTGGAAATATTCACATTCTACATATTTTCACGTTTGTAAACTTCTAACCTTGGAGGAAATATCATTTACATTAAAAGATTGAATTTATGAAGTAAGTATTAATTCTCTCTACTCTGCAATTTTACTTATTTGTGAATCACTGTGAAGTTTCTATGAGTGTAAAGGGTGTATATGCTAAAACGTGTTTTCATTTGAATGTCATTTCATAAATTGAAATGTGTGCTTTTTAATTTTCATTCATCTTCGTTTGTTGGCAACTACGTTAGAAGAAAATTCGATCCAAGCAGGCCAACCGTGAATTAATTGAATGAAGGTACTTACCTAAGGTAAATTTGAAACGCCTGTAAAATTAAGAGCTAAACATGTGCTAGAGAGTTTTTAGTCACGTCAATTTATATGCAGAACTTGGGGATTAATTTTCAAGCATCTTTACCTCGTCATTGCAGCGATATACTCTGGCTCTTCACCGAGTAAACAATTCAACTGTACTCCCAACATGGTATCTGTAAATGGTTCACATATTGTATAATAACTTTATTAAGATTTAGGATTTTTCAAATCTATCTGATCGTTGAATGAAAAAAAAAGAAAAAAAAAGAAGGAAATCTATTTTAACAGCAATATCTGATTGAAGTTGCTTCTTTTGTAGCAATTCTACAATAATCTTTGAAAAAGTAAATTTTTAGGCCAATCAAGTACCGGCCTACTTAAACAATCTGCAACATCTGCCAACTGGTTAATCAATAGTGTTTCATATCAAAAAAAATATACTATAGCTTACCTGGTCAATAACCAACAAGTACATCAACTCATGAGCTTAAAAATAAAT
This sequence comes from Ericerus pela, assembly GCA_011428145.1. Classification (NCBI taxonomy): domain Eukaryota; kingdom Metazoa; phylum Arthropoda; class Insecta; order Hemiptera; family Coccidae; genus Ericerus; species Ericerus pela. The sequence continues at coordinate 1,360,654 of WOFM01000234.1, forward strand.
TAATATTTACAAAAATATTTAATGCCTGGTATTTAGTATCTTAAATAAAAGAGATCCTGTGCTTCCACCAGGGGTGGGAGAAACTCAAACGTAAGTCTAATTTTATTTTTGCTTTCAATTTTTCTGGATAACCAATCGGCATAATACTTAGTTCGACATAAATATGTCAGTATGAAAGTAATGTTCAAAAAAGTTGGAAACAAATGAGTTTCTACAATCATATGTTTTCGTTACTATCGTAGTTGTTGAGACAAGGGTTTTAAAGAAGGCTATTTTGTTTTTCAAAATCATAATCTGTAATATTTTCTGACTGTGTGCATTGCAAAGCTGAAAATGAACATAGAAATAAAGATTGCCGGAGAAATTAGCATATCTACTCAGATTTTTTATAAGTATTAAGGTAATAGGTAGCCAGAACATCATATTTCATAACTGTTGGCTCGTATGCATAATGTCACCAATAATGGAAATTGACCATAAAAAATTATGTGGAGACAGCGAATGAATGTAATATAATTAAAATTTTTTCATTAGGGGCAGGTGTAAAGTGACACAAAAAATTTCATTTTACTATAACTATGTCAGTTTTGATCTGATTTAGGTGAAACAAAAAACATTTGATCAGTAATTTGAAGATCTACAACCTGCTTTTGAGAAAGTTTGAATTCAAATACCTATATATTCACAATTTTAAGTGTGTCATCCTACGACATGGGTGTGTTGTAATGTGACCCTGGTACTGTTCGCAGTGTTGTTTAAAAAAATTAGTTTAATTACGACTGAAACAAACTTGTTTAAGAAGTTTACCGAACATTACAAAAATTATCTGATATGTTTGTAAATAAAGAAATCATTCCATTTTGATTAGTGGAACCTAGTTCAATGGGCACAAATTTTGAAGCAATCTTTTTTTTAGATCCATTTAATATCAGCTATTCTGTGGTAAATATTTTTCTGGAGTGCTTGTTTCAATAACTGTTTTCCAAGTTCGAGTAGAATTAATTCGTTTCCTTAGCTCCACTTTTAGTAATTCCAAAACATCTTCCAGCATTACAAAACTAGTGCTCAAACCTTATCCAATTGGAAACAGTAGGGAAAATTTTTCTGTCCCACCTGATGAAGACAGTGTTGGCAAAGCATCTGTTGAAATTGTAGGCTGCAGCTTTGCATTCTGAGTAGCCTTTGTCCAGAACAAGATCAATTGCTGATTTTAACTCATCGTCTTTGTAGGTTGATGGATTTTTCTTTTCCACCCTTCCAGCTTTAATTATGATTTATATGACCACATGTTAATTGTGTATAATTATATGATAGCTACCAACAAAAAAAATACTTAGTTAAAACATTGATTTTAACTGTTTTTTCTAGTGTGTCATTTTACAACACACCCAGTGTGTCACTTTACATCACTAGTACTTTTCATCCCCAATTATGTAGAACTTTTGTAACATACAATTCAATTTGAAAATTAATTCCGTCATTCGAAGCAGCATGGTCCAATCTATAAGTTTATAAATGTTTTACTTGCCTTCAATAAAATTGTTCTTAAATAAACAAAAACTTCAAATCTCAAATTTTTTACATTGCATCTTTCAAAACAGGCTTTTTCCGATAAAACTGACATGAATTCTAAATCATGGATTATTGATATATTCGATACATATTCATATTTATTCAGTTTTAGTTTCATGTAGATAGTGCTGATAGTACTCAAAATTTGTACATTGTGTCATTTTACATCATATGTCACTTTACAACATCTGCCCCTACCTAATCTTCATTTTCAAGTAGAAGTTCAGTCATGTCGTCCAAAAAAATAAAATTAGCACATAAGCTTTAACTAGATAGGGTTTTTGGGTGTCTCAAAACTTTATTTTATGCATTTTTCTCCGCGTAATTTGATTTTGTAATACAAATATGTCAGTAAAAAATTATTCAGCACAAAATTTTTTACAAAAAAAGTAATGTGCAGTTTTTTGCCCAACTCACTTTCCCTATAGAGAGTCTTAAAAAAACCATTCTTCAATGAATATGTTTAATAGCATTCATTATATGAGACATATAACTCGTAATAAATTTTAATACCGTTCAGATAATTCGTAAACCCATTAGATATTTTTAACCATCTATCCGCTTCCATAACCCCTTCCAACAAAAAAGGTTACATGCAGTTTTTTCACTATGCCTATTCTTCTTCAAAGAGTCTTGAAAACAACCATATTCAATGGATATAGTTGTTTTTCAGACTCTCTGGAAAGGAAGGAGGGTGTCAGATAAAAAACTTTGAAGGTGGAAGGGATAGTAAAATATTATGAAATTGGAGTGGATGGTAGAAAATATGTATTTATTGGGTTTACGAATAATCTACATAGTATTCTAATGAACATGTTCAATGAAGAATGGTTTTTTTCTTTAAAGAGAAAGAGAGGCGTCTGGTAAAAAACTGCATGTCATCTCTTTTATAGGAAATTTTTTATTGAACAATTCTGCAACGACCAATTTTTTTCACAAAATCAAAATTCGCGAAGAAAACTAGGAAAAACCAAATTTTTGGTGAGAAACACACCTTCTCAAAAAATGCAAGAAGTGGAGAGGGTAAATCTCTTAATATGTTATTCTAGGAAACTCACCCAACAATCCTATAGTATAGTTGAAGTTTGTTTATAAAGTTTTGTTTTTCCTCATTTCGATACAGATTTGACTCGACTATAGCTATCGTATCGATTTTTTCATCCAAGTTTGCCACTTTTATTGTAATTCGAATATTGATAAATTTCGTTTGGCGTTTATACTTGATTGACATAAGATACACTTACCCATAATAATATCCAATGTACTTTTCATTAAATAGTTTTCAATGTTTAGGTCTCCTAGGCGCTGGGAATCATCAGTTAGCATTTTTGTCAACTGTTTAGCGTGTTTGTTAAATGCTGGAAAATAATTCTTAAGTACCATTTTATGGTAGGCAGGCAGAAGCAATTTCTTTCGTGCCAACCATGCTTCTCCTGGAAATATTGGAGGAAATTATATTAGGAGTGATAATAACGTTCAGTAGGAATCATATTTTACAATAATACGTATATTGTGACGATTCAGCCAGACGGAATTTTTAATTGCTCATATAGTGTTGTGGTGTACGTGTCTGCAAACACATCCATCATAGCATAGATTTGTATGAAAGAAAACACAAAATAGTACATTTCTCAGCTCATACAGTTTTCACACAGCAGAAAGAAACTCATACAGCATACATGTTGTATGTCTACTTCATAACTAAAGCCCGATGAGAAACCCCAAAATCACAATTCAATCGAACATTTTAAAATCAGCCTATACAGGATGTCCTGAAAAAAATATTAAAACTCAAATAAATCTTTTACATATCATTCAATACGAAGTAGAGGTCATATGATTACATTTTTTCAACTCATCGGGTAGTATTTACTGCCGCAATTTTGATAGCGATTCCAAGCGTTTTGTAACCTACCACAAAATGCTATGCAACTTCATAGATATACATACACAAATTGTATAGTATCTCTATTACGTCGGTATTACATTAATTATTTTATCGAGCACAACTACCAAAGTTTGTTAGTCGATTCTCAGGACACTCTTATTAACCACAGTTGTAAAAAACAAATAAACTTATCGACTGTGCTGATTTATTAGACAAATAAACAAAAATAAATAAAAAAATCGATTATAACTGACGAGGATAAACAAAAAGTGCTAAATTACAATTTACAGTAATCTGGTCTGAAATTAACTCGAGCACAGATTACATGTTCTATGAAACTATAGGGAAAAAATGTTACCTTAAAAGCTTTGAACTCCAGCTTATAGAATAAAAAGAAGGGAATCAAAACAGAACGAGGTTAAACAGTCAAATGCCCAGAAATGCGCCAAAACCAAAGTAGACCCCAATAATACAATAAAATCATAGCATTATATAGGCCAACTAAGTATTAAATTTAAGCTATACGGCATTATGGAATCATATAATTATGTAAGTATATTGGACATCCGGAGTCGATGACAATAAATATAGAGTCGAATGAAAAATAATCGACGAAATATAGTTAATCAGAAAACAAAATACCGCACCAAACCATATTTATTGAGGAAACAATAAAGTGTGTTTTACTATAGACAAAAAAAATTCAGGAGTAGTTTAGCTGACTAAACTTATAATATTCACAACAAAACAAACCGGAACAGTGCAGCCAAGCAATACTTGAACAAAATTATATTCCTAATAATATACTTAAAAGATGAATCATCATTGACATTGATGACTTGTAGAAGGGCATTAGACATCCCAAAGTATGATGATATGTAGAAAATGTTTCACCTTTTTTTGTTAACAATGTCAATTAGTACATATGCTTTCCTCACCATCAGCAGCATCTAGCACTTTGTCTTCCTGACAATCCTTTGAATCCTCATCTTTCATAAATTTATAGTATCATACAATTGCACCTCCGAGTGGTTTACTGTCCTCACTTTTAACAACCTTCTTTTGGAACCATCCGACCAGTAAGACAGTAAGTTGGTACAGGTACTCATAATGGTACTAACCAAGATAATCATACATAGAGCACTTCAATGGCATAATTTTCCTGCAAAATATTTTCTCTACAGATAGTGAAAAAAACTACCGGAGGAACTACAGCTTATTTGTTATTTGGAGTAAAGTGATTAAATTTCTGAGCAGAATGTGGAAAAAAATTCCAAACAATGAAGGAAAACATTTTTTTTTTTTAATTTTTTTGTCAATTTTGAATTTTGTTTTAATGGAAGGGGAGGGGAGGAGACATGTTTTCCTATTTTCCTCTGCCGGATTTGCCCAAGGTGTTATGTAAACCCAATTTCAAGATTTTGTTTTATAGACACCTCCTTAGATGTCTATAAAACTAGATTAGGATCGGTGAATTACAGAAGTTTATATAGGTTTTTAGATATTGATAAACTTTATAGACATATCATAAACGCCTCCCAGTAGTGTAAGAGACATTGTTGAAGAACTGCCCGACTCCCCATTGTATGTCTAGTGATATACCAAAATTTCTATCGCTCAACTCAATTAGAGTCTCTCTAGGGGGATTTTGTGGGGACTAATGGACTTACTTTCACTTAGCAGTTACCAAAGGTGGTTTAGCTATGTGGTAACATTCACCGATTTTAGCTAGATAAACTTGTGGGTTACCCGTTTGATTCTCTGAGCTGGTACACCTACAGATGGGTAAATTGTTCAATGTTGCAGCCTTGTCAGTGGGGGAGAAAGACATTTCAAACTTTTGATGGAACAAAGTAAGTTACTGATATGCGGTAGAGAAACCGAAAAAAAAAGAAAAGTTGGAGGGTTGAGTTGGTGATGAATTGTGGAGGGTTCTAAGGGTGCTGAGTCTTTACTTTCCTCTTTTAGCGACGGACTTGGTACTGCATGTTGATAATCACATTAGTTAGGAATTTAATGCAATTGTCTGGTATACCTCCTTCAATTTTAACAAAATTGTATTGTCTTATTATTTTGCAATAATACTATGCCACTGAAATTTATTGCAGATCCGAATAAATATTATAGTTCAACTTAAATGGTAATTGAAGCTCTCCATATCCTATACTAGCTGTTTTGAAACCAAATGTTAATAATTTCCTTGAAATACAAGGTTAATTTCACATAAATATGGAGACTCACCAGTGTTCAAACTCAAACCATTTCGGAACCAGGGCTTCAAAAAATTATATTCATAGCCTTTTGTAATGAACTCGAAATTTTTAAACAGTACCTAAAAAAATTTATATATATATAAATTACTTTAAAAATGCATTTTTAAAGATAAGTTTTTATTTTTTTTTGGCTTTAGCTTCATGCGAAATAAACATTATTTCGTTGTGGAAGGTTGGCTGCAGTACTGGTATATTTTAAAATCGTAGAAGTAAGTAGAATAAGAGCTTATAAAAAATACAAATTTTCCATTTGAATATAGTCTGTTAAAAAATATATACCTATAGGTCTACAAAAAAGCAATTTCTCATTTCACATGAATCAAAAATTATTAGTTATTAGTATCATTACGAACAAAATGGGTAACAATGCAAAATGTCACGTTATTTTTTCACTTAGTTCCAGTAATATTTTCAAAAAAAGTACTATTCTTGCATATATTTATACAAAAAGATGGGCAATAAGTGTATCGAATTCAAATGCTTGTAAACAATAACAGAATTTGACCAAACCCCTCATTAAGGGCGTTTTGCTGAGATTTGTGATCTATATCCAACCTTCTGTAACGGCAAAAGAAGTGGGTCAGTATTTTATTGAGAAAAAAAAATGGATCAAGTTTACTAACCTCAACATCTTGAGGAGAAAATAAAAACACGTTTGGTCTTCCTAGAATATGACCAAAAATTACGTCACTTTCGACCTCTTTTCTTTTCGTTTCCAAGTAATCGAACAAATCTTCAAAAATTCATCACCATTTGCGAATCAAATATTATTTCATGTTTTGTAAAATTTAATTTTTAAAACGATTCGAAAATTAAATCAACATAAATTCATTCTCATTTTACTTGCATACCTTCTTCTTTGCATTTCATCAATTCGAGACCAGCTCCGACAATGAACTGGAATTTTGGCTTTGGGAGGTGGCTATATCGATGTCTTGTTTTCAACCATTTCCAGTCGAAAAACAAAAATAAAAATACACCAAATGAAATTAAAAGTACGAGTAGGATATACGTTAAAATTACTAAACCAAACATAGTTCTTGTTGTTCAGGTAGCAACAATTTGCAAAGATAATGATTACTTGAACTTCGAATGCAATAAACTTGTGTGAAAAATAACGAAATAGTTTCTAGAAACTACTTGAATTTTTTTTTTTATTTCTTGTTCAACTGAATTTGTATAATTTTAAATTTCAAGGCTGATTGAAATCTAAAATATTCATTCTACTTTTTCTAAGCGTTTCCTTTAGAAGAAAAAAGTCATTGAAATTCAAGAGAGGAATTATACCAGTCTGAATGTTTTTTCTTTTTCTTTTTTTTTTTTTCGTTTTTCTGCACATTCATTTCATTTTAACTAAAATTTTAATTGATATAGGTAGATAAAGGTTGGTGGTGACAGTCTCCAATTTTTGGCCATTTTTTGTTTGCCTACTCGTAAGCCAAAAAGTAATTCAATTTAACCTGTAGGAGAATGAAAATTCTCCGTGAACTTCTTATTATACACTTTCAAAAACTTTGTATGTCTCTAAACGTATTATCCCCTCCATGTTTTATTTTGTACAAATTTATGATAAGAACACTAAATTGATGTGTTAGACGTTCTTTTAATAGGGAAAACTTAAAGATAGGCTAATTTTAGCTTTGATCAGTGGCATGGCTGTGAGAGCTGTGAGAGTGATAGCCAGGATCCCCATTTAAAAAATAAATAAATTAAAAGAAACTGAGAAGATGTAGATGGAATGTGTTGTTACACTAGAGCAGTTCACTGCCCCCCCCCCAAAACCTGCCTATGTAAAGCCATAGAATTTCAATATTATTTCACAATTTTATCGATTAATTTGCATTTCTTAACCACTTTGCTTATGACCCAGTTTTTTTTTTCATATGGAGTAATAAAAATTAAGAATTGACCTCATGAAGGTGTTGGAGGGTGGGATGATAAAAGTTAAAAATTATTTGTTTCACGACAAAAGAAAACTATTGAAACGATTTTCTTTTTTTGACCCAATTGTTTTTCATACAACAGCCGTACTAAGGCTCTTTACTACCGGGTATGTGCCTCAGGGTGATAAGATATGAGTCATCGTTTTGAGATGTAAAAGAAATCTGTGGATTCTTCTGTATTTATGAGTGTAAACAAAATAAACAAACGAAAAATAGTGGCTCATTTCTCATCATCTTCATGGTTACATATTTGTATCAATTTTACCTTTCCGTATCACCTGTACGTATCATGATACAATACGAGCATATGATATGATACTAAATCTGATGAAACATTACTAATCATTGTATTATATCTCCCATATGAATAAAAATTATTTTTTTCCTGTTGAAAGAATCAAGTAGCTCCGTATTCCTTTCTTTGATGCGACGACAGAATATCGACATTGCTGGGAAAGGGCTATACATCGTATCATCATACCAGTTTTTGATACAGTACAAGGTTATGGACCTTGTATACGTTGAACAATACTGCTAAATGATACAAATGTGTACTCCAGGCTACCTAGATTTTTTTTAGAGAAAAAGAATATATGACAAAAGTTATAAAATTGACAAGAGAAAAAAGAAAAAAACACTGTCATCAAATAACTTTTTAGTGCGCAGAAGAAAAAAAGTAAGAAAGAAGTGTGTAAAAAAATAGTTTCTGGTTAAAATTTTGATACTAAGAGTGTGAAGAAAACAAAAAGCCTAAAGGCTTGTTTTAGACCAAAAGAGAGAAAATATTCTAAAAAAAATTATACCTGTGCATCCTGGTGTAAGTGCTGTTGAGACATCACTCATATGAGGTGGAGCTCAAACACCCGATGATAGTCGCTGTCAAATATTTGTCTCTATGATGTAAAACTAATATACGAATTACGTTTGATCGTAATTACTTGTATATACGTGCAAGTAATGTACAAGTACCAAACTGTGACTAATCAGACAATTACAGTGATGTCATAATTTGGTACACAAACTGGTTCTCTATTTCTTATCTATATGAGAAATGATAAACCAACCCTTACAAGAACGTATATAATTTATATCTATGTGTGTATGTGTGCTTGTAAATAAGCCCTTATATAAATTGTTTAAACTGGCTCTAAAATCGCCAGTGTTTGCCCACGTTTTGGCTCACCAATATGGGTGTACGTATGAAGTCACAGAGCACACAATAATCTGTTGATTACCTTCTGGTGCAAATATTCTTTACATGACAAGGTATTCCGCACCCTCCTTTAGATATATATTTATATAAGCACTGCTTCATGGTGCTTTGGCTTGTGCCTGCCCACTACTTTTGCTAGTACAATAAGTAATGAAAAAAAAAACCTCTGTCATTACGTTTTTTTGTATTTTTGTCTGTTTGGTTTCCTTTATTGCTGAGTAGTTGGCGCATGGACATAAAGCATGAAGGAATAACATTAGCTTACAAATTAATTTTGGCAGGCTCATACATTTAATATATTAATAATTACGTAACTATGTAGCACCCAAATTTCACATAAGGGGCAAGGGTGAAATTTTCACAACGAGCTGTCCTTATACCTATAAATAAGGTCATAAACGACTAGGTCTGACAAGAGTTTTGTATCTTTTAATGAAGTAATTTCTGAGAAAAATTTTGAAAAAGATAACTACATAAAATACTATATACTGCCCAACTGGGAAGGAAATTTCACACTCCGACCAAGTTAAGCTCAATATTTTTTTTTGCAAAGAGTATATCTAATGCTGTATTTGAGCCAGGGGAAAATAAAACTTGCGGGTTGCTGGGTTAAATGCAGATTACGGTGGAGAGAATTCTTAAGAAAAAGAAAAAGGGAATTAATTTAAAGAAAATTAGACGTTTAAAGGTGTGGGGGAAACTGAGGAACCAATTAGGCGTTAGAAAACAATTAGAGTTTGAAAAAAAAAAAAAAGAAGTGAGAAAATGAAGTTAAGGAGCAAGAAAAAGAAGTTGAGGAGTGAGGAAAATAATTTAGAAATGAGAAAGGTAAGAGTTCTGAAACTGGTCTTTTTCATCTCGCCAAAATTATATTCCTCCAAAATATAGAATTTCGTACACATCTTGAGAAAAAATGTTTTGTCCAGTAATCTGAGCAAACTACCAAAGGGATATGGCTGAAATTTTTATGAAAGGTAATCGTTACAAAGTAGCAAGTAGCTAATCTGATAGGAGTTTGGTATCTATTGATTCAGTACTTTCCGAGAAAAATGTCAAAACAAAAAAATAGCTGGGAAAAATCAAGTCGCTATTGCTCTTTTCGTATTTAAGGCGTAAGAGGTTTTGAGAGTATTTTCTGCATTGCATTTAATCTCGTGCTTAAGGTGTAATAGGCTGCGATTTAAAGGGGCACTTCTTTTTAATATGACTGTATTCAGAAGACTGCAGGAGAGCGGGCATTCTGGAATAGAATTTATAAGTTTACTAGTGTGTTAATTATGTCTTTGAAAGTGTTTTTGAGTACCTATTATGTTTTGTAGAAATTTTATTTAGCCTACGTTGAGGTCTTATGATTTCAAGATTTTGAACGATGAATGTATTAGCAAGGGGGTATTTTAGCTTTTAATGATGCTGCGCCAAAGTTTTTTTTTTTGTACGATAAATTTACGTATTGCTGAAAAAGCTGTCGAGATTTGGGGACGAAATAAAATGCGACCAATTAGGTACATCGCTAGTTCGTAATAATAATAATAATTGAATCCAATTATCCGTTTAGCGTCTGCGTAAAACGAAATTGTTTATTTTTTAGGTCCCATCTTGGCAGCATTCACATGCTCGGTTTTTTTATTTCTTTATCTTGATAACGATTTTAACATTTAAATATAAAAAAACTGTAAAATCCATCTGTGATATGTAAATTATAGTCAATATTCCAAACAGGTTCCCAGCCTAGTCGTAGACCTGATAAATTCACACAAAACTCGTTTCTATTCTAAATTTAAAAGAATGTTAAAGATGCAAATTTAATATTGGTATCGTAAGTAAGTATTTCCGCAATTATGTTTTTCGCAGTTTGTTACCTAGGACTTTTTATAAGTATATTTTACGTAGGTACAATAAAAAAAAAAAAAAATCATCGAAGGTAGAATTAATTAGCAAACAAAAAAAAAATTAAAATCGTGGCCTTATTCTATGTATCAATCCAGCCACACCACAGAATTACCATAAATTAGTTGGAAATTCCACGTTTGATTTTCTATACCACTGTGCGCAGGTACCAGTTGAAAAAGTAATGAAGTAAATCGGAAAGTATGATGCCAACAACTACGTAAGTCTACTAAGTATGTAGATAACTATGTACCAAAATTGCAAGATAAATATTTTCTGCATGTAAACTCCATATTCCGAGGCCTACGACCAAGAATCGAAGAAAATAATCTCATATTATTGTTTATATGCTGAAAATGAAGCACATAATTATATTATATTAGGTATTGTACGTGAAACATACTGTACGATATATTCAGCCCTGTTTCTGTTTTCTTAGAATTCAGTGGCGGTTTCCCAAATAGTTCTCGCAAAAGTATCATTTTTTTTTTAAATAATTTTTTATATAATTAAGTATTTGAAATGAGAAATTCTGGTTGTTGTATCTAAGATAATGGAAATATAACATTGTAAAATTCATTCGAAGCTTTATGAAAAAACATTCTTTGAATTTCTAATATTATGACTGAATTGTAATCACTTACGAAGGTACTTACCTAAGTACCAACCTAAATGAATTCCTATTTAAATTAATTTAAAATATATCGATAGGCCTACCGTATAACAAAACAAAAACGTCATTTTTCGTTATGGTAGGTATTTTCCTTTCAAATTTCTCACTAAGTTTTAACAAAATTAGTGATACCTACTCGGAAAATTGTATAAATTTTCCAATAAAAAACGTAGGCTATAAAGCGCTTACCTATACTTACAATGCACAAGTATATTAGCAAAAAATTCAATTTCATAACTCATCTTCGCGATACCTACTTACATTAAAAGAAAGTTGCTAAATACATACTGGTATATTGCTATAAAGGTTAGGGAGATATTTGTTGGAGTACTTAATAGGTAATTCATTGTTGCTAGTTATTTGTTTGAATAAGAAATGATTGATAATTAAATGCACAGGTAGGTAAGTAGGCTACATATTCTTCTTATTTAGTAGGTACTTTATGGACAAAAACAAAATTCATTCGCAGTTTATTACTACTTATTCCAAATGATTTTAATAATTTCATCTCAAGATGCTTTCGGAATCTGCTGAGCTGTCATCTAATACCTTATGAATCTTCTAGTATAGATTAACCATAGTTTAATGAATTTTTATAAATTAACATTTGAGTACCCACATACTTTTTACTTTGATAGGTCTTCAATTTGCTCAACTCATAGCTTACTAGTTACAATGTTCATTGCATAAATGCAGGATTGGCAAATTTTTTCTTAAAATTTTTTAGTAGCTAGCGGAAATAAGTTGATCTATAAATAAATTTTCTTAAATTCTTAGTAGTCCAGTAGTCCAGGCAAATTAGTTTAAAAAATGCCTTAAAAAGGAAATAATTGGAAGAAAACTGAATTTTGGTACATAGGTACTTCGGCTTCACCATCCTTAAAAACTACCTAAAAGTCCCAATGCGAAGGACATCGGCTTCCTTCTGTCAGGGGGGTTAAAACGGTAGCGAAAAACCAGGCGTTTATATCATTTAATTTTCATTTGAGCAAAAAATTTATCAAATGAAATTAAAAGCAGAATAAAGAATCTATAAAAAAATATTATACTAATTTTTTTGTCAGGCGCTTAGTTCTTCCATAAATCACCATTGAAGTCGCCTATTTTTCTGTTAATGCCTGTTTAACACAGTAAACAAATGCAGTGTAACGCATGTATAGTAAATACAAAATATGAGTTCAGTTCGCCAATAATGTTACTATAAACTTTTTATAAGCTTTTGTTCCTACTCACTACTACGATTTTAAAACATATCAATACCGCAACCAACCTTCCGCATCAAAATAATGTTTATTTCGCATGAAGCTAAAGCCAAAAAAACATAAATAAAAGCTTATCTTTAAAAACTCGTTTTTAACGTTAACTTATTCATAATGTACAGACCAACATGTGAAGTGAAATTATCCTCCTTACCGCATTTCAGAATCGCCTCCCCAGCTGATTTTTCATTACATTTTATTCAAAATACAGATTATGTACTCGTGGTCTGTATACACGAAACCACAGATAATTTCTTCCGATGAAGTTCTAAGTCGAAGGATCTATCCGGGTACACCAGCCAATTTATTGTATGTAATTTCTTAATGCACAATAAATACGACCAGGGAATAAGTTCAATTTAAGATTAATAATCATATACTTAATGTACAAATTTACCTTCATCCACAAAAATTGTTTACACAAAACTTCTCAAAAGGACTGGTAGTCAGATAAAATTATGGAACCGAACGAAAATTATGACGGTACAGGTTCAAATGTTACATAAATGTGTGGTGATGGTCGAGAAACCAATTGAGGATTGATTTTTACGTCTTCACATTTCAAATGAGTGCTAACAGTTAGTTTTCTGAAAATGGTTGCTAAAATTGTTTTTAGTTCCCACGATGCGAACTTTTTCCCTGTGAACAGAAAATAAAACTCATTTAAAACTAATATGTAGTCTATCGGAAGATCTAAAGATTCCAGATAATTTTTGTTAAGATGTATCTCAGAAATTATTAGACCTAGGCTGAAAATAAACTAGATAAACCTACCTACCTACCTACTTAGTTATACACATTCTGAACCACCGAAGACTAAAATATGTGAACACGGATCGAAATTGCACAGTTATTATAGCTGTGCCCTGGAATTATAACAACCAGTGTCATATTTTGGCAGTTTTAAGTTACCAGCATCATGGAGTTTCTGAATGTGTCTTCTATACGTACCAATGTCAAAAATGAATAAAATATTTCGGTACTAAAACAACCAATATTATACACCGGTTGTGAATTTTAGTACCAATGTCTTATATAAATGGAATATTATAAGGACTAAAATAACCAACGCGTGTATATTGGTTATTTTAATTTCTGAAATGAGCAAAACAGGCTTAATAATCATATTTGAACAAGATCATGATTTTTTTTACATTCACTGCCTCTAGAAACAACAACAAACATTATTTCCACAAAATTCACGTTTTAAGCATAGTTCAACCCTAAAATTTTATTTTTCATTCAATCTTAATTTCATGCATAAACAACCAACATACACTTTTACAAATTTAAGGACCAAATAAGAACAATCAGTGTCATTAATTCTAGCTCTTATTATTGAAAACTACAAAAAAAAAACAAAAATTAATGAAATATACATGGTTATGACAATCAAATACCAGATCAGTCTATATATATATATATATATATATATATAGACCAGAATTATGAAGCAATGAAATTGGATTGGAGGCAAACATATATTTGAGTTTTTCTCAAAACTTCAAAACTTGAATTTATAACATTGGTTGTTCTAATTCCAAGGCACAGTTATTGTTATTTATTTATTTAATTATTCATTATTATTGTTATTTATTTGTATTTATTTAGATTGTAGCCTATCGCATGAGTGAAGTTATTATATCTATGCGCGGCCAAAGATTTTATTTTCTAATTTCCTCAGCAAGTCAAGTAAATTTAATAAAAAATTTACAGTTCGCGGTAGTGAGCTTACGTAGTTTTTGATAATTTGTTCGGAAATTACAGGCTAAGTGTAAGAAACCAATAACCAAGGTGCTGCCCACCCAATTTCTCCAAAAGGAATTACAATGTTTTACCATTCATTAAAACTTTCTCATTGGGTTTATACCTGTAGGTACTGCGTTCTTCTTTGGAGACAAATTTGTGATTTCCTCATTTCATTCGGACAAAACAATTCGGTATCTTATTTCTTTCGCTCAGTTTACACCCAGTTGGTAAATATCAACGTCTAAGAAAGCAAATTCTTACCAACGCAGTTTCTGTAACCAGCACTCCATGCCAAGAACGAGTACTTATGTCTTTCTTGTATTGCTTCCGGCGAAAATCTCATCGGATCGAATTTTTCTGGATCTGGGAATACGTCTGGATTCCGATGGATAATATACGGGACAACAATTACATTTGTTTTAGCCGGAATCGTATATTTTTCTGTTCGTCAGGAATTAAGAATATCGTGATGCCACCCAAGAATACAGTGAGATCTTAAAAATACTGGTAAGTTGTATGGTAATGGAAACATTACCAAGCTTCAAATCAGTCAGTAACCAACGAGAGAGGAAGGGAAATACCGGATATAGTCGAAGGGTTTCCGATATAACCATCTCCATATAATTCAGCTGATTTATGTCCTCCAGAGTTACGTCTCGATCACTACCTCCGAAGACATCATCGATCTCCCGTCGCAGTTCTTGCTGAGTACCAAAATAATAAAGCAATATGCATAATTTATGGTACCGACTACCAGTCTAATTTAGAAACTACACTCGTATAACTCTATTATACTCTGATAGCATACCTGTACATCCGGATGTGTTGCTAGCATAAAGAGAATCCATGTGAGAGCAACAGATACGGATTCGTTACCCTAAAACAGGAAAAAATAAAAAAAACAAAAAATAAGAATGAAGTTCACTTTAGTTGAATCTTATTTATTAGTACGCGTAAGTTACAAAAAATTATATCTACTGTGACTTTTTGTGTAAGTAACCTGAAGGTAACCCTACCTACACCAGGTTTTACAAACGTTTGCTTCTCATTTGCGTGTTCGGAAACCAAATATAATTTCTCAGTGTGGATAGCCAGTCCACTTAGTTGTGGTGCGAAATATCGATATTTTTTGTATCAATATTAGGTATTGACGGATACGGCCTGACAAAAATAATAATAATAAATCCCCTAAATAAAATTACCCCTAGTAATTTTTGCGCGCCTTCGGACGCGTTATTTACTATAAAAATAATAAAATACGTAATAATATTGAAATATCAAAATTAAAATAAATTCCCAAATAATAATAAAATTTGTCGTGAGTGCCTAGGTTAGGCTAACTGTATTAGCCCAGCTTTGATCACAACAAACAAACTTTCTCCCTCCATTTTAAAATGTGTTTTTACTATTTCCTTCCACAAAACCACCTCGGTGGTCTAATACAATGAATATAAGTATTTGTACCTCGGTATATATCCCCCTTCTTCTTTTCTTTTTTTTTGATCGACTAGCTGCAATTCACAACTGATGTAAAATCTTTTTCTATCCTAGCCAATCAACCAGCGTTTGCCACTCGAAAGACAAACACATAATATTATTTTTCTCTCTGTGATTTTTTTATGTTTTTACCTTTTCATCATTAGACGATGTGTTTTTACATGATGATTTGATTTTTTTCCCTGGCATAGCTCGGTAAAGTAAGAACTAATTTGTATTTGAGCAAGACCTCGGGTGCATGGCTACCTTTTGATAGTTTTTAAATTAATTTATATGGTATAAAACGGATAAAATGCGATGGCCTGGCTAGCTGTGTGGGCTTATAGGGATTTCGGTGGCTGTCAGATATAGTTAGGCTTTCTACCACCTTGGCAATTTAGTGGAATGGGTTTTGGGAGGTATTTGTGTGTATTGGTGGGGATTTAGCCTACTGGGGTTGCATACCGCAGTATGTATCGTTATTTTTCCTATACACAATTTCTCACTAATATATGATTGATACACTGAGAATTTGATTTTATATCCTTGATTAAAAGGCAAAACGTTTGAAACCCACCCACAGAAATAGAACTTACAAATGCTAGGGAGCATTTTGTTGGAATTTTCTAATCTCATTTGAACCTCAAAATTCTGGCAGTAAGATCTGAGAAAAATATGAATAAAATGTATCGATACTGCGGAGGAAAATATTGATATTAAAAATATCGATATTTCAAGACAAATATCGATACAAATTGATTTTTTTTGCACCACTACCACTTAGTTCCTGTAACACATTTCAGTGTGTACGGGCCATTAAATGAGATTTAACAGCGGCATTGTACGCACTGCAACATGCCACTTATTAGTGAATAATTAAATATATATGTACTCGCTTTCCCTTTGGATAATCCATCATGAAAGTTTCTCACATTCCTTTTGTCATTTTCTCAGAATCCTGGAAAAATGACTTTGTCAGGAATTTTTTGTTTTCCAGTTTTCTTGGAAACTTCTGAGCCGATGAGCACCAGAATTCTTTCAGATTTGCTCCCAGAAGATAACCATCTCTCATAAAAATTTCAGCTTCATCTGTTTGGTAGTTTTCTCAGAAACTATTGAACTAACAAGCACGAAACTTCTTTTAAACTTTCTCCTATATGGGAACTATCTCTGGTGAAAATTTGAGCTCTATCCATTTTGTAGTTGTCTCAAAAACATAACACAAAATTGTGGTTGGTACATACATATACCTACACTATAAAATTATGTATCACTATAATAAACGTACAGGTTGGAAATTCATTGGCCGAAATTAATTCGATGAAATTATTTTGACAAAATTATTCCCCTAAATTCGATGCGCATACGTCAGAAAGAACGAAAAAGAAAAACACAAAAAGTATTTCAGACAAATGTGGTCCTGTCTGATGAACTCCTTTTTGGCACATTTCTAAAGAAAACGAAGTTATATCTAATTATTAGGTATCTAATATTATCAAAACCTCCGTGAATTTTCATCACTCCCTTTCCCACGTAACTTCTTACCCCATTTAAAACAGCTTGTAGTTCGTCAATTAGATCGTCATCTGTTAATTCAGTAGGATTTTCTCGTTGTAGAACTAGAAGATAATCCAAAAATGATTTTCGATGTTTCATCGTTTCTGAAAAATCAAATTTCAGTAAGTACGTCGAATTTTTATTGTATTTCCACTTGTCTTGAACTGATTTTCTAAACGTGTTTGAATAATTGTTGCAATTATTAATTATCTCACCAACAGTCGAGTTTGATTCACTTGCTTCATCTTTGAAAAAAGTTTTTTTTCGTTCAATTATTGCCTGCAAACAGAAAATATAATACTTTCGTACGTACCTATTGTACTACCTATTTTAGTTCAGACTCTATTTCGTTATATGAAAAAAAAAAAATAAATAAATAAATAATAATAATCAATAGTATATTGCATGACAAGTGTGTAATGTGGGGTATTTTTTTACCGAGTGTAAAGAATTTGCTAACGAGCCATAGGTGAGTGCTGTAAACTTGACATGAGTTAAAATAGCCCACAAGCACTT
Organism: Ericerus pela; assembly: GCA_011428145.1. Classification (NCBI taxonomy): domain Eukaryota; kingdom Metazoa; phylum Arthropoda; class Insecta; order Hemiptera; family Coccidae; genus Ericerus; species Ericerus pela. The sequence goes on from WOFM01000234.1 coordinate 1,378,660, forward strand.
GTCTCAAACTATACTTTTTGCAACTAATGCACAAAAATAAATTAAGCAACTACTCTCCCTTCTAATAGAAAAAAACTTATAAAGGAAATAAATTTTGGAAATTATTTCTGAAAAACACAAAAATGATAATTTTTCCATTATTTTGCATTTTTTCGTTCGTTTATCTGCAAACAGCTAAGAATGATTAACAAATTATACGGAAAATAGTTTCAAGTAAATTGTTTTCGTTTTCTAGCAGTACTAATCGCAGACTTTTAGCTTAAACAGGGGCTAAGGAATCATTGAGTAAAAGATAAAATGTTCTGGTTTTCAAAAAAAAAAAGTTTTTAATCAATTTACATTTTTTTTGTTCGTTTATTTTTAAATTGTTAAAGATAATTAAAAAATTAAATGAAAACTAAATTAAGGAAAATTTTTTCTTCTTTTTAGACGTACCATTTCCAGCAGTCTAGCTTAAATAGCGACTGAGGAATCATTGAGGGAAAGAGGAGAAGTTTCTACATTCTAAACAACTGCAAATCTCCCATTAATTTGGATTTTTTTTGTTTATTTGTTGTCAAATAGCTAAAGATGATTAGAAAATTATATGGAAATTTTTTAAATTTTACCTACTTTTGAACATCATAAACCACTGCTCTCTAACTTAATTAAAGGCTGAGGAATCATTTGAGACATCTTTTTGAAAACTGAAACGTGTTTAATTGTAGTGGCAACTTGACGAACAGTTTTTCATGAAATAATGTAAATAATAGCTTTATTCTTTATGGCAAAAAGTGCAGTTCTAAAAAGTTTTTTATGGGGCTACCTATTCTGCTAACGTTCAAGTCACATGTGCTTTTCATTGGTGCATGTAGTCACATGAGATATGAATAGCCCCAATAAAAGTTTTTAGAACAGCACTTTTTAGCCATAAAGAGTATGCCTAATAACATCAAAATGCTTATATGTTTAAATATTTTACATTTTGCTCAGGGTTGGGATGCGCAACAGTGTGTAAAATACTTTACACACTCTCGAGCAGGATTTGGATTTGTGAAAGATTGTAAAATCATCGTTTACTTCACAGTTTAAAAATTTGTTCGTTTACAAATGCTATACATGCATGTAAAACTAGTTCTTTTGCATATGTGTTGCAAAAAGTTTATTTTTGCTATACGATAACTCGGTTGGTTTTAAATTTATTGAACTAATTTTCCAATAATTTACGAATTTTTGGGACTTACTTTCATGCAAAAACCATGAATTTCTTTCGTTGCTCGTTTGAAGTCCCTTCCTGTTGGACTCAAATTGAAAATCATGTCATTTTGCAACCAGAATGTGTACACCCTTTTCAAAACGATATCACCAGCTCTGCCAAAAAGTTTTCAATTCTTTTATTACTAATGATAATTTTTGTTTGTTTTCTTAATTCACATATTCATTTTTATGTACCCTTAGTAGGCGCTGACTTCAGTTTTTTTTCAACGTTGCCAAATTTTTTACTTGTAATTTGTAAATGAATGGAAAACTATTAATTAGAATGGAAAAAATAATTTTTAGGTCAGGAGAGTGAATTTTCAGTGTTGTAGAGCAACACTGAAAATCACTTCCGTTTTGCAGTTGTACCTCATGTGTCCGTGAGTCGACGGATATGGCTTATGACCCTATACACTGAATCGTTTCCCAGTGAACATTATTCAGGGCCTAGATAGAACCGTTGCAAAGGAGGGAAGTCTACATATTCTAGACTGTCTTGTCGAACGACTTCCCCCACCACCACAAGAAACAACCACTATTTTTTGGGTCAGATTTTTTTTCTCGAAGCTATGCGTTCGGGGGCACATCCATACCTTCAGGCCACTTTATTTACACCCTTCAAGTACTTAGACATTTTTAGGGGAAAACAATTTCTATTGTAGCGATCAATAGGAAATAGAATAGCTCATTTATGAGAAATAAATGTTTTTTCAATACAGCTATTTAAAAAACTTGGAGGGGCAATGACCCCGCTCGCATTATGATGTCGATCTTTCTTCGTTATCATTTAAAATCTCCAAAGTCTAAAACTTTATGGCTTTTCTCCAGTTAAAGTCAACAATAATAACAATGGCGAAGTTACGGGGACGTGCAGGTTGACAAATCACCCACCAGATGAAGCTCCCCTGCTTAAAGAATTCGAAAACATGTACCATTCAGAAGAATAAAAAAATTACTTTTTCTATTTTCGATGGAAGAAAAAATTGCAGGGCTTCGAGCCTCAGAAATTTTATCCCAGCTTTGCCACTGAATGGTAACACATAAGCGAGGTTAAATACAGATTATTTTACCTGGCTATTGCTGTAACATATGCTGGTGCTTTACCATGCAAACAATTTAGCTGCAATCCCATCATGGTATCTGTAAAACAATCAACATTATCAAGTTGTGAGGTATCTCAGTAAAATACGTCCCGTTTACTATCAACTATCAACATTAGTTGATTATTAGCAGAAAACCAGGTTTTATTATCACGATAACTGTTTCTCTCTTTCAAATACAGACGTGTACTTGAAGGTAGGGAAACTTTTATCTTGATACGGCCTTATCTATTACATTCTTGTAATATATTTGGCCGATCACTCTCTGTTCAGCTTCGGTACTGGCATGGTAAAATATTTACGTTTTCATGTTCAATATATGTCGACCTTATGAAATGCGCCTCGTTCTCATTCATCCCCGTTTATGAGAACAAACTCTTGTAAATTGTCATTATCAATGGTTTGTACCTTTAACAACATTAATAAAGGTCCAGGTTTGTACTTCATGTTTTGCTTTATTACGATGATGTGTTAAATTTGTTTACACATGGGTGAAATGGCGAGGCGGGTTATATTTCAATGGTCGTAATATGTTCTTTTCTAGTGGGTTTCCTGTGTGTCAATTTAGCTGTTTTCTAAACTTTTCAGCCTTTTATTTTAAAATCTCCACGTTCAAGGGGTTACCGTGAACCTTACCCTGGATTTTCTATCAAGGCACACTAGGTTTTTGAATTACACCTAGTGTATGCCTCTCAGTTTGTGTTTCTTTGAGATTTGTTTAATGAGCTTTAAAGATGTTTTGGGCCATTGCAGTGGTCTAGAGGTGGTTTTTAGTAAAAAATGTGTAGACAATTGAGTTCATTTGTTGTGGTGTGTTGCAACCCCGGTTGGCATACCACATTTTTTTATAATTTCCACCTTAACCCCTGACATCCTTCACGTGTGGATTCTTTAATCCACTCATTACACTCCACTTCCCACACTAGCAGTTCCTTTCTGTAACGGTTAATGCTCCAAACAGGGACCCCTGAATGTCCCGTGATCTTTTGAAAATTAACGATAGATAAATTATAACGCCCTTCTGCCATGTTAATGTCTTAAAATTCCACATGGCAGGGTTCTCAAAATATAACTTTTCCAGAGGTTAGCAGCCATTTTTTTTTATGTTTGCTTCAAAAATTTTACTTTAATGTAATGATTAAAATACTAAATTGAAATTTTGTGTCCCTTTATTAAAATTTGAAGCTTTTTAGTTTCAAAATAATGTCAATTTGTGTCGGGGATACTTGACTGCCCTAACCTGATGTAAACTTATACTCCATCTTAGACGTACTTTTGTCTCGTTAAACTTACACAATCAGGTATAACCATTTTGGTATTCATATGTTACTCTTTGCCCAGGGAGTGACCTTGGTAGCGCCCAAAATTTGGGTATTTTTGTTTTTTTATACGAATATGACGAAGTTTGTCCCCTTCCAATTTTTGTATTTTGCACTTTTTATTATGGTCAAATGGGTCTATCCATTTTAAATCTTTCCTTACGAGAATCGTATTATCAAAATTCTTAGATACGATCTCTATTTTTGAAACTGGTGAAGATAATTCTTTTTGTTTCGTGATTACTTTACCACTCTAAATTTTATTAAAATTATTGAAACCAGATCCCACTAGGAACATTTACAAATGAATTTTGACTCTGTCCCCGCCTCAGTAACCCGCTGTCCTTTCTGAATTAAAGTTGCCACCCTGGTTGGCATACCACAGATAGTGGGTAGTGTGACGCCCCAAAGGTAGTCATCATATTATGTTAAGTAGAAATAAAAAAGATCCAGAATATTAGAATTGCCTATGGGATAAACAGGACAGCCCAAGATCATAGATCTTTAGAATTAAGGTGCCTTGGATTTAGGAAGGGAAGGACATGAAAACTTAGTACCCCATATACCACTGTGAACATGAGGTCACGTCATATTGACCCTGAACAATTCCCCTTAAGTGTGATATTATGGCACCAGTCTTACTGTTTTTAAAGGTGTTGATTGTCCGGTTCGAGTTTGAGATAATCGCACCACGTGGTGATGAAGAATACCAATCATCATATCATTTCTTCATTTGGCATTTTCCAAATAGCGATCACATTATTTCGACAGTAGAGCAAATAATTTGAAGAAATATTAACCGATTTATACGAACTTTTTATTTTGATTTCTTTTTACTTTTTACTATAATAGTGACGTGAGCGAAAAAACATCTATGATAACTTTGCCAGTTCAAAACGGACTGACTTCCCTTTTCTTATTATAGCCAGAAATCGTACGATCTTTTCTTATCTTTTTCTAATCGGGGAAGTCCACTAACAGCCATGTATTCGTTGAGCTCCGTATCTACATTCAACAGTTTATTTTATTTCATCGATTGATGGTTGAGTGTAGGAAAACGTATATATAGTTACATGGGAAAAGACTAATATATACGGAGCTCAATACCTTTTTGTAATTTTAATTTATTATTTGATTTTTTATTACTACGTGAGAAAGTTCCTCACAGTAGGTAGGTACTGATAATTTTGGGACCTTCGAAACCAAGATGAATACATGTTCATTACTGTGTCCTTAGTTTAAATCTTTTGATTACTTATATCTGAATACTTTTCAAAATTTGTATATTTATTGATTGTAGCAAAAAAATTTTCTTTTTAAAAAATTTTTTTGAAAAAAAAAACAAATAAAAACAAGTGACTTTGCCGCTAAAAAATCAAACAAACTTTAACTGTAACAATATTCTAGAAATTTTTCTCAAGGCTTTTTCTTTCAATCAATTCCATTGCCATGCAGTAAAAAAAAAAAATCCGTTCCAACTGCGCTCTGGGAAATAAAATTCACTGATATTAGAGAAAGGAATGTCAGGTTTTAATGGGTTAGAATTAATAAAAAAATTGTTGAACTGCCAATTTTACCAGAAAAAACAAGTTTCTTGGACAGCTGTTGAATAGGCAAAAATCAACATAATTGGACATACCGATTGGTAACAAAATCAATTCAGGTTTAGGCTTTATTTGATTACGAAAATTGTTTTTTGCAATATAAGTCGAAATGCTGTATTTTCGGGGTATATATGTATGGCATGATGAAAGCAGCCAATTTCAGAACTCTTACTTTTCTTACTCCTTAATTTCTTTTTCTGACTCCTTAATATTCTTTTCTCGATCCTTAACTTCTTATTACACCTTAATTTTTGTTGTTATGTCCAACTGATTCCTCAATTTCCTCCCCCGCCTTTAAATTTCTTACTTTATTTTATGTAAATGAATTACATTTAATTTTTCTTGAAATGAAATTACTTGTATAACTTCTACTATTGCGGAGAACATTAGTAAAATGAGACTAAGAAGCCAGAGACTGAATAATTGCGAGCTGAAATATTAACAGAGGAAAGTAAAAGAGCAATAAAAGATCTTTTTCATCTCCACACGTTATTGTGCGTCCGAAATAAATCTGTAGTACAGTAATTTTTAAAATACGTAAAAATACATTTATAATATTCAAGACGGTAAAAATGAATGCTACAAAAAAAAAAAAAAAAAATAAGTACATAATACAAAATTTAGCGGAAGGCATGAAAAAGAATATCGGTGTTAAACTTGAAATGCTGATTTCTCAAAAGAGAAAACTGTGGCATTGGCCCTTCTTGCACTCACCAAAAGAATTTAAAACCTAAAAGTAGGGTCGGGCTGCCAAAAGTAAATTGGAAACAATAAAAATTACCATACATAAACCTGCAGACTCCAGTATAGTATCTCCAACCCATTGCTACCATAAGTAATTTATGCAATTAAATCGGGTCTAGGTCGTTTCACCATTGTCTTTTCACCAACAGACATTTCACCGAAGGAAATTCACCTAGCGGACAATTCACCGATTAGTATTTCCACCTAATGACTATTTCATCAACTACACATTCACCAACCGGTTTTTTCACCAATTGTCTTATCTTTTTTATGATATAGTCCGTTGTATATTTGGCAAAACATACATTCTCTCTCAATTTTTAAACTTTAATTACTTTTTATTTATCATTTAATTATATTTAATGTAAAATTTTATTAATGATAAATAAAGTCAAAATAACAAATAATGTTAAAATAAAAAGTGAGTACATACACTTATGAGTATTATCACTTTTTCATTTAAAATTTTTTTGTCTCAATCTCCATTCTTATAATTATTTATGTATTAAATTTTATACTTTTTTCTTTTAATGTCCTAAAAAATAAAATTTTACAAAAAGATACCAAACTGATATAATTTAAGTTTTTATGGCTAATTTTCAGAGTCAAAATCCTTACTATTTCATTTCAATGTTTTCATATTCTCATTATTTGAATAAAATTATTATAAACTTTTGTTCACCTTATTATTGACCTGGTTGACTGTCTAGAATCAAAAAAATTAATCGAATCGGTGAAAGGATCCATAGGTGAATTAGTCTGAAGGTGAAAACATTTTTTGGTGAATTGTCCACTATAAGTGAATTTCATAGGTGAAATGTCCGTCGGTGGAAAGATACTCGGCAAAAAAATCGGTTCCTAATTAAATCGAATTTGAAGGCCACAAAATTTTTGATCAGACATATTATAGCCTAAAATTACAACCTAAAAATACTGTCAAGTATGTTGACTATTTCCACAGTAAGTCCAAAGTAGTCAAATAATCAATAAACTTACCCATTATGATGTCCAATGTACTTCTTACTAAATAACTTTCAATGTCAAGCTTTCCTTTCTGTTGAGATTCATCAGCCAACAATTTGGTCAGTGCTTTAGCATGCTTGTTAAAAGCTGGAATGTAATTTTGTAAAACTACATTATGGTAGGCAGGCATCAACATTTTCTTTCGAGCCATCCATTTTTCTCCTGGAATATGCGAAGAGAATTATAGTTTCATAAATCTTTGTATAGCCGAATACATGACGTATTCTGAAATTTATTATATGGTCAGCCAGCGTCCAATAATGCAATCGTAAAAATTTATAATCGACCAAACGTTCAAACTGAACTATTTTGGGTCAGAAATATTGACTGGTCGCCAGGTATTAAAACTATTATGACGTTTGAATCCAAAAACTACTCCCAATTCTGATTACAGAGGGACTTGGAATGTTAAAAAATTCAAATTGTTACATGCATGAAACTTTTACATCAACAAGAGAAAAAAAATTGAATGAAATCTGAGACACACCTCCGCTGGTTATTAAACCATCTCGGAACCAAGGCTTCATAAAACTGTATTCGTATCCCTTCGTGATGTATTCGTAGCTTCTAAATAATACCTGAAAATATTCACAAGAATTGTCACATCAGCAAACAAGTGCACGGTTCTTGTTGAAAAATTAACAAAAAATTCTTGCGCAGCAAGCCTTACAAGAATAAAATTTTGTTTTCAAACGAGCACTCTTTTCCCTTCTTTACAGGCTTGGACCTGTCATTAACAGACAGGGCCGAGGACCATCTCCACGGCCTAAATAATTAGTGCATCGCACTTAAAAATACGCACATCACCCATATGAAGATATAGACAATGGCGGTCATGTAAATTTACGTACTGCCTATGCCAACTGGAAGTATGTGTGTATTTACATACTGCTAGTTAAATTATGTGATACGTATATCTATGTACACGTAGTGGGATGGAATTTACTTGCCCAATAATTCTATGCTGTCAAGTGACATGGGCAATAAACGGGCTGGCTAACTGTACCTTGAAATGAGAGGTTCCCGAACATGTAGAGAACCATCTTATAAATCCATAGGCTGTGGGTATCTACATTACCCACAGCTAGTGTAAGTATGAATTTGAATTAATGGGACAAAAAGTCATATTTCGTAATGAAATTAAAAACATACACACTTGCTCTTATCCCCAGTTCTTTTCATGAGAACCATTTTAATAAGGTAATTTTCAAATTGTGAAAATCTGCTTAAAAAGTGGCTTTGATTAAAGTAATACAAGTTTGCCAAAGTATTGATTTGGAAAAATAATTACACAATGGTCTATATGCAAGTAAAATCTCCTTTAATATAAACATTGATAATTCTAACCACTTTATTTTGTGGTATGCAAATAGAGTGAATAAATTAAAATCCTCCATCATAGTATTGACAGTGTTCCGATTCCAAACTCACTGACCTTATATTAAAATCACTTACACTGGACAATGGCCATACAATTACCACTGCCCAACCCAAATAGCCTGCTAGGTGTTTTTTAGACTTGAATCTATACTATACACATATGAACAATTTTTAAAGTTCATAAACCTTGTACTCGGCTATTTTGCATGAAAAAAACTCACCTTGCTAAGAAAAAATTAACGTGAGCCATGGAAAACTCGTCCGTATTTAGCCCATTACCTAGGTGAATAGATCAACACTGTAAAAATGACCAATTTTACTGAAAAAAATTCACATCCATGGACAAACACAATTGTAAAACTAATTCCACCGACAAGCTTTAAAAAAAAGATGAGTGAACAAGCGGTAGAAATTTACTAGCATCACAAGTTAAGAGAAAGAGGCCACTCTTATGCTTCAGATTTTGTTCTTTGCAATATGGCGGACTTCTTGGTTTGTTATACATTACTACCCCCATTTTTATCAGGAAGAAATTAAGATAATGTTTTACCCCTCGGATATTTATCGTATTAAGAGGTTAACTGCATAAAATCGAATATTTTTCACCTTTCTGGCCAATACGCTCCCTCAACATCATAAGATGATTTATACAATACTTCACAGTTATTTTCGCGAGTTTTTTACCTAAGGGTAAATCCTAAAAAAAATTTATTCTTGTTGAAAAATTTGCTCATAAAACTTTCTATAAATTAGGTCATTAACTCATTTCTCATAGAAGTCATAGTTTTGGAGTTGAAAGCTGTCAAACATCGTATCACACAATTTTTTGTTTAGGACAAGGGAGTAGCTAGAAAATTTTCCGGGGGGGCAAAGCAAGTTTTATCGAAGTAGAGACCAGCTAGAGAGATTAATAGGCAGTGATATAGCTAGGACTTTATTTCAATATGTTGTCCTCAATTGCAATAAGGCTATTAGGCTGTATGCAGGATTTACCTCTAAAGATAGTTTTATAGGATGACGAAAAAATTATTTTGCAAGTGGAGTGAGCCAAAAAATTTTTTTTGGTGTTTTCTGGGTTCTTGAAAATTTATATAATTATAGAGGGTTGTTTTTATTTTTTGGGTAGGTGGGTGAGTTTCCAACGACCCTGGTGGCTATATACATGAGGCCTTAGCCCACAGCGTAATTATTGTGTAAATAGTTTGAAAATTAATTTCTATTTTTAATTTTTCCACTCCACTCCTAAAACTCAACTACCTAGGAATGAGTACCCCCATATTGCCCTAGTTGCGCCTCTAGTGACAAGCGAACTCCAAAGTTCAGTCACAGTCGATTTTACTGGCTGTGCAAAATGCAGTAATTGAAAATTTTCCAATGAAATTAACCTAAAGAAATTTATAATATTTTCAAGAAAAAAAATATTACCTATACTTAGCTTTTATGTAATGAAAATTTTGCCTTCTTAACCAAAAATAAGTAGATTTTATTTGAAAACCCACTTAAAAATCATGCGAAATAGTCTAACTTTTTCTCATATTTTCTTCATTTCCACCGATATTAGGCATAAAGAAAAACATTCACATTTATTTCTTTTAAAATTTTTTTTTTTTTAATGAAAATCCAGGAGGACAATTTCCTCCTGCACCATGTTGGCTACGCTCTTGTTTTAAGAGGCTGTAAAAGGGGGTAACATTAAATTGAGGGTTGAAAACGTTTATGTTTCATGATGTCCATTAATCAAAACACAAACTCTGTGTAATACTTTCAAAGAAATTCTGAAAAATATTTTTTTTATTAAAGTTAACACCTAATCTGGTAACCTAAAAGTGAAAACGTAAACTGCTCTCGATGAAAAAATATCACCATCAGAATAAAAAAAAAATTATACTCCCATTCTGATCAAGCTAAATGAATATACATAATTAGAAAAGAGCCTGCTATTTTCTGTACCTCATATATATATATATATATATATATATATATATATTATAGGTATGTATATACAATTCTACGATAAGTACACGGTACAGGTCGCAATTTTCATCCAATAGTCTTGAAATTTAGCATGGTTATTCACTCTAGATAACGATGAGGCCCATGGTTTTTGGTCCAGATCGGTCAGATGGTATATTATGTTGCATTGTTGGAGCTTTAGTGGTTAAAAAATGCGTAATTTTCAGCTACTTAATATGCGCAAAATTTTTAACTGACATTCAATATTTTATATTCTAGCATTACAAAAAATTTAGTTTTAACTGACTGAACGGTTCATCCGTAGAATTGATTTGAAAAAATCTCAAATTATTACGAAGAAGAGAAGATAAATTTTGTATGAACCAACGAAGCGAGTCGGAATGCAGACTAATTGTTGTTATTGTAACGGCCAAAAGAGGTGTTAATGTACCTAATTAGAACCACTTTCGGTATTACACCATACACGAAATATCACGTACTTTTAAAGCAGTAATACTTCTAAAATAAATTCAAGTTTATCATCCACAGACTATCGTGGACCTTAACATTTGTTAGAGACTCAATAACATTTAAAACACATGAGTGAGTTTACACATTTAATAAAATAATAATTTGTACATTACAGTACATAAATATATGTTAATATTTATACATATACAATCACAATTCAACAAGCAAGACTATCTGTTCACTAGAGACTTCTACAAGAGAGGTTCCAGGTACTTAGAAGTAGCTGTCGAGGAACTGTGTCTTATTCCACTGATTCGAGGGATTATATACTCGTTCAGGGTATGAAAACGTACGTGTCGGATAGGTAAAGTGAGGTAGGGTGTTGTTATTATAGGGTTGTGCTGACTCGTCGAGTACTCGAGGGACAGGCACAATTAGGTCATGAATATACAGAAAGTATATCTATATTCATAAAATCAAATACGGGTAATTTAGTGGTTGTTTATAAAGAGTTATAGGATGATTATTGTTGATAAATATCTACGTTTTTGGTATTCGAAAATGTGTGGACGAATATGTTCGTCATTTCTAAAAATAGACGAAAATATACGTTACAGTTATTTTATTTGCTGAGCAATCATAAATTAATAACTCGAGTTTGTATTTTATAACTTCACAATTCCGTACGAATTTTCTCGATATCTACTTCATTTTAAACGTAATTTTCACCCAACATTCTGTCAAATAATTTTGATATTTTAATTTTTTCATTGTAGGTCAACAATCTATATTTATATTAACTTCGTTCTATTTTACTTAGTTTTTCTTTCGGTTAGTAAAACTTACATTTTCTAATGCGGCTTGCTGCGCCAGAGTTTTTATTTTGTGAAAAGATATCACTTTTTTTGTGTCGAGATGGGGGGTGGCCACGGCCATCCCCAGCCACCTCCTATTTAACGTTACTGAACGAGTCACTTTTTCCAGGAAAACCAACGATACTCACCTCAATATCTCGGGCAGAATACAAAAATACGTTCGGTCTGCCGAGAATATGACCCAAAAACAAATCACTGCCAACTTCCTTCTGTTTGGTTTGCAAATACGGAAATAATTCTGTGCCAATAATTTCACATAATTTCAGTCCGGTTAGGTGGTAACGATATCGGTGCAAAATACGATAGGTATTCAATTTTTAATCGTACCTAAATAATTCTATTAAATTTTTTCCAGTCGATTCTTACCTTCTTCCTTGCATCTCAACAATTCCAGTCCGGCTCCGACAATAAACTGTAATTTGGGCCCGGGTATTTTGCCATATCGACGTCGTTCTTTCACCCAACTCCAGTCGTAAAATAAAAACATAAATACGCCGCATAAAAGTAAAAGTGCGTAAATAATGTACGCCAATATCGCTAGCGTGCACATTGTTTCAGCAAATATTAGTACTCGGTTTATGATAAACCTGTGTCTAACTCACGAAGACGTTACCGACACGATAATTCTATGTGGAAGAAATAATTCGTAGTCAGGTTCACGTAAAAGATAAACCGATATGTTTTTACTTTACCGATTCCTATCTCGCGTAAAAAACGGTGTTAAACTATCGCATTCTTTTCAAGGACAATAGCAGCTAAGCCACCGTTTCCGTTTCGATTAAAAAATAAATAAAATTAAATAAATTAAAAAAGTTAATTGGATTCGAATCGACTCGCGAATAAAAAATGATACGATGTACCCATTCTGCATTCGTTGGCATAACGTGGATTCCTTGTGAAATTATTACCCAGTTTGGTTGTAAACGAGGTATTAAAATTGATCTTATTGAAGGATTAGGAGTGGGGATGATGAAAATTATCCGTTTCATGAGAAAAGAAAATGATTGGCACCACTTTTTTATTTTGACATAATTTTATATATATATATATATGTATGTATATCCCAAAATTTTGTGTACACGGTTCTAAGAAAACTACCAAGTAGATAGAGCTGAAAATTTTACGAGAGATAGTTCTCATATTGGAGCAAGTTTGAAAAAAGTTTTTTGCTTATAGTTTGATTGTAGTTTCTAAGAAAACTGGAAAACAAAAAATTGCTGGAAAAGTCGTTTTTCCGGCATTCTGAAAGAATGACAAAACGGATCGGGCTGAAATTTTCACAATAGACTTTTCTTATGTTAGAACAAGTTTCTTAGAAGTTTAGTATCTATTAATTCGGTAATTCCTGAGAAAACTAGAGAAGAAAAATTCTTGGAAAAAATTTTGCGTTCATGGTTTTGAGAAAAGTATCAAACAGATATAGCTAAAATTTTTACGTAAGATAGCTATTGTATCGGAGCAGGTCTGAAAGAAGTTTGGTACTCATCGGTTTAGTAGTTCTCAAGAAAACTGGAAACAAACTAAAACATCGATAGATAGATATTTTTGTTAAAGATATGGATAGTTGTCGGTAATTTTTTGTAATTTCTTAACTAGAAACTAGCAATGAAATATGGATGTATCCATAACTATCGATATAAATATCGATGACTAATAACATAAATATCGAGGAAACTGGGTTTTGCTACGCTAGAGTTTTTTTTTTTTTTTAAAGTTAATCGCATAATTCGAGATAGTAAAATATTTAATTTTTTTTTTTAAGTAATCCTTTTATAGCCCCGCTGATCAAATATCATTGAGCTTCATCCAGTTCTCTGATTCCCAATGTACAAGTTTTATTTTGTACAATTTGGCATAGGTATTTCATGATATATACAACAAAAATGCATTTACCGGCATAATTATATTACTTTCATTAGTTTTTCTGCATAATTTCGAATACTGTACAAATTTTGCGGCTTTTTCTTCGAAAAAAATTCAGTTTGGCCTCGCTATTTAAACAAAAAAGAAAAATTTTGGTCTCGAGGGAAAAATCAGCCAATTTTGATCAGCATCTTCAACAAAACAAAAATTTAGAATCACGTCAGTATAGATAAGGCTCTTTACCACCGCAAATAGGCCCATAACCTGGGAGGGGCGAGGGGGGAAACATCCTCTGGTAATTGCTCTGCCCCTCCAGCAAAAAATCAAAAATTAGATATAGTTTGCCCTTTAGGCTCCAGTATACCTTGTTTTTTTGTACTTTTCTCATTTGTGACTATTCAATATGGAAATTTTTTAGTGCAAAGTGGCAACACTGATTGTTTAATTTGATATATTTTCATCAATCTTATTTAGTATTCGGGATCGTATCAACGTAAAATTAAAGTGCTGTTTTCAATTACAGTTTTACGTTTTTTTTGTTGACTCTCCTAACACCCACTACCTCCATGAATGATATTAAATTATAGGTAATAGGACATATACCTAGGTAATATGCAGGCCAAAGAGAAGGGAAGGGGGATTCCCTCAGCCCGGACTTTTCAAAGGCCCAGCATTTGAAAACAAAATTAAAAATTTAGTAGATTTGGAAAAAGCCATAAAAAAATTTTTTCCACCTCGGTTTTTAAAATTGACTTTTTTAATATTATTAAACTTTTCTCACAGATAAATTCTGGATACCATATTGAACACAGATGTTATTTTTAATTTTTGGGAAAGATAATACTGTTATGGCATAAAAGAGATCTGGTAGTACAATTTTAGACCACTTAACGTGTTACACCATACATGAAGTATTAATACCAAGAATGAATATCAATATCTTTGTAATATTAGTTTATTATCCACAAACTGTTGTGGACCTCAACTGTTGAGAGACTTTATAAAATATTTCAAACACAAAGATTAATTTAGACACTTTTAATAAAATAATAATTTGTACAACACAAGTACATTAAACAATATTTCAAACACTAATGACAGGTTGAACCTAGAGATAAACCCTTTAGACTATAGGGGAAAGGCCGGTAAGAGTACGCAGTCTGTAAGAGTACGCATTGCTTTTTTTTCTGCAACTGAAAGATTGGCAACACTGCTCCATCTTTTATGTTGTTCTACTTCAAATACTCCTCCTTCATGCCAAAAAACGTGAATTTATAATCATTATTTTTGCTTTTATTACAAATTTTTGTATTTTTTGGTTTCTGATATAATATTTTCAAAGCACGGAATAAGGATTTAGTGACTATTATTGAAAATGACTGAATAAATAATCATATTTATTCAAACTACATACTTTTTGCTACCTTTTCATATATCTTTAGTTACCAATGTATTTTGTTATCAGTTAGTAAAACTGATATTATTGGTAAAACTCACAAGTGCGTAAGAGTACGCATTTTGTTCCTACTACTAATTTATTTGTTTCTTATGAAAAAAGGTCCACAAAACAAAAACAATTCTTCACAAAAGAAAACTGGATTGAAATAAAAGCAAAACTAAAGACGACAAGTGCTAAAAAACTTACCTCCAAAAAAGAGGAAATTTCATGCCCAGCTTGTGAAGAACTTTTTTCTGATCCACCTGCAGAAGATTGGATTATGTGTGACAAATGTAAACATTGGTGGCATGAATCCTGCACTAGTTATTCGGGAATCAATAAATTTGTTTGTGATTTGTGTTGACGTTCGTATGAAATAAATATATATTTCAGACTATTCAATATCTCATAATCAATGAAAAAAATTAGTTGCGTACTCTTACAAACTCAAATGCATACTCTTAGATGCCATGTCATGTAAGAGTACACATTTGGGTTTTTTTATACTTTTACCCCCCTAAACAATTTGAGAGGCTCTTGAAAATTTTGAAGGTAGGGAATAAGTAAATAAAGGTTCACAGCATAGCTACACCAAATTTGAACAAAATCCCTCAAGTTTTGATTCAGTTACATGAGGTCAAACCTTAAGTGCGTACTCTTACCGGTCTTTCCCCTACTATGACTGTCTATTAAGAACTGTACACTAAATTGTGTCTTAAACTGAACATTGTTTACTTTGTAACCAGGGTTTATATACCCATTTAGGGTATGTAAATATACATAGTGAATAGACTAAGTGAAGTACGGACTTGTTATTATAGGGATATGCTGACTGGCGATATAATCGTGAGACCAGCATATTTAGGTCACTGAATATTATGACAATATTTACATATTCTTATAATATTCAGTGCGCTTATTTTAAATTGTTTTGAAGGAATAGTAACGGTATTTTATTTACAGGGCTGAGTACCTGAAATAATGGTACTAAACTGGTGTCAACAAATATATTTGTCATATTTAAAAACTAGACAAAAATATACGTTACAAATACATGTTTTCTTCCCAGAACCAACTTTCCTCTCTAAGGCCCTGGTAATATGCTATATCTGAGAAAAAAAACCTCTTGCCCTATCTAATGTATGGGTAGCCCACCCTGGAATTTCACCCTAGTTATGGGCCTGCCACAAAGTAAGGTAATAAAAGATGAGCAGCCATTTTGTTTTTGTTTTTGTTATAAAGTTTACATTGTTTATTATTACTACATATTTACTACAGTGTACATCATAACAATAATAACTCGAAATGACACTTCGTTTATTACTACCTTCATGCATATAGTTGGTAATAAAAGGTTTCAGTATAGGTGCTTACTAGACTTTTATGCATGGCTTGGTTCGTTGGGGAACTTTTTTAATCGACTTCAAAAAAAGGAGGAGGTTATCAATTTCAACCTCGTATTTGTTAGGAACAAAAACCAAATTTGCTCAATGAGCACAAAAAATGTTCAGAATGCGTTCTGTCATTTAAAAATTCCCAGAATGCAAAAAGCAGTGTTCTGGTTGTTTTTAAACGTTCAGAACACATTTTGAGCTGCAGGCAAACACTACCACACGAAGTTTGTGTTGTGGTATAAACCTAAATGCATAGAATGTGTAGTGGAGGTTTCTCAATTCCATAACACATCCTTGGCGCATTCTATGCGTTATTATTCGTATTGTGGAGATAAAAGTAAAGCTCTGTTCATAATAAAAAAAAAGTCTAAAGGAAGAGGGGCGTTTTCATGATGAAAGAATTTTAAATATCCTGATAAAAATGTAATGCTATTTCACAAGAAAACAGGGTGTAATGATTTCAACGACATTTCATTTTTATCAGCAGATCGCAAAAACATGCATTGTTAAAGTTCCTCTCTACATTTTAAGCGTTATTTTTTATATTGTAAACAGGGCTTAATGCACAGAATATGTTGTGGACTTGAGAAACATCCACAACCGATTCTGTTCCTTTTGATCGAATGCCACAATGTGAATTTATATTGTGGCATTTAAAGTCACGCATAAAACGCATTGTAGAATTGAGAAACTTCCACAATGTGTTTTATGCATTTAAGCTTATACCACAACACAAATTTCGTGTTGTGGTATTAGCCCACAGCTTAGAATGCATATTTTTAAGCATTTAAAAACAGCCGAAACACGAATTTTCATATTCTGGCAATTTTTAATGTTATAAAAATAGAAAAATAATTTTTTTCAATTTTTCCAGTAAAATCTATTGAATTTATTAGAAAAAGCTTTCATCGTTGATTTGTATAATTTTTTCAATTTTCACACAAAGATCTAGGCGTTTTTCAGAATTCTGATTTTAAAAACATTCGGGCATGTGTAAGTACATGTTTTCATTATGGATGTGCACTGATTTGATTTTGATAATTTAAGATTCATTTGAAAGACGATAGTTCAGAGGTGATTTCATAGAATTTTCCTTGAGATCGGTACAATACCGGATCCAAAATTACGAACCTAAAATCTAAAATTCAAACAACTTTTGTGATGACTGGTGTTTAAAATTTTTTTGATTTTTGATTGTGGTGCACACATTGGCAGCCCTACCAAGCTGTGAATATGATGCTGCTTTTTGGTTGGTGGTGAGGATCAAGTGGTGGGATACCTAAACTGGTGACTTCGATCAAGGGTGTAGCCCGCATGGGGCCGGATGGGAAATTGCCTCCCTGGATTTTCAAAAAACAAAAAAAAAAGCCAATGAAAAAAGAAAAATATGTGGATTTTCTCTTTATCCCTAATATTGGTGATACAATATGTAGAAATGAAAAGATAATGAGAAAAAGTTGAGCTATCCAATATGATTTTTGAGTGGGTTTTCAAAGAAAATCTACTAATATTTGGTTAAGCAAGTTACCGTTTTTTGCATAGTCAGTAAAATCAACATTGATTAGACTCGAGTTCGCTTGTTACCGGTGGCGCATCTAAGGGGGCAAGAGAATACTTGTTCCCAAGTGGTTGAGTTTTAGGAGTGGAAAAATTACAAATAGAAATTAATTTTCAAACTATTTATACAATAATTACGCTGTGGGCTAAGGCTTCATGTATCCACCGGGGTCATTGGAAACTCCCCTAACTACCAAAAAAATAAAAACAAGCCACCATATATGAATATTCCAGAATCCAGAAAACACCAAAAAGGTTTTTTCGCTCGCTCCGTTTGAGAAATAATTGTTTTCTCACGCTAGAAAACCCCCTCTAGAAGTAAATCTCGAGTACACTTTTATTACAGTTGAGGAGGCCGATTGACTAGTGCCCATGTAGAAAATTCATAGTTATATCATTGCCTGTTAACCACCCCTAGCTTGTCTCTACTTCGACAAAACGTGCTTCGCCCCCTTGGAAAATTTTTTAGTTACGCCTTCGACCTCGATGGGATCAGAGAACAACGCCATTTTTTGGTAGGACATATGAGAGCACCTCAGCATGAAGAGACGTGTATTGGTGCGGGGAGGGGATATATGGAGGGCATCCACTGCTCCCTTATAAACGTCTACCGTTCTGATCATTCTACCTTCATCAAAATTGTACTGCACTACATTGTAGTGATACTCATACTGACAAAAACTGGGTCAACACATGTATGTATATATAGGTATATATACAGAATATACATAATATGAATTTCAGGTGATAGTTCAAGAAGTTTCCCGGTGTCATGAAACTGAATCTTAATACCTGATAAATGATTTTAATATGTTGATTTTCTTCGAAAACCCATTTACATAAAAGGTATGTTTGCCTTATTAATTTTTTAAGTATGATCTAGTGGTTGAGAAAACGAATTTTAAAATAATGTTTTTGTTAGGTAATCTTTTTGCTATCTTATTATTAGTGTGTAAAGTTTTTTTATAACTTTTTTTTTTTTTTTTTTTTCATAAGCTGATTGTGGTCTGTTTATATGTATCAACGGCATACGACGTCATGGGGAAGAATTAATGAGTTCAGAACGTTTAATTGACGTAGCTTAAACTTAATTTATAGTATGCCTACAGTGCCTAAATAACCATATTATGTATAAGTATTTGACTACATTGAAAGTTGAACGCCTCGTAGCATTATAAATTTCAAATTTCAATACACCTAATTCAACTTATGATTTACTTATAATGATTAATTAAAAAAAATATGTAGCCTCCTTATATATATATATATTTTCTTTTTTTAATCAATGAGTAAGAAAATTTATTCCGAAATTTGAATCGCAAATACCTACAAATAAAAGAAAAATTACGATAGTGAATAAGTAGCGATGGATATTTTATCTTTTCATTGATAATTAGGATGAATAAAAAACAAATTACGAAGAGTACTGATAACAGTTTTTGATGCCATTATTTATCAAGACTCAAGTGATAAAAACATCTCCCTTCCGTAAAACAAAATTGATGATGATAAGTTGAATACTTCTTTATATTAACTAAAAATTGTGATCAGTTTCGATAATTTACTTGTACAGGCTAAATAACATAATTTTATCTACTTAAGACATTCGTATATTATCGCAATGAAACAAAAGATTCTCGGATTTTATACGAATTAATTACCGTTTATCTTTTGACGTTCAGTGTTATATTATAAACTTTATATGAAATTTAAAACAAAATCTTCGAAATTTTTTGAAAATGTTCATCCGTAATTCTTTATTAGGAACACAATACTCTGAAGTCGATTCAGATTCATATGTAAAGTAGTCCTATAATCTGATGGTATTGCTACAATCTATCTTTTTTTTTTCTTCAGTACAAAGATGTAACATCTCACAGCTCCCCTCCCAGAACAAAACCATTGAATAAGTATAAATGTTCGAAAAAATAACATATACCAAAAAAATGTTTTTGGGGAAAAATATTATTACTCGATAATTAAATTCAATTAATTAATTTATTATCTACAATTATTGTGGACCTTAACATCAAGAGAGACTTTTAAATAAAATTCAAACACAAAGTAAAATTCAAAAATCTATTACAATAATATTTTGTACATACAACAGTACAGTAAAATGTTCAAGGTAGTTAAGACTACTTGATAAGTTAACAATTCTAAGACTGAAAGAAGTAAGTACCATACAATTATTCCATTGTCTACATGAGTTTATATACCCTGTCAGGGTACACAATTTTTCATAATGATTATTGTGTGTGAAATAGAGATTTGTTAGGAGGAGCAATTTTGCTTATTCGAGTATATTCGAAGACCAGTGTATTGAGGTCTCCGAATATCCCATTAGGAGGTGTGTAGTCAGTGCTGGCAGGAAGTAATGGTACTTTTGCCAAGTAATTGTACAATTTTACAAGGGACAAATGTACTGAATAAAATGTTTTTTTCATGAAGCCGAATATGTTCGTATATATTTTTTATGACGAACATATTCGTTACAAATTCACCATGTTTTAATTAGGAGATTCTAAATAATTTTAGATAGTCTTGTCTCAATTCATTTAAATAATACTTATTTAAGTAATCATCACAAACACTAAAATTTAAAGTTTCTGTCTAAAAGAAATTCAGATTCATAAAAAGTACCAAAATATAAAATTTAAACAATATCTAATGCAAAAAACTTCAACATTTTTCCCTGTACAATTCAGTCTTCAATCATATTTATACTTCAATATTTCAGTGCATAATGTATTAATTGTTTAATTTTTTATTAGGAAGAAGATGGCCGATAAGCATGCCGTTTGAAAGTATTAGTGTTAGAGGTATCACAGTTGTTTGCGACACACATCCTTTGACAACAGTTTATACTTGGGCCTCAACTTATCCAGGATTTATTTACCTATATGTTAGGAGCAGCAACCAAATTCACTCAATGAGCAAAAAAATTCTCAGAATGCATTCTGTCCTTTAAAAAATTTGCCAAAACGCAGAATTCTGTGTTCTGGCTATTTTTAAACTCTTAGAATGGACTATAAGCTAATTCCATAACATGAATTTTGTATTGTGGTATTAGCTTAGATGCACAAAATGCATTGTGGAAGTTTCCCAATTCCACAATGCGTTCTATGTGTGACTTTTAATGCCACAACATAAATTTTCATTGTGGCATTCAATCAGAAGAAACAGAACGCATTGTGGAAGTTTTTCAATTCCACAGTACATTCTGTATGTTAAGCCTTGTTCATAACACAAAAAATAACGCTTAAAATGTAGAGAGACACTTTGACAACGAATGTTTTTGCAACATGCTGATAAAAATATAGTGCTATTTCATTAACACTCAAATGGTTCAAGTAATTACACCCTGTTTTCTTGTGGAATAACATGACATTTTTATTAGAGGATTGCAAAGGCTTGCATCGTGAAAGCGCTCTTTCTACGCTTTAGACATTATTTTTTTAATGGTGATCTGGGCTTAATGTACAGAATGCATTGTGGAATTGAAAAACTTCCATAACATATTTTGTTTCTTCCGATCGAATGCCACAATGCAAATTCGAGTTATGGCGTTAAAAGTCACGCGCGAAACACTTTGTGGATTTGAGAAACTTCCACAATGCATTCTGTGCATTTATGGTAATACCACAACGCGAAATTTGTGTTGTAGTATAGCCTGTAGCTCAGAACACATTTTGAGCATTTAAAAACAGCCAGAACATGAATTTTCACATTCTAGCAGTGTTTGAATGACAGAACGAGTTCTGAGCTTTTTTTTTTTGTCTCATTGAGCAAATTTGGTTTTTGCTTCGAACATTTATACATATGTATTATTATATGTAGATATACACAAAAATAAATTAGGTCAAAGTGGAAAAATGGTACCATTCGTTTTCTTTTCTTATGAAAAGAATGATTTTCATCATCTCCACCCCTAACCCTTTTAGGAGATCAATTTTAATACCTCGTTTTCAAACAAACTGAGTAAAAATTTTGAACTATTGCTTAGCAGAGTAGATAATATTCCAGATGAAACAAAAAACAAATAAACTGTGTGGAAATCAGGCTTGTTGTTATTCTATTTGCGAAGCCATCATTTATTACTGGCAATACATATTTATTCATTATGAATTTCCTTGACATTTCATTTTACATGTACTCACCCAATTTTTAGCCAGTATTCTTTAAATTACTTTTGATATATTACCTTAATTAATTAATGTTTAAGAAAACGTACATAATCTGGAGTGGCTTGCTACGCTACGGTTTTTTTTTATAGCGAGTGAGATTTTACACACATAATATTGAAAACAGGAAATGCTATTATTTGCCTGTAAATTACGAGCGAATTCTATTATTACGGTAATTAATAGGTGCACCATACGTCTGTCATTTACCTGGTTAAAGTCCGTAGAAATTCTATTTTTTTTTACGGAAAAACGGCTGGACATTAAACCTATTTTTCGTTTCTGAAACGCATTTATTATTCTCGATCGAAAATTCGAACAAATTATTTTTTTGCGCGCTATTTTTGTATATTATTTTATTCCCTTTATCAATAACTTCGTTATCTTTTACATCTAAATACCTACTATAGCCAAGGGGTATGCAAAGGGGGCGATTGCCTCCATGAGCTAATTTTTTTTCTTGTCACTTTTAAATTTGAAAAAATTTTGATAATAAATATGAGACAGCTGTTTTCATAAATTCTAGAGTTCTTAAGTTTTCTAAATTTTCAAAAGTGACGAGCCTAAAAAAAAGTTATCAAATTCATTTTTTACCCCCACCCTCCTTGAAGAAATCCTGGCTTCGTTCATACCTATAGCCTGTACCCTTTTGTAGTTGATTCTTCACCTAATTAACGGACTTCAGAAAAAATGAAGAGGTTATAAATTCAATTCGTGTGTATATCTATCTGCATTAGGTACCATCTATACATAAATGCAAATAGCGGGGTTGCCAGATTTTGAGGGTCCCAAAAAAAATGAATATTGCCTTTAAAAACATTTTGGGTTGATTTTCTTTTTCGTCCCTTATGACATTTGGAAAATTTTGGTAATACCAATACTAACATAGGAAGAGGAAAATTCGGAAAAGAGTTTGGCCAGGCTAATCTCAATATTAAGAGAGTATATTTTGATGAATTTTTGTCTACGTACTATTCATGAAGTTGCAGTCAGATTTTGTAAATCGTTATGAATGCACAACGGCCGTTATGAACCAAAAAATTACGAAAATGACGTCATATGCAACCGAATACACATAACAATGGTAATATTCTGTAACATTGCTTTAACGCCATTCAATGTTATACTACAAGGAGGTATGTCCAAAACGTCATTTTTCGTTAACGAGTTCATTAACTTATGAATTTTATTATTTGTAGGCGTAAGAGAAAATGTCGAACTTTTATGATGTTATTGTGAATAATAAAAGGTTTAAGCTTTGACTATATAGTACTGGACCAGTAAAGCTCCATAAGACCAACGTATTTTTTAATATCAAGATATGCCGGCGAAAAAGTTTGTAACTCTAGCATACCTTCTACCTATTTTCGAGGTTTTGCTTGAGTTCACCAATTTGGAACACATCTTATAAAGACATCCTTAAATTCACAAGGATAGTGTACATAAAGACAAAGCAAAGTACGTCAGTAGGTAAGCTCTTGTTGCCTATTTAGCGCCGGCGCGTCAAACCAGAAATCGTCATTCTGTACTGGTCCAGTACTACATAGTAAAAGAGCTTGAGATGTTAATTAAATGTAGGCCTAACAGAAAATGTCGAACTTTTATGCTATTTATCGAGAAAAATAAAAGTAGATTTCTAACATATTAATTAAATGCAGGCCTAAGAGAAAGTGTCGAACTTTTATGCCGTTTATTATGAATAATAAAACAAAATATTTATTACATATTATTACATACAGGTTTAAAAGAAAATGTCAAATGTTTTTGGTGTTTATTGTGATTTACGGTGATATAACGAATAAATAATAAGTGAATAACTAAAACGATAAACATGGGATGGTAAAATTATTAGATACAATTTTATTTATCACATATTTGAATTCAAATTTTTTAAGAATTTGGTCTAATTTGTAATTTTCTATTAGGCCTAACTACATTAAATAAATATGTTGAGCCTACGTTTTATTTAATTCCTCTTACTAATGACAGAACTTGTCTATTCCAAAGGTAACAATATTTGTTAAAATTTCATCAGTAAAAACGAAAATAATAATGAATGAAGGTATTTTTCCAGGAAAACTTGAAATATGAAAATTTTGAAATGGGGAGCAGATTTTTTTGTTTCTACTATACGGCTGCATAATTTTCAGGGTAAGTGTTTGAATTTCATAATGATTCTATGTGATCGAGGTTCAGTATAAATAAAAACACTGAAAAAAGAAGTTGTTTTTTAAAAAAAAGTTGGAAAAAATAAAAATTTCTGAAATAGGGAGCAGATTTTTTTGCGTGTACTCTCCGGCTGCATCACTGTGAAAAATTCGAATTTTCTCCATCGAATATTCAACAACTTCTATCGTTAGACTTGTAACGAGGTGTTTCGAACCCCTGTTATGATTGTCACATCATGAACTTAAATAACTAACTTTAATGAAAAATAACAAAAAAGTTCGTTGTTTTCCATTATGAAATTGCAATTATTCTTATGAATACCTTATCACCGTAAGTATATACTTAACCTTATTACACAATCTGAAATTCGTTATTTTTTGTCATACGGTCTCTGCAGCTGTTTTAGTAACGATTTACACAATTTGGCTGCAGTGGGAAGGTTATAGGACTGCTTTTATTGTTTTATCACTCTTGCTAATCGAAGAACGCATAACGGATTTGTTCGTCTATAATTCTATTGATATATTCCTATACATAAACAAAAATATGTGGAATTATGTAAACAATAATACGTTGTTTACAAATTAGACTCTTCTTTTTCTTCTTTATGATGACTCTTTTTCTTCCTCTTCTTCCAATTCATTCATTCTTCTTCTTCAACGTCATCCTTCTTCTTCTGTTACACACACTAATAACTATTTTACACTAATCACAGCGAACACTATTACACCTAATCATGTATATAAACTCACGTTTCTGTAGAAATGAATGAATTCAAAACACTCAGATTACTTGATTAGGTATTATATGAAACTCTGTTACAAATTATCATGTAAACTTAGGTATATGTACCGTATGTGCAAAAATTATTATACTTTAAATTACCAATTTTGTTGTTATATTTTATTTAAATACTGAATCCAGAAAAGTTAAGGTCCTCCATACGAGTGTGGATAATAAACTATATTTTAAAACAATCACATTTAGAGGTATTAATATTCAGTTTAATATTGATATACTCGTGTAAGGTGTAACACATAAAGGGTATTAATTCAACCAAGAATTTATATTCTTTTGTGCCGTTACAGAATGAAGATTAATATCTTGCGTGTGTAAAGTTTATAGAGAAAAAATAGTATCTAAAATAGATACTGCTGAATTTATTACATCAGCATCTCATTTTCACAACAAAAATGAAGACAAAAACAACAATCACCCGCAATAACAATGAACTATTCTAAGATTCCAAATATGAGGTAACCGTTGATTTCAGCATTATATATTTGAATTTGTGGGTCTTTATCTTTAAACAAAATTTAACTACGCACCTAAAAATCCTTTCTAATGAAAATGTGAAGTTCGCTCAACAAAACATTTCTCAGTATTGGACATGTTTTTTGGGACGTTAAATTTAGTTTTTTTGGGCAAATTTTGAGTGGATAATAAAAATAATTTTTAGCAGAATTGAAAACTAAGTTTAAAAATAACATGTTTGGAACTGAAACTTGCGAACTTGATTAGGTACAGCTCTCATAATAGAGCTTTCAAAATGAAACTTCGCACAAACAAACTCAGGATAGAAATCTATACGAGATGAATTTATTTTAGAAAATCTGTCAGTTGGCTGAAACAAAAAAAAGCAACTTCAGTTCATAATATTGATACCTACTGGAATTATTGAAATCGACGGTGAATAAAAAATACGTGATTAGGCTATAGTTAGCGTAATAAAATTCTACGGAACTGATATACATGCGTAGGTAGGTACTCACATGACAAAAGAGTGGATCACCGAGGGGCGTAGCCAGGATTTCTTCAAGAAAAAAAAATTATCTGATGATTTTTTTTTTTTTTTTTTTTTTGTTTATCCCTTCTGAAATTGAAAATATTTGAGAAATTTAGCATCTATGGAACCGGTTGTCGCACATTTATTACTAAATTTTTTTTCAAATTTTAAAAGTTACAAATAAAAAAATAGGTCATGGGGCAATCGATCCTTTGCCTCTCTTTGATACCTCTTTGAGATCACCGACTTCGGTAATATTTCAGTGTACCTTGTGGAAAATATTTTTAAAAGGTTATTTTTTCTTTTTAGCATATTTTTATTTCTTTACTATTTTTAAGTTGGTTCGATTTTTTAACGGACTTCAAAAAAAAGAGGAGGTTATTAGTTTGATATGAATATATATTTGGTTTTTTTTTTTCTCGTTTGTTCCAGTATAGTTTCTCAACCTGGGCACTGATTTTAATGAATATTTTTTTTTTAAATGATAGAAGATGAACCCATTAATGATCCCATTATATTTTTTCCAGAATCGATAAAGTAGTTTATGAGTTATCATTGAATAAAAAATTGTTAGTTTTAAAGTAATATTGCCGCTAACATAAGAATAGAAACCAAAAATGATTGAAAAAAATTTTTTCATCAAAAAATATGACCATCTTCAAAATATTAAAAAAACAATAAAAATACTGTAAAAATTGAAAAATAATTCTTTTAAAATTTCTCTAGTAAGGTCTATTGGAATTAAAATGAAACTAAAGAGCATTAGGCTACGATAAGTTAATAATTTTTTTCAAAAAATAAAATCGACCTCAAAAAAACAAAAAATGCGCTAAAAGAAGAAAACTAATTATTTTAAAACTTCTCCAGCAAGATTTAAGTCTAGGGACTGGATTTACTGAAAACGGTTTTGTCCTAAAATTTGACGAAATAGACGTACAAAGAGTCTACACAGTAAGAAGAAGAAAAAGGGCCAACTTCAATAATTCCAGTCTGGAGACCTATATCTTGCTAAAATGTTTTAAAAGGATTATTTTTCTTTTTTTAGCACATTTTTTATTGTTTTTTTGAAATCGGTTCTATTTTTTGAAAAAAATTATTACCTTATCATAGACTAATGCTTTTTCGTTTCATTTTAATTCCAGTAGATTTTACTGGAGAAATTTTGAAAGAATTATTTTTCACTTTTTAGAGCATTTTTATTCGTATTTTGTGTTTCGAAGTTTTTTCCTGTCAGTTTGTTCGCATGTTGATAAATAATTGGATTATAATTGTTATAAACTCTGTTGTGCAATGTGCTTGACAACATTTTTCTTTATGCCCGTTATCGAAAACCAGCAAAGAGATTTATATTTAAAAAAAAAAAAATACCTATATAGATGGAAATGAAGGTCGACTCTTTCCTTACGGTAATAAGCCATTAATTATGTAGCTACCTGATAAAAATTACCTACTTATTTCAGTATCGTCTTAAATTAAAATAATTTTTTTTTCCTCACGAGTGGGTAAATTAAGTGCCATAGCTACCGGAAAGAGGAAAATTTTCTAATAATATACGACAGTTAGATACAGAATAATATACATCAAACCTACAATATTTCTATAATGAATAAGTTACAGTTAGTTTATTGTATAATATTATATAATTTCAACATATTATATATTGAGCAATATTAATTTGAAATCTTATTTTACTCTTACTCACGGCTAAACTACCTCCGTATCTAGAAACCAAAAAATTCAAAATAACAAAATGTGTATTACTGTTTGAAAACCCCCTTTCTGAGATGCTAGAAGTACATACCTAGTATTATGTAGTATCCGAAATGGTTTTCGGTTTGAAATCAAAAGAAAAAACATTTGCGCAACAAGCTTCGCAAGAAAAAGTCGATTTTCTTTGTTTAAAAATCATCTCAACCACCAACACTCGTCTAATAGAGTTATGTATAAAATATTTATAATTTTTTACAAAAAATTACCGATATCACATAAATACGATGCATGCGATAAAATATACTGATTCGGTATCATGTTTTCGGAATATTTTACGAATAAATTTTTAATTTTTGTGTCAAAAATCGTTATTTTTTTGTAAAATGAAAAATTATTCCAAATTCCAACCGGCACGAATTTAGGAAATAATTCGATGATTTACTTTCTTGTAATGACGAGAATTGTGGATTATAATAAACTATATATTAAAAAAAAACAAAAAAAAAAAACAATAATACCTATGTGAAAAAAATCTCCCACCTAGCAAAACGAAATATAGTGCAGTTGTCTACGTGCTGCTTACGAAAATATTAGCGGAAATTTTAGTGTCTGTATTCAAACATCGTGTACAGAAGCAGGTGGAAGATGGTCGAAAATTGACCTTTTACTGAGATTGTGTTATTGTTACGCGAAAACGAGTGTTTTTTCTCGATGAAGCCTACAAAATGTATTTTTCAGGACCATCATCGGAAGCCTTCTATATAATTTTTTTTTCAACCCTTTATGCATGCTTTTAATGATCTGTACCGTGATGCGCGGAAAATACCTACATTGTATCTTGAATTAAATTCTATTCGTTTATTGAGCAACGTGAGCATTGTTCTCTGCATCATGCGTGAATGGGACTTCGTAGAGGATGATCTGATGACCATAAATACATACTTCAGCGATGAACTTCAGCAATATAGTGAAAACTGGTTCGTTACTCGAGAGTAACCGGTCGCTTGAAATAATCTACCTAAATAATTTTATCGGTATTTACAGAAAGACACAAAACACTAAATATATCACAACATATTATTGAAGACTAAATAAAAATTGAGTTGAACGAATTATGAGATAACACACTACGCAAGTATTCATGGTATTCGTACAATTGCAACATATTATATCAAAGGAAAAACTGGGTTACTGTATCAAAATGGCCAGTGAAATCATGTACTGATTTACAGTTATTTTCATCAATAACCAGTATTTCGCAGAATCAACGATTAAATTTCACAATTTCGTATTGGTTCAGCATGACGATATAGTAGCACTCGCCTACAGTGGCGTAGTATCGAGGTAGACAAGGTAGACATTGTCTATCCACCTAAATTCTATACTTATAGCCAAAGAAAAAACAAATAATTAATGGAAAAAAAAAAAAAAAAAAAGAAAAAAAATCAATGAAAAAGAAACATAGCAGGGATTTTCTACGCTATAATACCCTTTTAATATTGACTCCCGAAGGTGCACTCCTATTGAAATGTACCTGATCGACCAGTAGTAAAATTTTGTAGGTAGACCTTCTTAAAACTGTTTCTGGGTGAAAAATCCGGTGTGCGTATGTTTTTTTGTACCAGTTTTTAAAGGCCAGTGTAGAGAGTTTTGAAATTCTTTCCATGTAGTTGAGAGATTAGGGTACACGTGGTGAATTGGTTGTTTTCTTCAAGCTGTATAATATTATACCTATATATCAAATGTTATAAAAAAACTTATTTTTTCACGCTCTGCCGCTGCTTACAGAATACTATTCCTAATTGTTAATGAATGATATCCACCGGGCTCAAAGGCTTGATCTTGAAAGTTTTATCCGATATCTTCTTAGAAATAGAAGTGAAAAAAGACTTTTTTTTAGTCTGTACAATCAACCAGAACTTGTTTAGAATGGTTTGTGGGGAAAATTCTCTGTTTTTCAGTTGACCTCTTATAGGCTAACAAGTCGCCCTTGGTGTCAGCTTTGCCCTCAGTGGGGGCCATTTTATTAATAATTCTACTCATATTTTCATTTTCATTTTTTTATCAGTAAGTAAAAAATGGTAAAGTATATTGTGGGAACTGCCATACCTTGTCTAATATAAAATACATTTGCCAGTTATAGTTGGTGGTGAGATGGCCGTGCGGTTAAGTTCACCACTTTTAGCTGGCATATATGTAGGTCCCAGGTTCGATTCCCCGAGCCGACAAAACCTACATCTGGTGACCCTTGACATGTGCTGGACACGCACACACCCTAGTGGTGCATGGTGGAACTCACAACTCTCCTTTGTAACTTGAGTTGCCGATAGATGGCGCCCTATATAGTGGAAATAGAACCCGTATAGGTAGTATAAGCCTGAGTGTATAGAGGCGTTTCTGATTCTGCCCAACCTCCTACAGCATCTAATGTCGTTCAACTCGTGTTGAGTCTCTCTAGGGGGGAGTGTGTGGGAACTGCCATACCTTGTGTAATATAAAATACATTTGCCAGTTATAGTTGGTGGTGAGATGGCCGTGCGGTTAAGTTCACCACTTTTAGCTGGCATATATGTAGGTCCCAGGTTCGATTCCCCGAGCCGACAAAACCTACATATATGATTTTAAGAAAATTAAAAGCTAAAATTAAGGTATTTTCGATACAATGACGGTAATAATTTTTTTTCGGATTTATTTAGACTTCATTTGTCTTTAAATTTAGAGAAAAGAAATCAATTATCTTCAGTTTTCAATAATTTAAACTAAAATCAAATTAAGGTACCTATATGATTATCTCCTTGACTTCAACAAATAGGAAATGTGGGTCTTATCTCAATGATAATCCATTTGTAATACTAAGGCTCATTACTACCAGGAATACTCATGAAGGTTATAATAAGATAAACCATTATTTTGTGTTATATATATAATTATATATATTAATACTAAACAATGTAAAATTAATGACAACATAAATAACACAGTTTCATCTCTTATCACTATCATGAGCATACTCGGTAGTAAAGAATTTTAGCTGCACCATCGGCTTCCATCTTAAATTCCAAATTATAAAAAATCCCTCTACCAAATACTATCAACTATAAAGAGGTTACTGACCATTATATTTTACCCAATGGTTTCTTTAATTTAAAAAAAAAAAGACAAACTCAAATTGTAGTATTATGGAGAAAGAAAGAGATAGAAAATGATAAAGGATAGTGTAGTGAAAGGGGAGATAGAGATAGAAATATTTTTTTCATTTTTCTTTTATTCCATTCTTCTTTAATCCTTCAACTGATGACAATTGTAACAAATGAAAATAATGAAAAAAAAATACCTACATATTTTACAGTATTTCTCAGGTTATTATGAACAGATCATAATAATAAGCAGTCTATTTTATCGGTAAGAAGATGAGCTTGGTGATGATAGAAGAATAAAACAAATTAGTTCAATAGTTTTAAAGATTACCCATTATACACACCCATACCGAACACTTTTATATAATTATTAGTAGTATATATAATATAGAAGTACAGATATCTGATCCAAGATGCATATTACTAATAATATGATGTCACACACACTGCATAATCGGATTGTTGGTAACTGGATACTAGGCTACCATTAAAATAATGACCTTTTGTGTTCATTTTACCATCTTAAAATTCGGGACATAGGTAGAGTACCATATGTTAGAGACGCATAATAATTACATTGTCTTTTGCAAATTAACTACTTAAAATAATGAAAGTAAGAATCATACTGTATTATTTAGGTTATCAATAAAATTTAAAAGTTAAAATCAGTAAAAAATGTTAATTTTCAAACAGTGTTAGAGAAAGGGGAAGAAAAAGAAGGCTGGGACTTTCTAAAAGGGACTAGAAGGTCCTCTCCAAATACTCACACAAATGAAATATCATTCAGATATTTGGTAAAATAATTATTACGACCCTAAGGCCCAAGTTTTTTCTCTCCAACCCTGTTTATAAACTTTCATAAAATAATTTAACTAAAATAAAGTTGTTTGAGAATATGCTGTTTCTTTTAGCCTATACCTATTACCTACTCATTACTATTATAATTATTGAAATGTCTTTGGGTCCATTTTGGTTGAATTTTATTCAGTTTGAAGCCCATCTAAACTGTTTGCCTAGTGCAGGATTAAATTAATGTTTTGTGTTCCTCTTGTAGTGATCCAATTCAATGAGTAAAAAAGGCGTAAGCCCCATTGGGGCTATACTCATGAAGAACTGATGTGTAAACATAATAGTGCGGTTGTAAGAGTGCGCATTGCTCACACACATAACCACACACCTACATATCATGTAACACCCACAAAGTAGAGTTACAATTGTAAGAGTTACGCAAATTTAAAGATCATAATTCTCATTTAGCCCCTACCATAGACCGAACACTAAAATGTTTATACATCAAAAAAATAGTTTCCATGTCATGAAATGAAAAACGTAAGCACCTCCACCCCTAGATCGGTTCGTAAGATGAAATTAATACGCAGATTTTTATCGAAAAAGTTCATAAAAACTCAGTGATGTAGCGAAAAGCTTCTTTAGGGGGATAGAAAAAAAAAAAAAAACACGAAAATTACCAACTGAAATTTTTGAAATTTCCAACAGCTGAAGATTTTAAAATCGTCTCTAAAAAAAGAGGTCATCAACTTTAATGATTTGGCTACTGTTTAACTTATAAGTGGAAAAATCCAACTTACCAGCCTCCCATGGGATAAACTGTCCCCCTTTGCCACCCTAACTCCGTCCCAGTAAAAACTATACACTTTTATGTAAATAAAAAATGTTTAATGAAAAATTAATTATATATCTACAAATTTTATTACAAAGTTTGACCTGTTATTGTTAAAAATAATGTCTCGGGAAAAACGATCGTCTATTTACAAAGGTTTTTACCTATAAATTTTTGTCGCGTTTCTAATACTTAAATATAATGTACCAATATGGGTAGGTAATGAAAATGAATTATCGATTTACAAAATTGTGTAGAAATTTTTGTTTATGTTTTTATTACAATACCTACCTATTTACCAATAATACTCTACAACTTTTGACGTTGGTCAATCTAATTTCAATCTTTGCAATAGGCGTACGAATTTTCCAAACCTCTCGAAGGCATAAATATTATTTTCCTATTCGAACCGAAATACCGAATTGATTCGCTGTACCTAAACTATCGGTGTATTCAAATCTACAGACCTATCAACAATATTTTCAGTCACTTCGTCGGTCCAAACAACGTATGAATTGCCAATTCGTCAATAAATCTACTCTTTCGTTACCTACTAGGGAAACGAGTGGGAGTAACAGAGTCTCACAATGTCATATAGGTACATACACACACATATATATATATATATATATATATATAGCATAATGTGGTCTCATAGCTCTTCTCAAATGGAAAAAAATGTCGACAATCCTACGAAAAATGTCGAGCAGTAATTCGGATTGGAAAATCTTTTAAAGATTGCAACACAATGCCAGTTTCAAGGGGTAATTCTGTGACATCTTCGGATGGTAGAATTCGATAGCGTAGTAGTAACATCGAAAGTGTAATAGTCATTTGCAACATGGCGAATTTTTGTCCTGAAATAAACGTGTACTATGTATAGTGGGTGTGTGATCCATAAGAAAGGCGATCGAATTTACGTCATGAGATTATTCGGTTTGTAAGAAATATTGCGGCCATTTAACCGCAGTCATACCTACCGATGCAGTTTCGTGGTCCAGCGCTGAATGGTATGAAGGCATTTGAGGCCGAGCTGAAATTTCCCTCCTCAAATCGTTCTGGAATGAATTCGTCCGGCTTCGGGAAATGTTTCTTGTCATGATGCAACGCGAATAGATTAAAATTAACGGCTGCTCCGGCTGGTAAGGTGTATCCACCTGTATGGGTAGTGCGTGGACACGTTTTTATGGTGATAAATGGCGATCATTTTGAGTTGAAAGATTGACGACGTCAAAATGATTGTCTTTTAACTCACTTGGTAGTACGATATCTTCTTCAACTTTTCTAGCTATTAATGGTACCGGCGTATACAGTCTTAACGTCTCCTTAATAACATTTTCTATATATTTCAATTTCTTGAAGTCTTGAATGGTTGCCTCGTCCAGTTTATCGCCTATAACTTCGATTAATTCTTTTACGCATCGGTCCTGAAAGTAAAAGCAAAATAATCATTTTTTTGCAACACATGCACAAAAGAACGAGTTTTACATGCATGGATAGCGTATGTAAACGAACGAATTTTTGGCCTGTGAAGTAGACGATAATTGTACAATCTCTCGCGCATCCAAATGCTGCGCAAGCGTGTATAAAGTACCTACTTTACACACTCTTGCGTATCCCAGTCCTGCGCGACAGGGCGTAAAATATTCGAATATATAATCATTTTGATATTTTGTGAAAAACTATTCGTCGAGTTGCCAATTCAATCAAACACAACATTTCAATTTTCAAAGAAAACGTCTCAAATGATTCCTCAGCCTCTAATTAAGTTAGGGAGCTGAGATTTGTATTGATCGAAAGCGGATAAAATTTAAAAAATTTCCATATAATTTTCTAATTATCTTTAGCTATTTGACAACAAGTAAACGAAAAAAACCTAAATTAATGGGAGATCTGCTATATTTTGGAATCTAGAAACTTCTCTTTTTCCCTCACTGATTCCTCAGTGTTATTTAAGCTAGAAAGCTGAAAATGGTATCTCTGAAAAGAGGAAAAAATTTACATGAATTTAATTTTTTTTTAAATTTTTCATCATCTTTAATAATTTGAAAATAAACAAATTAAGAAAATGCAAATTGATGGAAAAAAAATTTTTTTTGTAATCCAAAAACCTCTCTTTTTTTACTCAATGATTCCTCAGCCACTGTTCAAGCTATAAATCTGGGATTAGTGCTGCTAGAAAGAGGAAAAAATTTACTTAAAACTACTTTCATTATAATCTATTAATAGTTCTTAGTTATTTGAAAATAAACGAACAAAAAAATGCAAAATAATGAAAAACTTGCAGTTTTTGTGTTTTTTCAGCTACCTATACCTAATTTCCAATATTTATTTATTTTATGTTTTTTTTTTTTTATTGGGAGTGGGAGTTGTTGCTATACTTTTTTTTGTTCATTAGTTACAAAAAGAATGGTGTGCAACAGGTATTTGTGGGCTATTTTAACTCGTGTCAAGTTTGTAGCACTTGCCTCTGGCTCATCTGCAAATTCTTCACACTTAGTAAAAAAATAGCCCTCATTGCGCACTTGTCACACAATATACTATTAAATGATACTGTATTTAAATAATAATAATAATGCATTTTTCATTTGATGGAAACATTAGAGTTTCTACTGCCTACAAAGGATTAAATACTTATAATAAAGGATGCACTTAGAAATGTTGATGCTTGATAAAAAGTATCGATATTCAGTATAAACGATGTTGGAACTGTGTTACATCGATCTTGCCCATATTGAACAGACCGATTATTAAATATAATGGAGGACGCATGTGAGATGAAAATTGGCAACACTTTCATGATCAAAATATTCTCCATTTCTAAGGTACCGACAATAATTTCAATCTCATTTTTATCTACAAAATTCGTGTTAATTGTGATTTTTAAATTAATAATTACATTTATTCACTCATTCAATTAAATGATTTAAAAAAACAAATTCAAATTATTACCCACGAGCCAGAATGAGAGGCAAAGAAATTCAGATTTGGTACCAAAGGAAAGGAGACAAATAGTTTCAAATGTGGTGCTGTTTTGGAAGGAGTGAGTAACCAAAACTGAAATGGAAGTGGAATTATGTGGAAACAGAAACCATACTTTTTTGCACTGGAATTCTGAAATGGAAACCAAATTGGGAACATTTAACCAATTAGTTTAAAGATTAATGATGGAAATGTAACAAAACCGAATGATGAATTGTTTCCACTTCCATTTCTCACTGATCTAGGAGAAAAAATTTGAAGAAAGATAGGAAAAATATAAATATTTTTTAAAAAATGTTAAAAAAGTATCAATAATTTCTTGAAATATTGAAAAAATATCTGTAATTTTTGAGAAATATCAAAAAAATATCAATAGGTTCATATTTGAACAAGATTTGGAATATTTTTAGTCAAGAAAGAAATTTTGTTTCAATAGAAATGGAAACAGAATCCAAATGAATAAAAAATTTAGGCAGAATCAGGAAACATAATGGAAATGGAAACAAAAAATAACTAACATTATGGTAAATTTCAGAAAACTAATGGACACAAAATTAAAAAAAGTGAAGTTACTCAACCCCTGGTTTTTTGTTGCAGCATTTACATGAACGTGCGTTCTCTATTATATTTAATATTCTGTGATTGAAAAGTAATAATATTGATTCTCTAGTATTGATATTCTTAGATACTCCATTATCAATATTCTTCGATACTTCTGTTTTATCATCATTGATTTAATTGAAATATTAAATTAGAGATAACCGAATTTAAAGAATAACAAGTTATATATCATGAAACAATGTGGCAACAGGGCTTTTCCTTTATTTAATAGTATGATTCAATCAGCAGAAATATCAAATTAAACTGAAAATAAAAAAAATGGTCACAAGCTGTCACAGATTGAGATAGTTATGTAATAATGAAAATTTTTATTTTTACTGATGAAAAATTCGCAAGTTTCACACTTTGTAAGTACGAGAAGATAGTATTGAAAATCAATAAAAATAAGATGTTCATTTTTCATTTTCTTTCATTTTTATATTCGCTTTGTAAACAACAAAACGTTACCACCTCCACTTTATTTTTTATTACAATTTTCTCCTTACACTTTTTTAACCACAGTTATCTACCCCTTTTCTTACTCTTCACACATAAAACATTGGTAAAATTGGGTGGCAGACACTTTTTGCAAAATGACTCAAGAAGCATTTTCAATGATAAAATAAAATATAGAATTGGCTAAAGAAAAATAACAAATTTGTCGATTGTAATAGGGTTTTTGCTGCACTCAGTGCAAAAACCTTAAAAACTTCAAAAATAGGTGAATTTTATTCAACTATGTATCTACTCATTTATGGCGAAGGTCTGTAATTTGCAAAATAGCAAGTAAAAAAATTCATAACGATGAATATATATCTATTTTTGTTGATATTGATGAGAGAATTTTTACCTTTGAAATTGAATATCAATACTAGAAATATCAAGTAGATAGTACAGAATATTAATTACACTCCATGTTTTTTGGTTAATATGATACATCAAAAAAATATCAATATTGATAAAATATCGGCATTTTTGGGACTCATGCTCATCTGCTCATCTAAACATTGTTGTGAGAAACATCACCACTTTTGAAGCTACTGTTCCCACTCCTATAGTACCAAATTCAAATTTGCTTGTCTCTCATTTGGTTCTATTAGCAACAATAAGAAATATTATTTTAAATAATTGAATTAAATTAATATAAAATAAGCATAATATGTAATTACAAATTCAGAAATCAAAACAAACAAAAATTATTTAGATGAAAATGAGACTGAAAATTATAAGGTACTGTAGAAATAGACATATTTTGTCTTCAAAATAGTGCCACTTTTCATTTCACAAGTGTTTTCTGTTATATTATTTAATACTCCATGGTACTGCCAATGGGTTAGTGAATAAACTATTTGCTGAGGATCTAAGAATGAATTCCACTTAATTATTGAAGTTTAGGTCACTGGCATTATGAAATGAAAATTTTAGATGGGCTGGTTTCAATAATAAAAATATCAAATTCTTGTTTGTTACTCATTACCATAAAGAGTCATCCCACATTCACCCTTCACTACATCATTGGCCTCTAGATACTGTACAAAGGGGGTTATTTTGGCAGAAGATAGGAGTATACAATTAATGGAGCGAAGAGAGTGATTTTAATGGATGATACAAAAATATGAGAAGTTAAGCAGAGTCTTGAGAGAAAATTTCCACCAAACAGGGTGGAACGTTATTATTACAGTAATGTGAGCAAAAAGCAGGGCATAAGAGGAGAATGTGAGAGTGGTTGACAGACTGATGATTGAAGAAGAAGGAGCAATGAGTGAGTTAAGGCATAGTAAACAATATAAGGAAAATAATTATAATCATAATTTGGTGGTGACAAAAAAAGTGGAGATTATCAGACCATTTACCAGTTTCTTTTTTAGTAGATTGCAGGAAATTACTAGGTCGAGTGTTCTATCATAGTCTTCCAGTGTTTCAGGATAATGTTATTTACTTGTAGTTTTCAATCGAGCCTGGATATATGTTTTTAGATGATGAGAGGTTAATGCATAGCTTTTTCAGCCATTTGGTCATTGTGAAGTCTGTCAACTTGGGCTTTGGGGAATCAAACCCATAATTCTCACATCTCACAAATATCCCTAAACTAAAACCAGCATAGTAACCATGTGGCTATGGACACCATCAGTTAGAAAGTTGAAATTAGCTGCTTATAACTTACGTCGGTCATCACACAACTCTTCCCACCCATGAGAAAAAGGCAACATTCTGTGAAAAACCAAAGGGTAGCAAGGTTCAACAACTCAAGTCATTCTGACACTGCTGCTTCTGCTTGTCCCATCCTTGGTAGGGAAGGGACTGGAGTGGAAAATTTAATGATGGTGAAACCCGATGAAAGATAGAGTTGTTGGCTGTTCTCTAAATCATGTCATATGGTCACCAAATGTGGAATTTGTTGGCTCAGGGAAACGAATCGGTGACTTTCATATCTCGCAGACCCCTGAAACTAAAGTCGAAACCATGGAGCTAAACAGATACCTTTTGCTATAAGCAGG
This sequence comes from Ericerus pela, assembly GCA_011428145.1. Lineage (NCBI taxonomy): Eukaryota > Metazoa > Arthropoda > Insecta > Hemiptera > Coccidae > Ericerus > Ericerus pela. Next base: position 1,417,304 of record WOFM01000234.1, read on the forward strand.
CGAAAAGTGAGACTTGCTGCCTATAATATGCAGGTCGCCAAACTCTGAAATCTCCTTTCTTTCAACAGTTTAATGCCACTGTGACTTTAAAATATAAATGAAAATAACGTGAGTAAGCATACCAAGACAAAAGAGGAGGATTTAGATTGGTTGGATCAAGGGGTGAGGGAAATAGACATCGTTAAGGAGAAATAGTGGTTAGGGGGCATCAAGGTGGATAAGGTTGGGTCTGTGGGGTACGTGTTGTTCACTGAATTTGAGGGAATTAAACATTGGAGATATTCCTACGGTACAGTTGTTGATGAGAAGAGTGGAAAGTGATTTTAATTCTGAGGAGGAGGGTAGAAAGAAATAGTATCGTTGGGTTTAATAAGCTGGATTTTCATTTTGGGCTGCATCCTTGACAAAAGTAAAAATAACACATTTTATTGTTTGTTTTTTGTTACTAATATGGTAAATTTTATATTCATATTCAGGCGTAAGCGAGGTCGTTTCATGTTTTTTAAAATAAAAATTTTCATGATTCACTTTACTGAGTTTGTTACGCAACGTAAGTATTATGCTAAACATATTTAAGAGGGTTTCCGAAGAAAATCTGCGTATCAAAATTGACCTTGTATTGAGATCCAGGGGTGAGGGTTCGTTTTTCATCTCATGATCCCAGAAAAATTTTGGCATTATTAGCTGGAATTTATACGCAGAATGTTCCAATTTCTATTCCTATCCTGTAAAAGTATTATAGAACTCATTCAGACAAAAAACTAAATTCTCTTCACATAGTGTGGTCTCGCTTATAAATTGGCCGACTTATAGGACAGAGAAAAAAGAAGAAAGGAAAAATTTCAGAATAATACAAAAATAATAAGAAACTCCTAAGAGTCCTGCTTATTTACCTTGATTGAGTCAAATTTGCGCTCAATCGTTTGAAACAGAAATAAAATATGTGTGTGAAACAAGTTGCATAGCGCAAGTTGAAAGGCAATTTCACAATGACACGTTTTTACGAATCTGCAGAAACTGCTTTTTAACATGCGCTATGCAACTTGTATTACACACATATGTTTTTTTTTTCTGTTTCAAACCATTGAGCGCAATTGACTCGATCAAGGTAAATAAGTACGACTTCCAAAAACTTTTTTTAATTTTTTTGAAATTTGTCATACATGAAACGAATTTTATTTGAAATTTGGTACACTTATTTGGATCAACACAAGAACGAGCCATATTGTTTTTAGTCCAGATCAGCTCTAAGGTTCGTCTGTTATCTCTTATTATATTTCATTTTTGGAGCTTAAATGGTTCTAAAATGCGTAATTTTTAACCAATGGTCACAAAATTTTGTTCATACGTTTGATATTATATTATATGCCATCACTATGCAAAATTTTGTTTTAAACGGCTTAGTTGTATGATTCGAAAAAATCTTAAACAATTGCTAAGGAAAGAATATAAATTCCAATGAAAGAAACAAACTGGTCGAAAGCAGGCTTTCTTTTATTTAATTTGCTGAGCAATCATTTAGTAACTTCCGTCCGTGTTTTATAACTTCGTAAAACACTTCATTCGTTCACTTCATTATAAATTTCCTTGACACTTCATTTTAACCGTATTCTTCGAAATAATTTTAATATTTTCATTTTTATAAGCTTTTATTCTTCTCACTAAGGCGATTTTAAAATATACCAATACTGCTGCCAACCTTCCGCAACGAAATAATATTTATTTCGCATGAAGCTAAAGCCAAAAAAAAAATAAAAATAAAAGCTTATATTTTAAAAACTCATTTTTAACGTAAACTTATTTTTTATTATATTTAATTTCACCATCACCAAGTTATATTATATTCCAACAAATTACAAAATATGTTTTAAGCAAACCTGAAGTTTCACGGGTAAAAATTATTGAAAAAGTCTTTAATTATGGCTAACAAGAGAGGATATTATTCTAGAAAGAAGAAAAAAGCTGTCATCTGAGCACTCTTGCTATTATTTTATTCGGCAAGCAGTCATTTATTAAGCTTCACATAATTCAATTTCATTAAATAATCAATTATTTGTTTAGATTTTTTTTTTTTTTTTTTTTTAAGGAAAATTTACATTTTTTAACGTTGTTTGCTGCGCTAGGGTTTTTTTATTTGTACTCGTCTTCATTTTTCGTGAAGTGTTCCCCTGGTAATGGAGAATTACCAATAACGAATAATTTATTATTGATTTTACCAATTTTAAATTTTTTAAATATTCGTAATAATTAAATAAGTTCCTTCCCACCCAAAGAAAAGTCGTTTTCAAATAGAGGAAGTAAGGGCTCTTACTCTCATTTGCAATGTACGGTTGAACCTTAAAGTTTTTTTTACTGAATAAAGTTCTATTACGGTCTTGCTGAATCGAGGTGTAATGTTGGTTGCGTTTTCAATTAGGAAGGAAACCTGCTGCTTCAAACCATTACTGGCTACTTGCAGCGCTGTGGTAATGAGTCACGATATTTTTTAATATAGTATGTGGAGTGAATTAAAATGTGTTTTGATGAGGAAAAATTTTTAAAATAAAATAATGTTTTAGCAGACGAGAACGTAGTATGCATAAAGGGGTCACGGTGATAATGACGCATAATACCTAAGCAGATTCGAGATCAAACCATTTTCCAGGTTGTCAGTGGATTTACGAACGTCAAAACCACTCTCTTCGGATATTTCCCCTATATCAATGTTGGATTCTTTATGATTCAAAATTGACTCAAAAAATTGGACGATTTTACGTCAACTTGAAACATTTTCATTTTTATCTGATAGAATGAAGTAAATTGAAAGCGTAGTTTAGAATCACAAAATATAGTTTACAAGAAAAAAATCCGAGTCGATTACCTACTTATACATTGTTGGGATACATTTTGGCATTTCACTTACTTGAATATCTTCGTTTTGCGACAAGGAGAATAAACAAAACGCTAGAGTCGTCATGGTTGTATCTTGTCCCTAAAAGTAAAATTCGAATTCATAAATCTTAACAAAAATGTTCTCAATTATTTTAAAATTATATCTTGGTAGGTATAATGTATTATACTCACCGCAAACATGAAAGTTTGAACTTCGTCTTCGATTTCATCATCAGTAAAGTCACCTTGAGTTAACATGAAGTCTAAAAATATTTTCCCAGATTTCTCATCTGAAATAACACATATAAATTGCGATTAAGCCTCTATTAGGTGTTTTGATACGAAATCCCATAAAAGATCATTGTAGGTTTTATCGGTTCAGGGAATCGAACCTGGGTCCTACATATTTGCCAGCTAAAAGCAGTGAACTTAACCGCACGGCCATCTCACCACCGACTATAACTGGCGAATGTATTTTATATTAGACAAGGTATGGCAGTTCCCACAATCATCAACATAATTTAATTTTCTGAAAAATAACAAATTCAAAAAAAGAAATGAAGGAAAAGGGAATCCTTATAAAATTGTCTGAACATTTGCAAACAAATTTAGAAGAGATATTTTCAAATTTTCATAAAATTGTTTTAAAAATTGAAAATAACACAGTTATGATGAAACCATTGATTAAAAATAATATTAAAAACGATTTATCTCATCTTCTTAAATAGTAGATTACACCGCAAGGGTGAAAAGTATGCAATTAATGAGGAAAGGTTTGCGCAGTGAGGCGAAGCAAGTGACCTAATTGCTAAGTTAATCACAAACTGTCCAACCCTGTCGGGTATACTATTTTAATTTTAGATGAGACTACAGTGATCTTCTCACCATAAATATATCATATCTTTAATTTGGCTTTTTGTATACATAAATTGAAAAAAAAGTGAGAAAAAACTTCAAATTTGATTGACACAGGCGCAGAAAACAACTACAGCGGAAAATGATTGTTTATCACTTCTGTTTATCTTCATTAACACTGAAAGGATGAATCTGAATGTTGAATGAGTATTTTCTAAAGCAAAGACAGGGTTGGTATGATGTATTTTCAATTCATCTAAAATTAAATGATCAAACAAAATAATATTGTCTAATTTTTCCACATTTTTCTTCATTTTGGATTTTTAAATGGTATTAAGTCAATATAACGAACTAAATGTAGGTAAGGAGATGTGAACATAAACATAAGATTTGTCGAATGAGACATAAGTTTTTGATTAAAAAAAAACCTTCTCGGTGGATTAAACTAACACCAAGCCTAAATGAAATTTACTTTTAGATTGAACAAAGAAAATTACTGGGATATAAATTTTTAAAAATGAATAAAAATTTTTTCAAAATCAAAAACAGCTCACTAATATCAAATTTGATTCTTAGGGCTCCTAAATTATAATTTAATACAATTTGACAATAAAATAATGCTTACTGTTTTCTGGTATAATTCCATTGGATGGAGTCAAATCCATAGTTTCTTTTAAGAATTTTCTTCGTTCCATAATGATCTATAAAAATTTTGTTTTAATTTAATACATAAATGAATAAATAAGTTAAAATGATTAGCCTATCACCTACATCAGAGTTCATAGATATATTCTTTTGTAGAGTATTTATTCTTCTTTTTGACAAAAAAATAGAGTATGTTAGGTACCTACCCTTTCTTTTGGGCCAAAACTGTCAATATACTCTATTTTTGTTTCCTCAGACTATACTGGGCAGTCAAACTGAGGTAGCTGATATCTGGTAACCAGACTTACAAGTAACAAAACAGGGGAAGTAAATTACTTCTATTTAAATTTTATTGGGAATTCTTTTTTTTTTTCAAAAAGAAATATAAATAAGTCTTGAAATTTTATTTGTGTAGTAAAACTTGTGATATACAGTGGAAACTGCTTAATACATGTTGGGGATACCCTTTTTATTCCATTTATGCAGCGTCCTAATTAAATAATGTTTAGGGTTTAAATGAAAAAAAAAAAAAAAAAAAAAACTGTCTGATTTCAGTAGGGGAAAGTGATGTAAGAGTACCTACTCACATAAATTTCTAGTCACCATATCTCAAAAACTACTCGCTGCAGGTTGGTCAAAATTTAATAGTATATACCCTCATCATTCATCTACAACTTGCATACATTCATTGTATTTGGGAAATAATGGTGGGAGAGGAGAAGTACTATTCATCCAAAAAGTCAAATGCATAGTACCCTTACATACATGCAAATGTAAGAGTTTGATCTTCAATTTTACTGTGAATTTATGAAATGAAAGAACAGTTTTTAATTAAAAATAATCCGTACTATCTTCTGGTTGATCTAATTTATCATACTTCTTCAATAATTAAATGTATCATCCTCTAGTGTGTCTTTATGCATGCAAATGTAAGAGAACACACTACACCATGGATTTATGAAATAAAAGAACTGTATTTAATTAAAAATCAACAGTATTATCTGCTGGTTGATATAATTTATCATATTTCAATAATAATTAAATGGATAACCCACTGGTGTGTCCACGTGCATGTAAATTTAAGAATATATGCATTTGAAAATGTAAGAGTACCCCTACACCATAGAGTTATGAAATAAAATAAACGTTTATAATTAAAAATAGTCAGTATTATCTTCTGGTTGATTTAATTTTCTATGTTTCAACAATAATTGCATATTGTATTAGCTACGGGTGTGTCAAAACCATTTCTGGAGAAGTTAGCACATAATGAGCATTCTTACCATCATGAATTTTTTGTTTCAAAGTGTCACTGACTAATCAAATAAACTGTTTAAATAAAATAATTATCCATCATTCTAGAGCTAAACCTAAGTGGATTTCAATTTTACTGTGGGTATAGGTGTGCGTGCGCACCTTAATACCACAAACAACAGAAGGAGCTGCGTGTTCTATCGATGAAGACAGTAGTGTGTGTGTGAGCCTAGCTCAGTAATTTGGTAGTACGATGTAAAGTCATGAGTGCAAAGAGGTTGTTTGTGGACTATATGTCTACTGGGCTGCTAGGTGATCGACAAGTGCAAAAGCCCACTCCTTTGTCTCAATCACCTGTCACCACATTTATTATTACCAACTGTTTCAATTTTTTAATAAATTACTCACATAAAACCTTACGAGCCAGACTCTAACAATTATAGTGAAACTTATAAAAACATAAATTTTGCAATAAAATATCGAGAATATCGAAAATGATTTTATTTTTGCACATTGTACTATTAAATTATTATCACAAATGTCATCTATTAATGTCGGGTGTTGTTATTTCTACCAGCTTGGGTGAGGAGTTACTCGGATCTGTACTGAATATAAACGAGATTGCTCGTACTCCCTGTGTGTTTCTTTATTTTTCGATGTTATCATTATAGTGAGGAAAAATATACGAAAATTTAGCAAAGCTGAAACTACAAAATAAAAAGTTGGCTTTTAATTTCTTTTTTAATATTAATACTTTATAATATTCACAATGTTTTTGTACAAAAATTTCATTCCTGACTTGAAGAAAAATTGTATCAGTTTTGATGAAGATGATAAAAATATTGAATGTGTTATTGAAAGTGAAGAAAGTTTTGAAAAATTTTCACAAAAGCTGAAAGAAGCCCGCATTTCATTTTCAATCCTTTCATCAAATACTAAAAGTACTTCAATGAATTCTAAAAAGGTATCTTCTTACCTACTCAATTAACTTCAGACCTGTCACACACATCAACTAAGCTACGAGTTAGACAGGGTACTTGGGCTATTTTAAATATGACAAAGTTTTTTTGGAAACCACATGCTGATACCTATTGTTTTCATAAAATATTCAACTTAAATTCGACATTACATCAATAATCTACAAATAAATTAGGGTACTTAACTTTTTGGTAAATGTAAATTGAAAAGTGAAAAATTCCCACTCTCCAGTCTCCATTAACTCTAATGATAAAAAAATCTGATAACTGAGACTTGTATTTCTATACCACTTTGCATGATTCACTGAATCATTTGAAAATGAACTCCTCATCCAAGCTGGTAGAAATAATAACACCCATTAATGTCACAGGTAATCAGTGTTGCCAGCAGTCACACAGCTGAGAAAAATGGGATGCGTACTTTTACCTGATTCGTATTCTTACATCACTTTCCACTACCTACACTTTGCATTGAAAATGGTTAAATTATGGTATAATTATGCTATATTTACACATATTATGTGGTAAAAAAAAAAAATTACTAGGGGTTCTTATTGGAGGAAGATGCTATAAGGTATTGATCAACTGTATTTTGTCATATTTTCAGGTAACAACGTATTTCTTCAAAAAGTCCACACATATATCCATTCAATGATGTAGCTGGAATTTCCTGAATCCCCTCTTGCGTTAAAAAAAACCTAAGTTAATCAACACATTTCCTTAAAGAACAGTTGAACCAAGGGTTTCAAAGATAAAATTCTAACTAAGAAAGCGTTGGTAACCTACGCAAATTAATCGTTCGGCTTTAGCACTTGTTTTCGAAGAGCAAAAAATGATAAAAAAAGTTTTAGAGCTAGAAATTGAATTTTTTTTTATTTATTTCATGCAACTTCTTGCTGCTTAACATAATCATTTTTCAATTTTTCTGATTTTCTGATTTTCTTTTTCTTTCTCTTTAGGAGCGGGCGGAACAATTTCCCCTGTACATCCCTCCTGCAATGGTCAATGATTTTATGATTCTTGGGTGCTTTTGGACGTTCATACAATAAAAATAACGAAACAATCTTGAATTTTTGTAATACGATGAATTGGTTATTTTCGAAGTGAAATGAGAGTACAAATTTGAAATTCTAGAAGATGAATGATAGGTATTTATCAACGGTTTCAACATTAAACTATATTCGACCTATATATAACATGTCCTACCTGACTAAAAACAAAACAATAATACATCTACACTGTCCACGTGATCGACTCTCCAGACACGAGAAAAACCTTTTTTTTTTTTTGACTGGGTTCGAAAATATGAGACCGCAGGGGGAACAAACAAATTTATTTAGAATATTATTTTTTTAATTGCCATCTTCGACTGTATAGATTATATAGCTAGGTATTATTGCTTAATCCCCACCAATTATTTCGTTGTCTAGACATCCGATGCACGTATCTGCGGGTTCGCTAAACACATCCTTTGCGGTCGTCAAAAGTTGCTGGTGGCTCTTGTGTTATTATGGCAGCTATTCAACGTGGTAGAAGGTTCGCATGGATTCAAAATATTGCGCGTGTCTTTTGTCCACCAGATGCAATCGGAATGGCAACGAAAAGAGTACAAAAAAAGGACGATGAAAAAAAAAAAAGGAAAAAAAATGCACACGTGTACGAATTGACTTTGCCTGCGAAAACCAATGTTTCGGAAACGTTTTGCGATATTGCGGCCATATTTTCGACAAGTCGCTCGATTTTATGTTATTAATAATTATAGTACCTGGTTCACCGAGCAAAGCTCGGATGCGGAAAATGAGAAAATTTTATTAATTTTAATCAAGCTGGAGAATTTCAGCAATATTAGGTATATCCTTCTGTATTATCGTATGCGTATAGGTACCGCCAGAATTTTAAGATCGCAATATTTAACTCATACTTCATTGGTCATAAATCATAATAATCATAGGCAGTTCAGGTCTGGCAAAATTCGCTAATAAAATCTTTCTCATTCCTTATTTTTAGGGTTAATCTATTTTTCAACGTTCGTTATTATCACTTGCTACTGATAGATAGATTGAGATGCTCAAATATTTTTTCAACGAATTTTATCAAACTTGAGACCAATGTAGATCGGTTTTTTGTACCCAAATACATTAAAAATGCCATTTTCAGCAACATCAATCTAGTTCTTCATTAGGCATTTACATACACAGATAGAAATATACACTGAGAAGTCCCAGATCTGGACCTTAAAATAAAAATTATTTTCGACAAAAATAAGACAAAATAATGACGTCACAATTTAAGACAATTTTTTGAGAGTCAAAATTCGAATTCGGACATTATATTATCCGAATTCGAACTCGTATTCAGATGAAGACGTGAAGACAGAAATAAAATCTGATTCTCTTTCAGGCAATTATAATGCATTTTATTTCAATAACGACTCTTCCAAATTTAGACAATTTCAGACAATAATTTGGTTCGATCCGACAGACTGGCGCCATGAGATATATATTAGATGAAGACGAATTGAATAGAAGTAAAAACCCATCGACGGACATGAATGCAGCCAACCTTTTTGCTTTATCTCCGGTCTTTCCACGCTTTGCTTGTGGTTTGCAGTCATTTAATATATTTTATTATATTTTATTTTATCAGTCATCCATGAGAGCTTTAGCCTATTGTATGTCAACGTATATATTTTTGCTTTCTGTAATCTCATTGGCTGTACACATTTTATACTTTCTCACGCTTTTTATGTTATCGACATCGCATGTTTGAAGGCAATTAGCAGATATTAAGTGGGGAAATTTCCTTAACAAGAAGAACTGATTTGTGAAGACGAATTCTAATTTTTTTAAATCACTCTCTTCTTTGCACTGGCGACACCAGGTACTGAGTTTGTCTTTGCAAATGAGTCCTTCTTGTGTAGGCTGATAGCAGCAGGTCCAAGTCACAAGTCGTACGTCTAAGTCCTCACGTTAGGCAATTTAATATGTGTACCATCTTCGAGATGCAGAATACGATTCAATCTGATCTACCTTGAAGATAACTAGGATGGTAGTTGGTATTCCAGATAGGTTCAGTTGAAGACAAAGGTAAACTAGGAATGTTCTTTCATCATGAAGGATAAGTAGTGACGACACACAAGTCATTTCTAGTTTCGCCAGTTGTACATCGCACTTCAAGGCGATCTTTTGAAAACACCTGCGAGGTGAAGTATCAGTCGACAATACGATCAGATGGAGTTCCTGGCATCTGTTAGGAGGGAAATTTGGTGTGTTGAAGACAACTTTAAGACAAGCTTGGTTCAAGATGACTGCCTTGCTCTGTCATTTAAAGGTCGCGTCGAGCCTTCTTTTTGCACATAGTGGATTTGACTCCATCTATGTTAGTAATTTTCTCACCTCGCTCTCACTTTCAACCAAAAGCTCCGAGACCTAAAGTTTCATATTAGGAGTCTTTTTACACAACAAAAACCATCACTCATGAGACATACAATTAGGTGAAGACACAACAGCTTTCTGATGGTTTCCCCTACTTGTTGTCTGCAATAGCTTTTTTTTTAACTTTTTATTTTTCCACTATACACTTTGCTTTGTTTCGCTTTGTTGACACTATGGTTCTTTTGTAATTATAGTCTTTGACAAAATAATTCTGCTGTTGGTTTTTGTATGTTTCAAACCTTGTATGGATCGAAACTTTGTTAGGTTCTTCTATCCTCATAACTTAGCTTATTGCTGATTCGTCATATTAATTTGCTGAGGTATGAAGACAAATGTAAGCTGCGTTTTGCCATGTAAGAAGAAGTTTAATTCAAGTCAAAAAGAATTCAGCCATAGGACATAGTCAAAGTTAAAAAAATAAAATGTCTTGAAAACACAATTCAAGACCCCTTGATTCAGTGTTTCGGCTGCATGATGCCCTAACTTTAGGACATTGTGACGTCATTAGCATTTAAACACCACTATACATTAAAGGTTGACTTTATGACACGTGACAGGAATTGATTTCGTATGCCTCATAAAATATGGCGACTGTGGCAGGAATTGATTTCGGACGCCTCAACACACATACCCGCATACAATTATTGCTCGTATTATAGTATAAGATTTTAAAGACAAATCAAAGGGAATTCATCCACAAATTTTCTTTGATTCAGCGCCAAATTGATGCCGTTAAATGAACACAGATTCATCGACCAGTTGTCGATTCATTCACAAACTAGTGTTAAATACAATTATTGCTCATATTATAGTATAGGATCTGCTACTAATAATAATATGAAAAAAACAAAAATAAAACGGACTATTTTTATCATTCAATTATATGTATAATATTATAATAAGACGGCATTCGCGAAGATCGTCCACGTAATATGCCATCGGTTCATTGACTATAGTCGTTGAACTTGGGATAAAGTGGAATATGGACGCGCGGTTCGCAGCCATTGGTCGACCACTTATACGTGCCCACCTACAAAATATACGTTGCATTTAAAATGCATAACTTCATTTTTATTCCCTTTCTTTTTTGGCACTACTTTGTAGACTGCATTATTGCACACCGAGGGAAATGAACTGTTGAACTCGAACGTCGGTTAATCGCCTCATCAACAGAGGCGAACGACTATTGACGAACAAAAAAAAAATTTCGCAACAATTATTGCGGAGAGCATTGGAAGTTGGGTTTCTTTTGTGCGTTTACGATATGGAATATTAATTCGTGTGGCGTTGAATTTGAAGACTGGAGAAGCTCTGCGCAGCCCAAATGTTCAAAAATATTGCGAATTTTGTGACGCATTTTTAGTCATTAATTTTGAGGTACTTCGACTTTTTTATAGCCAGAATGGCGACTAGGGTGTCAGGTGTGGCAATGTGCCACGAGTTTCCTTAAATTTTAGACGGTGGGACATACTGACTGCGTAATAACCAAAATCCCCGTACTTCAGTAATTTTTTCACGTATCTGCAGCGAAGGTAAAAGAAATTTAAAAAACAAAATAATATGGTCTTTTTATAATAAGCTTTTGTTCTACTCACTACGGCGATTTTATTTATGTTCAGCCCAAACGAAGTTTTTTTTTTTCTTTTTTACTTATTTTTCGCTCTTCTTCACTCTGAACAGTGCTTGCCATTATATGCCATACTTATTGCCAGTACTTGCCATTCATGCAAAGTGTTGTCTTAAAAAAAGCAATAGTCATTATCACATTTGCTGTTCGTAGACAAAATTTTATCTCCCATCTTTCTTACGTCATTTATGGCAGAAAGCTGGGGCTTAACATTTGAGGAGGGGTTGTCTTTACTAATAGTAGCAGTGTAAGTAATATTTAGGAATATGAACCTTTTTTTCACAGTACATATGGTAAAATGCGCAATTAGGTATTCATTTTCAAGGCCCAAAATGTAGAATTTCTGACCAGGGAGTAAAAATCTTTTATAGAGAGCAAAAGTATAATTATCGACTGACAGGAAATTTTCTTTGAACCATCTAATTATAACCTCGTTTCGGATCAATATAGCATTATAATATCAAACCTTTTTGTAAAACTGCAGTGGCGCTATATATAGTAGGATCGTGGCTCACCAACTGAGAAGAATCAGGTTCAAATCCTGGCTGGCCTAAAATTCTGGAAAATATTTTCTCTTTTTTCTTTTTTCAATTTTTATTTGTAAAATGGTTTATTAGGTTCGCCGATATTTTTTAATGCTTTTAAGAATAATTATTTTTAGATTAGACATGTTTTTTTAGTTATAATGAGTTTAGATTATAAAATCACTAGGAACTAGGTTCACTCATTGCATAGGTGACGGAATTGTTCAGGCAGATGGGGGAGGCTGGTCTATGGTATGCTACTTTGGGAGCAACAATGATGAAGGGGACAAAGTGGGTCGGGTGAAGCTTCACCCCCTGGAAATCATCCTGTTGTTGCCGACGTACAAAGTGGCATGTCCTGGTCAAGGCTCCTCGCATCGTCTCAAAGATCCCTTTGCCAGTACAGTACTGGCTGTACTGGCATCTACTGTGCTCACTAACACACGTGAGAAACAGTAAAAGAAAAAAATTCAAAAAATATATTTTTCATGGTTCGAAGAAATTTTCTTGTCAGTTGACAATCCTGTAAAAGTCGATGGTGGGAGTAAAAAAAGTATTTGCTCCTACAATGTCAATGTTTGTCTGCTACTTCCAACCAATCAAACGCTTTCCCTAATTGTGCATGTGCATGTATTACGAAAAATAGCGTTCACAACTCAAACACAATGTGAGCAACCTTGATTCATGCAATTTACAACACTCACCTGTAGCTCGTGTTGTAAATCGCAACTCATTGTTGATCCTTCAGTTTGCGCTTTTGTAGCAAAATATACTATTCAATAGGTACCTACCCAAAATTTTGCGAGTGGAGTAAGCCAAAACAATTTTTGCAAGTGAATTTCCCTTTCCATTTCTGGCAAAATTTAGAGTCGACTACGGGGAGAAAAAATCACTCTTTTCCCCTCCGTGGCGTCGTTTTCATTTTCTGAAAAGTTTTCTGCTCCAAAAAATTTTCTGCTTATATTTTCTTAATGGAAAATTTAGCACTGGCAGTAGCCCAGTAGGAATAAAAAAAATGTACTCACAGTAGTGCTTCTGAAATTTAGTAAGAATATTAGTTCATTAAAAAAGCAATAATTGCCTTTGATCCTGTTTTAATCGTTAATTTTATAGCAATAATTTTTTTTTTTTTTAAATTTACCCAACGACCTAACAAATTATTTGTCTCTTCAAATTGGCTGTAACAATAGTACTCACGTTAAATGTTTTTTTCAACTAAATTAGTTTACAAAAGAGAGATGTTCATAATTTTCATGCCCGTACGAAGCACAAAATGTTGGAGTAAACAATAATTTTGCATGCCTCTGTGGTTGAATGGTGTCAGTCTTTATCTTTTTCTTTCCCCCATTTCAGTTGACTTTAATTATGTCACATAGTTCTTATATGATTGTAGTGTGTGAACGTCTAAATGAAATCGTACGAATAGACACAAAGTAAAATCAAAAGTCGAAGCCAAATAATGCAGGTAAGTACTTGCGCGCGAGTGCTCGCGCGCGCGCGCACGCACACACACACACACACACACACAAATACTTTACATTACTTTCTACAAAACACAGAATGAAAATTATTTGTTTTTAGTCTGATATATTTTTTTACCATTAATCCAAACTGATACATAATAAAATTTTTCTGTTTTGCTTCGTTTTTGAATCCTGCATGTCTCATTTTTTTCAAAAAATTGTACTTATACAACTTGTACGAAGATTTACAACGAACGTAATACGATTTTTGAAATGCCTAAAACCATCACTTAGGTAAGCTTAAGTTGGAAGTTATCTTAGAAAAAAATCAATTTATAAAAAAATGTTATTACAAGTTAACGAATATATTAAATGAATGAATAAAACATTTTCTCCATTATTTCGTCGTCTGATCACACACTTTGGCGTATTTCAATGTGCATGCGCATCCAAATTGCATATAAAAAACATGAAACCCAACTATACGTTAAACTTTTCGTTTAATTTGATAAATACGAAATACATGTTCACCACGAATTTATTGATTTTTTATTTTCTTGTGGGAAATAGAAAAGTGTTTATGACTTGAATTTGTTGTAAAAAAAACAAATGTCAAAGAATAGCACATGTTTCGAGAAGAAATTATTATTTTCACAAAGTCATGTGTTGAATATCGAGGGATTTCGAATTTATTTTGTTAAACAAGATCCGCATGCCAATACGTCATTAAAAGTATCTAGACACTAAGTACGTGTTTGTATAACAATATTATACAGAATTTTCGAAACTTGTATTATAACAAAGTCATACTTATTTATATTCTGTCCCTTTTCAGTTTTCATATACTAATTAAAATAATAGCGAACTTTTAATCGAAGGCATACCTGTAGTTAGTTGTAATAATAAAAAAACTTGAAATAAGTTTCGTTAATTTAAATTATCAAAACAAACTAGGTACTCCTATCATAACGCAGTGGCATCCTATACTGCAGCCAAAAAATAATAAAAATAATAATAATAATAATGTGAAATACCTTGTCGTGAAAAGATATTCTCACCAGAAGGTAATCTAGAGATTTTGCATGTTCAATCACTTCATATGTAAACATACGGGAGAGCCATAACCCGGGCAAACATTGGTGGTTTTAGAGCCAGTATGGACAGTTTATATAGGAGCTTATTTACATGCACACTAACACAGATATGTATGATTACGTAGGTTTGTGTGAATGGCCAGGTGCATCATTTCTTGTAGTGATAAGAAATGATGGGCCGGTTTGTGTATGGAATTGTGACATCATCGTATTGTTGAGATTGGTCACAATTTAGTACTTGTACATTACTTGTATGTACGTGCTAGTAATTACGATCGAACGTAATTTATGTATTTTTAATGTCATTGAGACAAATATTTGCCAGCCTTGTGGTGGCAACTGTTGTCAGGGTTCTGAGCCCCTTTACCTCACACGATTTGAGTTCCCACAAATAATAATAATAATAATTAATAATAATAATAATAATAATAATAACAATAATATTAATAAAAAACTTCTTATCAGATATTGCAGATTTACCCATGATTTAATGTAATCTTTAAAATGAATATCAAATTTGAAATCTGTGCCTCATAAAACATACTCACTAATGTACACAACAAAATATGAAAAGTCAGAATTTGGTCCCCTTCTGAAGCCCCTAGTGGTAGAGCAATGGTTTTAATGTAAAAATGAACGTCAAATTTGAAATCAGTGCCCCAAAAAACATGCTTGCTGATATGTCACACAAAAAAATATGAAAATTCGAAATTTGGCCCCCTTTTGATGCTTCTGGAGGTTGAGAAATGGGTTTAATGAAATAATTAACGTCAAATATGGAATCAGAGCCCCAAAAAACCTACTCGCTGATATATCACACAATAACCTACGGAAAGTTAAAATCTGGCCCCCGTTTGAAGCCGCTGGGGATTGAGGAATGAGTTGAATGAAAAAGTGAATGTCAAATTCGAAATCAGCGCTCCAGAAAACATTCTTGTTGATATCTCACATAATAAACTAGAAAAGGAGAATAGATGACAATTCAAAAACCTCTTTTTCGAGGAGGCGAACCCAAACCCTTTTTTCCTTTTTTTCTGAATTAAAGAAAAACCAAGTATGTGCTTCACGGTTCAGTCCACTGATGTAAAATATTTTTAGCCAGTATTAGGCCTTATTATTGGCTCCTCCCACTACGTTTGATTTTTTTTGTCGTCGGATTCGTCGGGCCAAGTTCATATGGGTTTACTACCGATAGTCAGAAAGTTTCACTTCAAAAAGAAAACTGGGAGAATCGAAGAAAAAAATTCGTTTTTTGTCACAAATGCTTACTTATACTTGGATATATATCTATAACAAATTTTTTCACAACTTTTTAAGTGAAAAATTGTCCTCTTCCTAAACCGTCTCTAATGAGTCGGCGAAGACCGAAAGCCAGTAAATTTTTAATTTTTGTTGCCTTTCATATTTTTATAATTAATGAAGAAGATGAAAATTACTTTTTTCACTTCGGCTTTTATGATGCTTAACTTCTCGTAGTACAATTTTCCATATCGGCTCATTTTGAATATTATTTCTGGATGTAGCCACGCTTGAAACAATCGCCTTACCATTGATTTCTTTATTCTGAAAAAAAAAAAAAAAAAAAATTCAAACACACCGTTAATCGGACAGTTCACTAGGCTCATATAATATTTTCGTTGGTATAAATTTATGCCAATCAGCCGCTAAAGAGTGAATAGTTTATATAATATGCAAAGATAGCGATGCTAATTGCTACTCATAATTTTTATTCCATATAATGACTAGTAAGCTTAAATTTGCATAAAATTCTCACCAGACATACAGGGTGACACTTAACTATTCAGGTTCCTCCATACACATGGTACCCATCAGCGAATTAGACCAAAATCAAGGTTAAAAGGAATTTAGAGGGACACAGCGAAAGGTGCGAGAAAAAAGTCTGGAAATTTTCCAGAAATACGCTACGAAACCCCGTCCCTGAGGGCCGGATTACATTTTTGTTCTACATTTGGGCTCCAAAAATTAGTTTTTAGATAATAATGCGAAACAACGAGACGCTAGATCAGAGGTCTTTGAATAAAATTAGTATGAATCGAATTCGTAATAAAAAATACACTATCAATTACTTTTTTCGCACAACTAGCAAAGGCCGAGATACATGGTGGTCCAGGAGGCAGTGACGTAGTTAAGGAGAAATGAGAAGGTTCCTTCAAAATGTTTTTGGAATTGAGAAAATTGACTAGTTGCATGTAGGACAGTTGGAAAATTGTTGAATTTGATAACCTTTCATTTTTTGTTGCTGCTGTTGGTCGTTTTTGAGTTGGGAAAATTGGCAGTTGTAATACCTTAGTTGGAAAATGGCGCCAGTTGATGACTTTTTTCTTCTTTTTTTTTCGCTGTTGGAAATTTCCAAATTTTCAGTTGGCAATTTTTGTTTTTCTGCCCTCCAAAAAAAATCCTTTCGCTACGTCTCCGTCAGAAGGGTCGGTACTTATTTCAAAAAATTAATAAAGATATTATTTTTGCATTATCGTGAAGCTAAAAATTTACATAAATTTATGGATATATACATAAAGCCAAAGTAATTAGCGTGATGAGATTTCCCATGAATCGGTAGTTTACGATATCATATTCCATGGGCAATTGTTTACAACCTCTTCCAACAAATTTCTCTAATAGTTATGTAGAACCTTTTCTCATCTCTGAATCTATTGTTTAGGATGTTGGAAAAGTGTAAAAGTTGAAAATGAATCTATAATTTTAGAATAATAATCACACTGTCATGGAGGGAAGTAAGTTACTCAACTCCTCTGTGAATCATATTTTGTGGTATGCTACCCTGGGTGACACATCCCAACACACATCAAACATTATCACCACAAACCAACTCCACTATTTATAGAAACTATAAGGTTGTCCTCAACTGGCAAAGTCTAATGGAGATTGAAAGCTTCACCTAAACCTGCACAGGTAGCTATAGGTATTCATCTTGACCGCTTCATATCATGAATTGGAAAATGGACCAAAAAACCATACATCTCAGGAGGTGCATAGGCTTTTTTGGCGTTCGGTCAGTTATGAACAAAAGTTTCAAAAACGAGTAAAAATAACAATATTTTTTAACTAAATTTTTTTTTTTTTTTGTATACCCTATATTTTTCAGGATAAATTAGTAATTTGCTAGTAGCCGCCACCCTACCTATTTCCACTACCCTAAAACAAACATATGAATTTTAATGTGTTAATGTTTCATCTGGCAGCAAGTACTAGCAGTATACCCTACCATGCTTCCTTTGTTTAATCATTTCAGTTATTACTTTCTGTTGCAAATGTGTTTACGGTGATATTAATTTAATATTTTTTTCTCAAAAATCCAGAGAATATAAATGAAAAATTAACAAAAAAATTAAGGTCAGATTCATTTTATTTTCTTTATTTTGGACTTGAGCTTAAAATAAAATTCAGTGGGGTTTTGGAATACGTAATATGAACTTCTAGGAATGTTTCATTACAGTAGCAATCATGTTGTTTTTAAATTCAGAAATTCCAAGTGTGGCGGCTACTATAGAAAATAAATCATACAATATGCTAGTTTCCAATATAGGTGTCAAACCTTCATTTTGGACTTAAGCTGAAAACATAAAACAATGGGATTGTGTAATATGTCATATGAACATCCAGGAATGTTTCATTACAATGGCAACCATTTTGGTTTTTAATTTAGAGAATTTCAACTGTGGCAATTATTCGAAAATAAATGATATAATTTGCAAATTTTTAACACAGTTATCCAAAATTGATAATCAAGTATTAACTTAATTGATAAAATATAACTTTGTCCTCTCTACGTTATTAATTGTTCATAATTATATTAAGCTGTCTTTGTCAATGTGACATTTTTAATATTTTTAGTAAATATTTTCCCATGATTTACTCAGTGATTTAGGGTGATGGTAATTAGGGGTTGGCTGTTGGCAACAAGTTCATTTTAAGGGGCGGTAATTGGCAAATTGGCATTTTTTCTTCAAATTCATATAAAAAGTTTTGTGTGAAATATAAACAGACAAAATTCATACCAAATACAATACTTTAAGGTAATTAAAATCCAATTTTCATCAAATTTAACTAACAAAATTTTGTGATATAGGTATGTTAGATGTGGTGATGTGGTGATGTGGTGATGTGGTGATGTGGTGATAATCATCAAATTACCTTATAAGAAGAAAACCAATTTTAAAGGGTTTCAACCTTTTCTAAAAAATTTATAAGAAGTACGATGGTCGCCATTTTTAGTATGGAATTTCTGGCATGTTAATCAACATTTTTGGGCCATTCTTCATTTTTTGCTCGTAAATTTCTCATTGTGTGTTATCTTACTTAAAGCTAAAGAGATTGCATATAAAATGTTCTGTTATTTTGGATGAAGTAGATTGTTTTTTAATTCTAAAAATTATGCATAAAATAATTATATAAAATTTTATGAACATAATAATAAGTATTTTGAGAAACTTAACTGTTTAATCGAATCCAAATAAATGCTGTTTTTAATTGTTTGACATCGTGGACTTGTACCCATTGCAGTTTCTAAAAAAAAATTTTAATTCAATAACAAATAGAAATTATGAGTGGGTATAAATACATTAAGACTTTAAGACTTTCAGTAATAGACCTATCAAAATCATATATAGCTTATTGAAATAAAATTCTCTCATCCGATGTTACTACTTATTTTTTTTTTGTCAATTGGCTACCTAGTTACTTTAAATATAGGTAAGTAATAGCATGGTGTTCTCAAATATGGTGATGCAGGTAACACCAACGATAACCAAACCTTGTTTTCTAGATCAAGTTATCGTGCCTAACAGTTTCAAGTTCCATGACTTATTTGGTCATATGTTATCTGTGAAAACATTTTCTTTATAGTTTTGATCTAATTTTTCAGAAAGCACACACCTAAGGTTGTACAAGAAAAGAAAATCATTTCAGTAACAAGCTATCAAATTATTATTTCTATTCTGTAATTTAACAATTATTCCTTGGTTTTTTCAAAGTGATCTGTTACAGTGTTGAGAAATTATTAGCATTTTTATTTTAAAAACTTAATTTTTAAGATTGTACACAAAAACGATGTAGAAATTCCATAATAACCTCGGTAATTTTACATATAAATTATGAGGTATTTAAACATTGACATATTTTAGGAACACAGAGATGTCAAACTGAAAACTGTTGTTGCCAAAATTATTTGAAAAATCTAAAAAATGGTGGCCATAGGACAAGCAAAACATAATTATTTGTTTACATGCCAGACTATACTTGTGAGTTATGTCATGATGAAGATAAGTATTAGTTATGTTTGTAATTACGTTAAAATTTCTTTTACAATAGACCATGGCATCTTTGAATTTATTTTTTTAATGAGTTAATAGGTGCACAATCTTGAGCACACATGATCCTAAGATTGCACCTGTGACTTTTTATTTAATAACATTCCCCAAAAAGAAAGAAAGATAATTTTTTTTTTTTCAGTGTATATTATAGTGGAGTGTTTGAGGAACATTCTATGAAATTTTCATAATTTTATTATCAATGAGAGAGGAGCTAGGTCCATTTGAAAATTAGGTGCACAATGGATTTAACTTCTGCTTTTTTTGGATGAGTTATGCTTTTTGAAATATGAAAAAAAAAAGGTGCGCGTTCCACTGGGGTTATAAAGACTATACTCATGAAGGATTGATATACATATAAAAATAATAATATAGTGTGGATGTGTGTGTGAGCAATGCGTTGCACACGCCCACAACTACACACCTACACATCATACAACACACACAACGAGAGTTACAGTTGTAAGAGTTACAGTTACACGAATCTGATGATTGTTATTCTGATTTAGACCCTACCATAGACCAAGCACTAAGATGTTTACTCATCAAAAAGAAACATTCACTCTTACCACAAATAACATCCATGCTGAATTTTTCGATGTAATTCATAACGTTAAATTCATCTTGATCTTCTTCAGCTTTCAATTGACGGCACAGAATTTGGGCATTGTTTCGAATAATATGTAACGAATCGCGTAAAATATCAAAATTAAATGACGGCGTCAACTTTTTTCGATGAACTCGCCATATGTCGACTATGGAGTAGAATAGAATTCAGTATTTCAATAGAACAAATTTCTTTTAGCATCAGATTCATGTCTAGGTATTCAATGCTCACCATTTCCTGTTATTAAGCCTTTGTTTCCTAGCCACGAATCGAGGAGCCTCAATAAATCGGATTTGTTAAGGTGGGTGTTACTGTTAAGAAATGCCTGGAAAAATGAAAAATCAATTAGTCAGTGATTCTGGCATCTGGATGAGAAAAATAAGTTAGATAGAAATCAGTTTTTTTTAAAAAAGATAACGTCTTTATATGAACCAAAGCCAACTTCATTTATCAAGCCATGAAGTGAAAATCGCAACGTTGCAAACTGATATTTGACGGATCAATTTTTGACAGAACTAGAGTTTTTTAAGTTGATTTTCAAACGCCTCGTACCCAAAAATGGAATTCCTCGTAAATTTCTGATTATTTTCGACATTTTTTCTCAAGTTATGCTTGAATATGTGCTAAAAAAGTTGACCGATTTTTTTTCTACTGCACATGGTTTGATAGGTGAAGTTGGCTTTGAGAGAACGAAACTCCAAAACAATCATTAAAATTATCATTTGTGATAATAATTGATAACAAATATCGATACAAAATTTTGGCGCCTTGGTGATAACGATTTTAGCGCATGAGGTGGTCGCCACAAATACTTGTGAAATTGAAATTAGTAAGTAGAATAAAAGTATGCTATAATCAATTAAGGTAAAGTGTTGTAGGCTAACTGAACCATAAAATACTACTGGTTAGATTGACGTCACTGCAGATTCGTGTTCTGGGGCTAATAATATTGCCTTAATTTTTAGTGTTTATCGCATCTATGTTATATGTATATAGATTTGTACACTCCCCCGAGGATATGATCGATTGTTTTGGCAAGAATCCGAAAGTAGTGGTAGGAAATTTTGTCAAATTTACGATAAATACCAAAGCACAGTAATGATAGTTTTATTGCAGATTTTGATCCTTCAAGAAGAGAATAATGAACATATTCCCAGGTCTTGTCGTTCAGACCTCGTGCAACTTGATGCTGCCTAATTTATAGTTATGTCTGAGCCTTGTCACGTGCCCACTTTCGTACGGCTACTTAACGTAGACGATTTAACTACTCGTTATAGTCGACGTGACGTAAACGTATTTCATTAAACGACCTTCATTTAATTGCTGGTAATTACATAAATACCTTTGTCTAAGTATATGCGAAGTAAATACACACAAAAACACACACACACACACAATTGCGCCCATGTACGTTGGTAATGAAAACATTACCGCACACAAATGACCTATATATTTTCATCATGTGTGTAATCAATAATGATAAAATAATTTGATAAGGCCGCCTTCGAATCCTTATTTTTATTCTTCCCGCTCCGTGTGTCTCTTTCACATATACTTATTCACACTCTCGACCTGTCGACCTATCATCCTCTCCCTGATCTCTCTTTCTTCCTCTCTCTCGCTCCCTCTCTCTCTCTCTCTCTCTCTCTAAATCTCTCCTTTTTCTTTACCAAGGTATAAGGCTGGACCTTGAATATAATACTGTTCCTGTAAAGCTCGAGCCATTTATTTCAGACCGATCGTCATGAAGAGATGAGAAATAGGAGAGAGTAAGCATAAGATAAGGAAAGAGAATAAGAAAACTTTATTTTCCGTTTAATCCGTAATGCCGGTATCTTGCCTAAAATAAAAAATTTTCCTACCTACAAAAAATAAAAATGTTATCACATTAAAAAAAAACAAAAAAAAACAAAAAAAAAAACAAAAAAACAAAATGACCCTTAAACCCGTCCAAGGTTGCACGTGTACTTCTCACACATTATATGGATTGGGCTAACATCGAGTCTCCGTTGATGCGGCGGTTGAGAAAGAGAAAAAAAATTTACAAAGTTGCCAAAAAAATTTTCTTCGTCAAACTACTGTATAGAATGAAGAACGTATTTTCTCTTCTAATAATATTTCATTTGCAGTGTGTGACCAGAAACACGCGCACGTGTTATCGAATCATATAAGTCGTATAATTTATTATAATTATTCTTTAACCTATCAAACGGAAAACGAATGGCAAACAAAAATTCCATACTCAAACGTGTGTAGGTATATTTACGTTCATTTTATTGTTTCAAAATGATAATTGTCTAATGATATGCCCATTCGAGAGAGTATTCGATCGCCTATGGGCATGGAGAAATACGTAATGAGCGAGCGAAAGAGAGTGAAAGAGAATGAAAGAGAGTGAAAGAGAGGAAAAGAAAATTGTATAAATGAATTATACACACACGTGCGTGACCTTCGTATTAACGTATTGCACCCTTGTTTAATAGAGATTAACGAACAATTTTTAGAAGAAAAAAAAAAAACGAATACTAACAACAACAACAACTATGTTAATGTTGAAACTCAGCTGATACCCACAAATGGAATGTAACAATCGATTTTGTTGAAATGGTTTAGGCGCCGTGGTTATTATTAATATATTATTATTATTATTGGTGTTATTATTATACGTCAACAATATGGGCCGTTAATTTTCATGAGATGAGTCAACTGTTTCGGATGATGATAAATAAGACAAATTGTGATACTTTTTTTCTCCACCATTTAATGATTTTAGGAATAATTTGTTAAGCAGTCTGTTTTTTTTTTTTTTTTTTGCTTAAGTCTATTTCGTACCATATACTTGATGTAGATATTCGTTGGTACGATTGTCACGTTTGCATTAGAGGAATTTCGTAAAATAATCGAAGTCATCCGTTTTATCTTTGTTTTGATTAGGATTGCAAGATTTGGATATTTTTTCCATTTTCCATTGAGGGGGCTGATTTCATTTTTGTGGTTTATCCCTCCAGTTCCCCTCCAAACACTGTTTATATGGCTACGTTTGGTCGAACATTGTAGTATCAAGTGAGGGAATTATTATCTATTGTCAAATTGGTTTATAGCCATGTTCAGAAACACCATTTTGTACTGGTATAGGTATAGGCTACACATAATTTCGAGGTTATACAAAGGCTGAGTGTTGGTAAAATGGGCAGACTATGAAAAGTGGCGTTTAAAGGGGAAATTCAGCGAATAATAGGTCTGTTCGATATGAAAAAAGGGTGGAACTTTTGAGTTAGCACTTTCTAAAAACTGGGTGTTCGATTCAGAAGAGTGCGACACTAGTTTCCTGAGGAAACTGTTGAATTTTCAAGAATAAAACTCAAAAAAAAAAACGTTGATCTGACCTCAGTGGTTGAGTAAGTTCGGCTGAAAAATTCTCTTCAAAATAAATGTTCAATTCTTGCATTTTTCAGATTTTTTCAAGATCAAGGGGGGATTTTCACGTAATTTTAAACTTATGGAAAAAATGATTCATGTGCTTATCATTTATAATAGGTCAGTACTTAAATGACAAGATCTGGGAGACACATTTTCCACGATGGAGGACAATCTGGACAGAAGGAGTCGGGATTCTAGTATTAGTCATGCGGTGATAAAATCCTCTGTGCCTCATACTCTTTAAATGAAAATACTTCAATTCACCAATTTATCCGAGTGAAAGTCCTGAAATGATAAGTTTGCACTGAAAAAAGATAATAGTAGCTTTCAAATAAATTTACTGTAATTTTATGATTTTTATTTCATCATAAACTTGGGAAGAAAAAATAATGTGGAAAATCTGCTCTTTATTTGTAATTTTTCTCACATTAATTAAATCTTCTCAGTACTTCGCGTCTGAAGTCAAAAATAAAATCCACAAAAAGTAGCTTTTCAACAAGCCTAAAGGAAATATTTACGTTGGTAATAAATACGTCATCACTTACTGCAATATCATCCGCATCACAAAGACAAATCCACAGTTTTGAACCTCCTAGCCATAGTCTCATCACTGGGCCATAGGATTGACATAGTTCCTCTAGTGTTTTCAATAAAGCTAAAACAAAATAAAAATTAGTTTCCTGTAAAACTTTCATTTGGTTCAATTTATTCATCGGCATGCATAAATTTTGAGAGAGAGGAATACAATTATCTACAGATATTTATTAGATTGTTTTTTCCAAGAGATTCTTCTTCGGCACTAGTTTTTCATATAATTATGTAGCAACTATTTAAACCAGTGTTTGGATATACATAAGGAGGTATGGTAATGATTTTACATTAATTATTGTGACGCTATAAATTTAAGTGTTTTTTCATTTTATTCCTTTTACCTTGGTACATGAAAGTTCATAATTAAATTGTCAAAAAACATGACATGACTATGTTTAAAATTTCTAGAAAAAAAATTTTGAACGCTTATTTGCATTTTTGTATATGTGGGGACATCATCTATGCGAGGATTTATGGGATAGGCTTCC
Organism: Ericerus pela; assembly: GCA_011428145.1. NCBI lineage: Eukaryota > Metazoa > Arthropoda > Insecta > Hemiptera > Coccidae > Ericerus > Ericerus pela. Next base: position 1,442,502 of record WOFM01000234.1, read on the forward strand.
GACACAGTCACCGCCAAAAGGCTGGCAATATCATACACTGCATGTTAAACGGAAAATACGTTTGTTTGTAATTACTTGCAAGATGATGCAAGCATGTTGCTATCACCGGACCATTACTAATCGAGAGTTTAATCTTACAATGATGTCACAAGCCAGTTATTAGTGCACATGCTATGATTTACAGGTTGTCATAGCAACTGTAAATTATGTCATATATCATTAGTACACATACATCTATATTTGTGCATACATATATAAGCTTGTGTGCGTGCCAAGAGCTGGGTATAAAAGACACCAATAAACGCTAAATTTCAGTCAGTGTTTACTGAAGTTGGTTCTCCCACATTTTGTGTAAAGCTGGTAAGCATGCACAGCTGTTGAGTATCTTCTGACATGGAATTTCTTCCGCGAAATTAGATATTCCACAATAAAATTTAAAAGTGAATATTTCAATTAAGTCATGTAAAAGTGAAATCTGTGATACTTTACATGAGCGTCAAAATAAAAAGGTTTTCAGGGAACCAAAAGTTTTTCTAAGAGCTGGAAAATACGATTTTAGCTGATAGTGTCTGGCCATAATGTTACTATAAAATTAACGAATGTGAAAAATAACGGAAGAAAAATTTGAAGGTGTAAGGAACCGCCCCTTTTGTTTTCCCCGTACCTGAACCTATGATTTTGTCGAAGAATCGAAAAAAATTCCCAAGAAGAGGGGGCTAAGAGGACAAGGCTAACGTTTTAAAAATGTGGAAATCGGAAAAAAGGTTTCAATATAAAAAATTAGCAAGATTTTTTTATTATTCGTCATTGATTTGAGTTCAAAAGGGGAGTAGCTCAAAACAGTGATGTGATTGGACGTTAACTGGTGGAATGGACTGGTGCAATTGGTTTACTGATTTTATGACAAAATGATAAAAAATTTAAACTCATTCTACAAATTAAAAAGAAAGAAGGCTACTGACCCCTTCACGCTCCCAATTCACAGTTACCATCTCCAACCAGAACCTCCCGTAGCAATTACCTGATTCATTCCTCTTAATACTATTCCTTTTTATAAAGCTTCTCTTCTTCGAAATTTTTAATGTTTCTTCTCTATCTTTTTCTAATAGTAAAAAAGCTATTCTGCACGTATTATCAGCCTACATAAAAGATATATCTATGTAAGTTTCCTTTCGTAGGCGTAGGGTATAATTTGCCAATTTGGAAGTATTAAAAAATGAAAAAGACGAACTTGAAAACGTAACAGCTACTCCAAAAGGCTAAGAAAGTAATGAGGATTCCCGGAAAATCACCTTGAGCCGTTGTATCTGCTTGAACTGGAGAAAGTTGTGAAATTTTAATAACCACGAGAAAGTTTTCTCCATGAAGGCCATTCTCGTTCAGATTTTTCAGTGAATAAATCTTTCTTACTCTCACTAAATTCATCATGACCACACTCGTTTCATCCACTATTTCCTCGCAACTAATTTGCTTCCGTCACCTCATAAGTATATCTAATCGCAACATTTGTCATTTCATCTATCACATCTCCTAACATCGTGCACTAAGCCTTACCAAATTTCGCTAATTAACAGACATTTGTAGATAGGTAGGTACTTTCTTGGCAAATAAATATCCGTTTTTTGAAAAGAAATTTGTTCACCTCAAATTTGTTCACCTCTATGAATTCGTTCAACCATTAAGCAGGTGGAGAATTTGCAAATTTAGCTAATTTGGGTTGTCTATAAGAAATACCAGTTTAAATATCTTCCAACATATCTGTTCAGATTATTTGAACGCTTAGAGGTACATATTACAATATAATCCTACCTGTGCTTGGATTAAAATTCCAAATCATAAATCAAAAAACTGGAATATTAGAAATTTTTAGAAAATTAAGTAAGTGGCCTATAATCTTCGTATCTTATCTAGGTATTGGATTTATTGTTTAAGCACATCATATATTTTCTACCCATCTGCGTTCTCCTAACTGACAAATCTCCTCACCTTGACAGTGTATTTCTTTATCTTCAACATTATCTGATGAATAAATGAATACATTTAACCGCTAAACTAATTTTAAATTTTTAGTTACCCGGATCACGAGTAACTTGTGAAAAAATGTTTAGTCTACTAAATAAACTGACTCACGTAATAACAAAAAATGAAAAAAAAAAATTTACCAGGTCGCACATCAACGATTCATGAATTCAACACCGTGCTAACAATATATTACATTACTGACATTTGAATGAGATTTAATCGTAACGTATAGTAAGTAGGTACCTATCTATTTGTAAAAGAAATGGCAAACCGGTTAAACCAAAAACCAAACCATCTTTCTCAATCGGATATGATAAATATTGTTCCATAATCAATGTCAGGTTTATTTAATATGTTTCTTTTTCGCAGTAATTACTATTACTTTTTGAAGATCTTCACGAGAAATGCGATAATGTGATAGTAAAATACTGTAGAGTTTAAAAAATTTTTTAAATATGTATTTGTGATACAAGTGCTAAATGTAGGTGATCTTGAAATTATTAAAAAAAAATTTTTCACAACCAAATTGTCAACTTGATAATTTTACTTTAGAAAAAAGAAAAAACTGAGAAAGTAGTCGAGCCATACAAAGAAGTGATGGAGTTGTGCAAAAAAGCTATCTAGTCGTGCGAGGAAGTCTACTCAAAAGTGCGCATGCGCCCAACACTACATTTTCGCGTCGTATTGAAATTTTCTACGTTTTGTTCAGTCAAGGAGAATATTTTTCGGTTGGGTGTTGCAAATAAATTTTTTTTCGCAACATCCACCCCAAAAACATATGTTTTCGTACTTACGTAAAGTATAAGATTTTACCCCAATGTTCGAGAGTAAAATTTCACGCATACGCGGCTTGAAACTTGCCAAGATTATTAAATCGCTCACTCGACTTCACATTCGCACTATGTCTTATCCAAAATTAGGAAATTTCTGCCCTTCCAGATTTTTTGAAAAACTGATAGTCAATTTGCCACTTCATTTGAACAAAACACTTCTGCTTTGAAACAGATCTATATTATTTCACTCATAAATTCTTCAGCCTCTATTCAAGCTAGAAAGCTGAGATTAATATTTGTAGAAAGATGATAAAATTTACAAAATTTCCATATACTTTTCTAATTATTTTTAATAACAAGCGAAAAAAAACCAACTAATTAATGTAAAATTGGCCGGTTTTTGGAATCTAGAAACCTATTTACATTCACTCAGTGATTGGTTAGCAACTATTTAAATTAGAGAACTGTGTTCGGCATTTCTGGAAAGAAGAAAAAATTTGCTGGAACTTGTTTTTCGTGTAATTTTTGAACATAAACGAAAGAAAAAATCGTAAATTAATGTAAAATTTTCTTTGTTTTTGGGAAAATGTGCAAAAAATAGTAATTATGTCACTAGATGATTGCTACTCTTGTGATTTGTATCGCTCGCCTTCGATTATGCCGCAAGGATCACATTTGTATCAAAATCACTTACTTTACGCACTTGTATCACAAATAACTATTTTTATGTAATTTTTTTTTTAGTCTCCATAATCAGCAGGTACTTAAATATTCAATTTCATAAGTCGAAAAAGGTACACCTTTAATGATATCAATAAAATTTCATTTTTTTAATAAAAAAAATGTAATAATTATGTACCTATTTGGACCTACCTATGGCACATAGTTGTCATAAAGTGCCCAATTTTTGAGCGTTGATTCATCTTTCTATAAGCACATCATCTAATCGTCGTCTAATCTAAGTCATACCCAGCTACCTGCTACCTTTATTTTGAAGATTGATATTGCTAAAGGAATCATTCTTTGAGCTACCCTACTTCTAAATTTCACACCAAGGTTGCAGTTCATGATTCTTCTTTAACTTCATGCTGAAATTTAAATTTAAATTTTAATGGTGGAAGTTGTATTACGACAGTCTTACTTTTTCATTATTTGAAATTTTCTATTTTCCATTGCACCAAATTTTATCAGCATTACTGAAAAAATAAACTTAATTATTCAAGCCTCCTCGGTTTTCTAAAAATTTTACAAAATTCACCTCAGTTTCTGTTCATTTTGATCAGTATTGCCAAGAATAATTCCACGTCAATTTTATTTTCAATAAGTAATTTTTATAACATTCAGTTGTGCCCACAATGCAGTGTAAATAGTGGAAGAGCATTTAAAAAAAAAGTATGTGCTAGAAAATTAATATTTTTCTCCCATCCAACTGCACACTTAAGAATTTTTCTTTCGATTTTGTTTTTCAGAGGAAACAGAAAAAACATGTATGTTTCTGACGAGCTACGAGAAAAGTCATCTATCAAAATCCATGACTTTTTCAAGATCCTTGACGTCTTATTGACGATGCTTTTTGTAAAGTTTCTACAGTACTACCTACAAACTCATACGATATTATCTCACGAAGAACTTCGAAAATCAGGTGCTGCAAAAAAACAAGTTGGACTTTTAAAATTTCTTCTTGCAATTTTCTTTCTCAGTATATTTATTTTGTCATTTCTAAAATGTAATACTTTTTTTTTTTTTTTGTAGGTCGCATCAATGATCAATTTCAGGCATGTATGTCGACCAAACTTGTATTAAGGCAATGGAATTTCTTCCACTTCCACGCTTGTAACTGACAGTTTTTGATAAGTGTAATTTTGATATTATCAGAAAATCAGTAACTATACAAACAAACGTAGGTATATAAAGCTTATTGTCACAGACGAAACTAATCAAGATTAACGAACTGTCTGGCCTATCATGTACTTGAAAAAGACATTACCGAAATTTAAGTTCTTAAATCTATAACATTTTTCAAAGGGTTTTCGACAAAAAAAAAAATTAGAACATTAATTTTTTTACAATTATTATAACTGGGGTTCTAGCATCGTGGACATATTGTTTAAAGCTTGAAGGTTACATGTCGATGATGTGAGAATTTTGGGAGGGGTTTGGTCGGAATTCGGTGACCAATGGGCCCCCCAAATGAATGCTCTAATCACGTGTGAGAGCACCGCATCAATTAAACCAAACACCAAGGGCGTAAATAGCTCGATTGGAATGAGTCGAGGTCTGCATATTTCTGATCATCCTTTTCACCTTCCTAAATATAACAAACACCCCTACTGACAAAGAGACTATTTTTATGTAGAAACGTTTTTTCAGAGCTAAGGGATAGCCTAAACTCCTCGAACTGTTCGGATCTTATTTACGCCCCTGACGAACCCACTACTATTTTGGTCGAGAATGTGGCAGTTAACAGCTTTTGTGGATCCGTTAAAATGACTCCTTATCCTTACTTTTTAGTTTCTTTAATTTATGGCGATATTGAGGGACATTTAGACTCAGTATTTCAGATTCGCTGGTGGTCAATCACTATGATCATAAATAGCCTATGAAATAAGTTAAATGAAAAATTGATGTAGCTGCTACTCGTCTAACTAGTTTTTCTAGATCTGTATAGGTGCAAGTACGGTAATAGGACATTTTATATCCACAGTTTGAATCACATAACTAAGGATACTACAGACTTGAGTAGAGAATTACGACTTTTTGTTTCACAAACAAAAAGTAAACAAGGTTCATTCTACATAATCATCAGTGTGTTGATGAGGTAGTCGAGAGAATTTTCTTTTTTAATTATTTCTCAGATTAATTTTGAAATATTTTCAAGTTAAAATGATATTGTGGTTTTATGATTGACTAGTTATTGAAGTTATTCCACCTTTATTTCACTTGTAAGTACCTTATTATTTTCAGAAAGTATGCTGTTGCAGTCTTCTTAAGAGATAAGTATGTTCGTATTTGGTAATTTTACAGTTTTTTTTAATGTAAAATTGCAGAAAGATATTCAACAAAGCTCCATTAATTAAAAAAACTAAAAATTTATCCAAAAAACCATAGTAAATCCTAATAATTTTCAATAATAGTAACAGTGAGCTATCACTTTCCATTTGTGAAACAAGATGGCATATTTCCATACTTAAGCTAATATAGGTACTCTAACATAACCTTTTCAGAATTTCAAGTCTCTCTCGAATACTAGTAGTAGGATTTCAGAGAAATTTTCGCCAAATTTTTGCCAAAATAATATACGTTAATATTTCAGCTTTCTACAAACAATGGTTCTCTTGCAAATGCATTCCATAACTTTGATTGTGTTGTTTGTTCCCATAAAATGGTGTGTGATAAGTGACTTGTTTCTGTGGTCCTTCAGTCTATTAGACAATAGCAGATTTCAAGTGAAACAATGAAAAAGTTCCATAAAATTTGTGGCAACCACATAGGCGGAGCTAACTCTCATCACCATCACCCGGCGCCGTGGCCGTGTGTATATAGTAGTCATATTTTGGTGATGGTGATGATCGAGGTAGGTATTCCCATCGGTCGATGGTTCTATTCCCCAGGCTGGTGGAATACCTACATTGGTGACCCCGACGTGATCTGACAGATGGTGGCTAGGCGCCGTCTCTCAGAGGAATACATCAGCCGCCTAGTACGCCTACTCTCCACCTCACAAGGGAGGGTGTTGAGCACTAGTGTCGAGGTGGTAGGTGTACAAGATGCGATGCGAGGATATATTGGAGAGAGGAATCCACCGCTCCCTTACACACACCTATCCTTCCATTAGTAGCTCCGCCTCCATTTGAGTTGTATTGTGCACTACTGTACTGGGGAGAGTAGTATGGCAAACACATAGGCAGAGCTAACTCTTGTCACCAGTCCACCACTGTGGTCATGTGTATATGGTAGCTGTATTTTGGTGATGATGATGATCGAGGTAGGTATTCCCCGGGCCAGCAGAATACCTACAAAATTAATGAAAGCACCTAAAACTGTTATAATTTCTCGAATTCAAAGTAAATATCAATAAATTCGCTAATGAACTGTAAAATACAAAATGGCGTGTTGCCAGACTCGTATCTACAGGGCTTTAGTTTCTCATTTGAGAGTGACTGAATTGTTTCTTGGTTCCAGGCACCAGCTAGTTTCGTTTCCACACCAGAACAAAGCCAACTTCATTTATGAACCCGTGAAGTGAAAATCCCAACGTCGAAAGACCAATTTTTGACAGAATTAGAGTTTTTTAAGTTAAATTTCAAATTTATAATATCAAAATATCTAATTTGTCACAAATTTCTAAACGTTTTTGTCATTTTATCTGAAGTTATGCTTGAATATGTGCTAAGAAAAACAGAAGCTGGCAACTGTGTTGAGGAGCCAATTTTCATTCTACTTCATGATTTGATAAGTGAAGTTGACTGTGATCAGAAGTATTTGGAAAATAAAAACTGGTTGTTAAGGGAGTTTTGAAATCTGCTGTGACATGCACTGTATTAACGATACGTACTTGCCTCCCTAACTGCAGACTATACTATACCGCGTAGTATTAAATATAATAGAGGATACACGCTCACCTAAACACTATTACAAATAATGGCACCGCTATTGAAGCTATTGTCCCTACTCCTACGGTACCATTTGCTTGCCCCTTATTCGGGCCTACTGGCAATTATTATAAGGTTTTTTCTTCAAATAATATAAGTAAATTAATATAGCCTAATTATAAATTTAGAAATCACAACAAACACGAATTTCAGGGATAAAAATGAAATTGAAAATTGTTAGTACCTTAGGAGGCCAGGATATTTTAATCTTTCATTTCACGTGCGTCCTTTATTATATTCTTAATAATTTTGTGGTCTATACAGTCATAATTATGTACATCCATGAATTGTCTGTTGATCTTTTATGCATGTGTACACAGACGATGACTGAGTGTTTTAATGTATAGAGTACAACTATGTCGGTTGCATAATGGGCCGCAACCTCGTTCGTCAACATAGGGTCGAGCCCTTAGAAGGAGGGGCAATCAGGATTCCGACCCTACAAATGAAGAATGCGAAATATTCATGTTTATTTTAATAATATTTTAGTCCACATCCAACAATTAAATAAAATAGTGGAATTTTCAATTAAATTTTAAATTTGACAAAATTAAGGACCTATTTCGAGTTTTGGAGCATACAAAAATAATTGATTAGGCCTGTACTAAAAACACAGCTGCTAGAGTACATAGACACATGATTTTTCATTAAATGATGGCTATGTTCGATACGACAGTAAAGAGCTACACTTGAAGTTTTTAGTCTGGACATGCTTCAGCAGTTTTACTTTACGGTCAGTGACGTCCCAAAATAATTTTTTAGGGGGTGGAATGTTCGAATTTGCCGACTAAAAAAAATATTTATAGCTTATTAAAAACATTCTTTTTTTTTCAAATCTTCTGGTCAATAATATTCGTATTTGCCGACTGATCTCAATATCGGCGGATTTGTCGACTGATTTTTTTGGCTGGGGGGTGACTTAACCCCTATCCACCCGGTCGGGACGTCCCTGCTTATGGTTTGAGTACTGAATTAGGTTTTTGAAGTGGTAGAGGTGAAAAATTGATACCTTAAATAGAGCTGTTCAAAGAACTTTTTTGATAAGAAAGAAATGAAAAGACATACAGGGCATGTGGTATTAATACGATCACATCTTTAGAAAAATAACGTTTCATCAGAATTTATTTGTCGTCTCCGGGCAAGAAATTTAGAACTTTTTGACACGACCTAATTCTTCTTTCCTTTTTTTTTTTTATTTTCAAGCTGTACTCCGAAAAGTCGAACTGTCCCTACAGAAAAATAGTGCCCCATTAGTTTTTTGTTTTATAGTAAAAAAAGTTCAGCACTTCTTTTCATATCAAACGGACCAAATTATCGCTTTATAAGAATAATAACGAGATATATTTTCGAATGATGAGGACAGTCTTCAGCGCCAGTCGTGGTTTATGATGAAAAATTCATAGGTCAGTTTTTAATTTGGCAAAAGCAACGTTGAAGTGTGTTTTCATTAGCACGAGCAAATTTGTGCGAATGACTGCCTCGTGGTCAAATTATTTAAAAAGTTAATTAAAAATGCGAAGAATTTAATTCCGGCAGGCAAGATTATTCACTTTTCATGCTCCATTCCAATCGACCAGGAAACCATAATAATGGCCAAATGCCTGTTTATACAATTAAAACGATAAATGATACAAGGATAAAGCGTGATAAAAAAGCCTCGAACTAATTAATAATTTGAATTGAAGAAGGGGAGATTTATGCTGATGAAAAATAAAATTTTCGTACGTTTTACCCCGATTAATTTTTAGATAAGAAACTTAAACTCGTAAAAATACACCTTCGACTCTCTATTTTACACTTGATTTGAATAGTGGTTGGAAAATGCTCAAATGGTGATTTAAGGTTTCAAAAATTAGTCAAATTTAGGTAGCGGTATGGTATCGACGGACGTGCCGAAAAGTTTAAAAAAAATTTAAGTCATATATTTTTATGAAATGGAGATATCGACGCACAGCACCTCAAGTGCGCAGAATGTAACTCAATACGCTTTGGTGGGAAAATCAGAAAGTCGTTTTACTCACAGAATTAATCCCGAAGTTCAACTGTTTATTAAAACAAAAAATTTGGTGAAATGTGTTTTGTTTTTGAAAAATTTCATTTTCGGTTTTGTAAGGAGTGGTACCTATACCAACTTTCTCTCAAGGAGAGCCACGGATGTTAATTATTCAGCTAACTGAGAGGGAAAAGTGTCTCAAAAATTGTATTAAGATATTTATGAATTCTCTCGTTATTATAACACAATTTTCATAATTTAGATTTTTTTTTTTTCGCTTTCTGTAATGGTTCAACCGAAAGCAAGTGGACTGTCGCTTCCAGAAATGCCTGTACGTTGCTCATTAACCTTAAATTAAAAATAAATTCATTCCTCATAACTTCGGCCAAGGGCCTAATCAAGGGGAAAAGACGACGGTTGCCCCCATAACCTAATTTTTTTCTCATAAATTTTAAAATTTGGAAAAAATTTTAGTAATAAATATGGGACAACGGATTTCATAGATGCTAGATTTCTCAAATTTTCTAAATTTAAAAGTGACGAGCAAAAAAAAAGGTAATCAATAACTTTTTTGCCCCTACCTCCTTAATGAAATCTTGGCTACGCCCCTGGCTTCAGCTTTTATTTCTCTGGAAAGTTGAGAGGTAAAACAAAATTTGTGCTACCAAGCAACGAATAATTTCAAAATTTGTACCTTCCTTTCATCAATGGAAATCATCTTAGCTTTTATCTGATAAAATGTTGCTCTGTTTCTATTTTTAGTAAGGTTGTTATTGTAAGAAAGTATAAAATACAAAAAAAGAAAAAAGAAAGCTGAATAAAAAATTTATCTTATATTCGTGTTACATCCATGTTTATTGAATATGCGCAACCATTAATTACATTGTAGAATGTTGTATTAAAAAAAATCAGAGATATTTAAACTCAAATAATAATTTTAATCTTAATTAGCTTAAGGCACCTTTTCGTCCTGAACTCTGAAAATAAATTCCTTTAATTTCGCATTTACCAGCAATACGTTCGTACATATTGGTAATGAATACGCATTTTCTGAAACTTTTTATATTTATTATTTCCAATAATTTTTCGCATTGTCTATAGTTCTAAAATGAATATATAGGTTGTGTTATTCTTTAATTCGTATTCTGATTTTCTGCGAATCAGTGACGCAGAAAGAATTTTCTCCTAAATAGGGAAGGGTAGGTTTGAATTTTCTTTCTAATTTTTCGTAAGCTCTTACTGAGAAGAGAGGAACCACAAACCGCTCCTTCATTTCGTTACTGCTGTAAATTACATGCGTAGAACGACTACATAAGATTTCGAAATCTATATTATAAGAATGAAACGATTTTTGATGTCGCAAATTGGCTCCAGAACCGCATAACCGATTTAAATGAAACTTCTACTAAATTACTTGTCCTCATCCTCTGCAGGTTTAAAATCAATAAATTCGAAAATCTATAGACTAGAAATTAAGTTATCTTTAAAAAACTGATCCCTCAAATATACTGTGTGACTGTGTGCGTGAACAGCTACAAACATAATATATGGCTACTATTTTGTTTATTTGCTTTAATTTTTCTGTTTTTCAACTTTGGAATTATTGCAGTTGCAAATATCTATATGTTGCATCAATTTCGTTCATTCTATTGAATTTTCTTATTCTCCAAGTTTGGTATTTCTGCTTTCGCAAATATCTAATGAAAAATTATTTTGGTAGGTGTTGCTGAAGTGTGGTAAGTGGGGAGAATTGAGTATTTTTATGAGGGACTAAGCCTAAAAAAAGGTGTAAAGTACTTTTTTATTAATTTTTAATCTTCTTTTTTATGTTTTGTAAATGAATACACAATATACTAGAGAAATACTTCAATAAAAAAAAGTCCCTAAAATTTTAAACAAAACAAATTGCTAGAAAAAATATGATAAATACTTTGTTATTAATTTTCATTGTAATTGGATGGTTTTTGAGTACTTACCTTTTTTTTTTTTTAAATTTCTTACAATAACAGGGATTTCGGTATTACATTTAGATTATTATAGGGAACCCGGATTCGTTAGAAAAATAAAATTAAACAAAATCACGAGAAATCGAGTTAAGTTTAATCTGTCAGTTAATTTGAGATCTACGCGCAAGAAGTGACTACCTACAAGATGTTTATCATTTCTTAGTAACGAAAAAAGTATTATATTGACAAAATTTTGGAAGTCTAGATAGAAAATATTTTTTATGTTCTCTCCTAGTATTTGCCTATAGAGAGGGTAGGTGATTACTGGTTGTAATTGATTACAATTTTACTCAAAAAAATTTGAATAAAAATAAATCGTCGAAAATGTGACGATCCCAAATTAGGTACCTTTTTGAATGCGATCATCCTATGAATAATAATTATTCTTATATGATACTGGGTCAATTTATATGCGGAAAACAAAGAATTCAATTCTCGATCGAAAACCTTTGTGCATTCAACGTCCTTTTTGCAAAAGAAAAAAAAAACAAAAAAAAAAAAACATGGAACTGAAGAAGAAAAAAGAAACTGTATAAAAATTAAGTTTGTACTTAATATGATTAGTTTATCTTCGAAGGAAAATTTACTTGAAATTTAAACAAATATGAATTTTTTATGAAAAACATAGGTCTATTTTGGTTCCTTTTGACTGTAAAAATCAAGTTTGTTCGCTCAAACAAACTGGTCCGATGATGCGGGAAATTTATTTTATTCTGTCTGGAATTTGAAGGTCTCCTCGTTCTCTACAGGTCAATAGAAACAAAAGTAAAATTATATTTGAATGAGTATTGTTTTATTTATTCTAAAAGTACTGGCTCCTGATATCGGGTGGTAAAGAAGACCATGTTAGCTCGAAAATCTAATCTGCAAAATGCTTTTTATAAACTTCCTACATTAATTTTATTCCCGCGAAAAAAATAACAACAACCAAAAAACATTTCCTTATCGTAGAATGTAGGAAACTTTTGATAGAAAAATGTGCTACTATTATGAAAAAATATATAACACATTGCACTCGCTCTCTCGCTCTTACTCTCTCACTCTATCTCACTTACTCTCTACTCTCTCTCACTTGTTCTTACTCTCTCACTCACTCTCTCTCACTCTCTACTCTCACTCCTCTCTCACCCTCGCTCACTCTCTCTCTTTCTCTCCTTCTCTTTCTTTTTCTCAGTAATAAACAAAAACAATTATTGATCTTAGACGATAGAATAAAATAAATGAAAAACGATTTTTCAGGCCGAATTGCATTCAAAAATTTTAGACTCTCGATTAACATGCACAAAGAACCTATTTCCATATATATGGCCATTCATGCAGGAGCGTAATTTTCGTATTTTCGATAATATTTATAAGGCCGTTTAAAATCGTAATAAAATCGCAATTTAGGTTCCCCCTTCCCCGTTTTTCGCCACTTTTTTCAACGTTTATGCTAGGTACGTAGGTACTTACTGTTGGTCGTGAGAAAAGCCAATCCGTTTCCTATAATTGGTAAAGGCTTCGGACCCGGAATTTTGTCGCCGATTACTTTCAGTCTCGCGTTCGGTGAACAAAATTTATACCACAAGTATAACATAACAATTAGCAAAATCGTAAATACGGCCATATCGGCGTGAAAAAAAAAATATGCGAATTTCGTCGACGTTAATAGCAGGTAGGTATTCGTACGTGTAATCCTTTTTAATGGGAATCAATATTAAACAGTAGATAGCGGCAAAAAAAAAAAAAAAAAAAAAAAAAAAAAAAATTAAAAGTGAAACATTTACAATAAAAGGTGTATATAATGTGACGCAGACAGAATGAGCAGCGAGGGTACGTGTTACGAAAAAGTCGTTAATTTGATATGCGATATTTTTTTACACGTTGTTTGAAACGACGCGCAACAAAAATAAACTAGTTCCTACATTACTGCACTCTTTTATAGATGTTATGTGCAGGAACCACCGAAGACATTCTCCTTCTCAGTCAATGATCGGTGGTGGGTAGGGGGAGACTTTTTTCTTCTTTTTTTTTCGTGAACTCCTTCCGTTATATTATGTTTTTTGGTCATGTTTTGCTTTTCCCCTGGGCAGGTACACTTGAGTAGGTACCTACCTATAAGTACTAATAATATTGTGCAAAGGAAATTCATCCGATTTATAATGATTTTTGCCAATAGTAGGTATTACGATCTGTAAGTGTTGTTGCTGCAGCTATGCAGTTTTAGGTTTCGTTTTCTCTGCATTGAACGGCGCCCATGTTTGGACAAAAAATTGGGCGAGCTATAACAGGCTCGTGCGAATCTATTTTGGTATCAATTGGTGTATACGATCGTTTTTTTCAGGCGTATTCAAAACAATTCGCTGCAATTGGATAACAACTTTGGCGAAATAATGTTTTGTGCCAACGAAATTTATTTCCGGTTAAGGTTTATTTCGTTAAAAGGAACGAGAATAAAAGTAGAATCTGTATTAAAGAATACCTCCTTTTTTTCGTCCATTAATCAGAATTCCTTCATCGTGCTCGAGCTTGTCAAAGTTTAGTAATTTAGGAATCTGATTTTATATCAGTTAGGGTGAATGTATCGAATGTGGGATACACAACTTTTAAATTGTGTATAAATTTGAAAAATTAATTTGAATTAAAATTTGTGGAGGAATCAGGATCATTGGTTCTTGATGTGTTATTGTTTGTAACATTAAAATGTCTGTGTAACCGATGTTTGATTTTATATTTGAATTTTTGTATCACATGACTCGAAAAAAGGTGATCTTAAAATGGGCTACTCCCTTTCCTAATACAGAGTACTTACTACTCATGTATTTTAAATACACTGTGGTATGCGACCCCCGTACGCTAAATCCCCACCGATACACATCCATACCTCCCAAACCCATTCTGCTAAATTGCCGAGGTGGTAGACTGCCAACAATATCTGACAGCTATCAAAATCTCTATAAGCCCAAACAGATAGCCAGGCAATCGCATTTTACCCGTTTTATACGATGTAAATTAATTTTAAAAAATACCAAATGGTAGCCATGCACCCGAGGTGGTGTTCAAATATAAATTAGATCTTACTTTACTGAGGTTTTGGCCGAGGTCTGGCCATGCCAGGGAAAAAAGTCAAACCATCATGTAAAAATACATTGTTTAATGATGAAAAGTAAAAATATGAAAAAAACCATAGAGAGAAAAAAATACTATGTGTATATGCATCGAGAAGCAAAAGCTGGTTGATCGGATAGGCTAGAAAAACATTTTACATCAGTTGTAAATTACAGCTAGTTGATCAAAAAAAAAAAAGAAAAAAAGAAGGGGCATATATACCGAGGTACAAACACTTATATTCATTGTATTAGATCACCCAGGTGGTTTTGTGAAAGGAAATAGTAAAAACACATTTAAAAATGGAGGGAGAAAGTTCGTTTGTTGTGAATAAACCTAGGCTAATACAGTTAACCTAACTTAGGCACTCACGGCAAATTTTATTATTATTTAGAAATTTATTTAATTTATTATTATTTTAATAATATTACGTGTTTTCATATTTATCTTTACAGCAAGTAATGCGTCCGAGGGCACGCAAAAATTACTAGGGGGTAATTTTATTTAGAAGATTTATTACTATTATTTTTGTCAGGCTGTATCCGTTAACACTCCATATACCTAATATGGGGTACCATCTTTCTCAAATATGGCGTACTTGAAAATTTATGCAAAACATCAAAATTAAAGTTATAAAAATTAATTAATCTTTCCTACAAAGGTTACAAATGCCACTTACGACATTCTGATTCAATTCACAAAGTTTTAAGGATCTACTCTCATCTAAACATTGTTACAAAAAATAGAGCAGACAAAAAAAAAATCAATAAAAATGCATTAAATGCGAAAAAAATTCTTTTAAAGTTTCTCCAGAAAGATTTAAGTCTAGGGACTGGAATTATTGCAGTTAGCGCTAATTAAGAACTTTTGTCCTAAAACTGAAAGGAATTGACGCAGGTATAAAGCCTATATGTGGTAAAGGAAAAGAGTGCAGATTTCAATAATTCCAGTCCCTAAACCTAATTTTTGCTGGAAGAAATTTAAAATAATTTTTTTCAGCGACTTTTCATTTCTAGCATTAGCGGCAATATTACTCTAAAACTAGCAGTTTGTTTATTTAAAAATAACTCCAAAACTACCTCAGCAATTCTAAAAAAAAAATTTAATTGGACCACCATGGGATTATCCTCATCATTCAAAAAAAAGTTCATTAAAATTGATGCCCAGTCTAAAAAATTATGCTGGAAAAAACATTATAAAAGAATTCATTTTTACACTTTATATAAATGAGAGGAGGGTATTAAAAATGAATAAAAATTAAAAAAAAAAAAGTGTTGTTCACTTTTCATTTTTTTTTTATTTTGGTATTTGTTCCATAAACAATGAAACAATGTTACCACGTCCACTTTATTTTTTCATTACCATTTTCTCCTTCCACTTTTTATTCTGTCCTTATCCACCCAGGCTCATACAATTCACACATAAGACATTGGTAAAAATTGGGTGGCGGACAGTTTTGCACAACTTAACACAAAAAGGTATTTTCAATGCTAAAAAAAAAACATAATTATATACAGATTGAACTAATAAACTCTTAATTTTTTTTGAAATTGGTTAAAAATGGAACCACATTTGAAGCTATTGTCCTCACTCCTTTAGTACCAAATTCTAATTTGCTTGTCCTTCATTCTCGCTCATGGGTAATAATAAAAAAATGTTTTTGAAATAATTTAATTAAATGATTGAGTAAATATAATCATTAATGTAGAAATCACAATCAGCACTAATTTTTGAATGAAAATGAGATTTAAAATTGTTGGTACCTTACGAGACGAGGATATTTTGATTGTGCAAATGGTGCCATTTTTCATTTCATATGCTTCCCCTATTATATTTAATACTCTATGATTCCATTATTTTTTGTTTTTAACATAAATAACTGGTATCCTATGATTATACATATATATTACTAGACCAGTAAACCACCATAAGCTCGACGTTTTGCTTGAGTTCACCAATTTAGAACATATAAATCATCCCTTAAATTCACAAGAATAGCATACAAAAACGTAAGGTAGGGCAAGTAGTACACAATAGTTACCTATTTTATGCCGCCTGAAATCAATCATCGTTCTTTACTGGTTCAGTACTATATAGTCAAAGTGGGTACCCAATATTGGGTTCATCCTCCAAACTTTGATGTGATGAAAATAAAAAATTTCTAAAATTGAATGAATCAACTTACACGATTGAAAATCATTGGAAATAGAAGCCAAACGTTCAAATTTTCTGTTAATATTGATCATATTTCAAAATTTTGATTAGTATTTTGTTCAAAAGTTGTGAAAAATTGAAAAAATTTAAGAGTACAGTGATAAAAATAAAAAAGATAGGAAAACTCATTTTAGGTGTGTTCTTTCGCCTTTTTTCGTGAATTGGTACAATAGAGCAGTCTTTCTAACTACCCTCAATTTTTTTTCAGCAGACTGCGTTAAACAATGGTACTCCATACTTGGTACATACCCCATAATCGGTACATTTACTTACCCTATATATTTATTTTAATTCATTGAGACTAATGAGAAAAAAACTTTCTACCAAGTACTAATTATGTTCACCCCCACATGCTGACGAATCTCCATCCACCAGGCAACCAAATATTTTCTCATTAATATCTTTAATAAAATCGTACACTTTCATATCCTCTTTGATCCTTTGATACTCGCCATAATAATTCCCATTCTTAAACGTAGCAAAACTTAATCTTCTACTGAAATGATTACCATTCTGTAGCTCTCATTATTGTAATTAGTAATTTGACGAATTTTCAGCCGAATACATGTCTCCATGTAAAAACGTGACGCATCTTTTAAATGGAGGTACGTTCATTAATTACCGAAAGACTAACAGCTTGTTTAAGAACGCGTTTTTCGTCTAACTCTATATTCATCATTGCTACTTGTGCCGAAAGTATTTTAGTGATTGCCTAAAAGTAGTCTCACAAAAACAAGCGTCAAAATAAAATAAAATTGATAAATTTTTTTCGAGTGAACCATTTTA
Source organism: Ericerus pela (assembly GCA_011428145.1). Lineage (NCBI taxonomy): Eukaryota > Metazoa > Arthropoda > Insecta > Hemiptera > Coccidae > Ericerus > Ericerus pela. The sequence continues at coordinate 1,460,035 of WOFM01000234.1, forward strand.
GTTGATTTTTATGATTTACTATGGCTATCAAATTCAATTGTGGAAAACCTTTTTGCGACATTTCAATGAGTGCGTATATTTCCCCACATTAAAAAATAAAAAAATAAAAAGTTAATAGGAATAATTAGATTAATATTATTCTGGCGAAAAATTATCGTCTTCGTATTCTTCAAGGACTTCGTAAAATTTCTGCGAATATTTTAAAAATTTATCTCTTTTATATATCTCCTTGTTTAATATTATTTTACATTTATTCTGGCGCAAAATGTATGTAGATTATTTACGTCCACTTTATTCAAAACAGTGTCACATCTCTGCCAGATTTATAACATTGCATTTTTTAAGATGTAAATATCAGTTTTACACTTTTACCTCGTTTCACTACGATCTTAGAATTTGTTGATTAATTTCTTCATAATTTCTTTTAGATTTTTTTATAATTTCCTTATTTTTAACCCATTACCTAGGCGAGTAAGAACCGGAGGTGGTTATCAATTCGATTTACATAATAAATAATTATGAAATTTTAGTTTTTTTCTATGTTTGTGCCAGTATACTGTATACGTTTTCACTGAATTGTTAGCGTTGAAAATGTTTAATTTCACATTATTATAGTAGTTACCTACGTTTTAAAAAGATTAGATAGGTATGTTTTAAAATAGTTTAAAATAGTGCGACATCAACGACATCGAAAATGTGCGTACGCATATTAGTGAATAAATATTGATAGGCAAATAACTTTTTAAAATTTCTCCAGTAATATCTGCTGGAATTAAAATCAGGTGAAAAAAAAATGGTGAATTCATAATAATTTTCTTCAAAAAATAGAAATCACTTTAAAAACAAATACCTAATAAAAAATACGCTAAAATAAGAAAAATAATCCTTTTAAAATTTCTCCAGCAAAATCTAGGTCTAGGTACTGGAATTCTTGAAGTCGGCGCCCTATTCCTTTAACAGGCTTTATACCCCTCGAATTTTGTGACAAAACTGCTTAATTAACGCCGACTTCAATAATTCCAATCTCTAGACCTAGATTTTGCTGGAGAAATTTTAAAATGATTATTTTTCTCGTTTTAGCGCATTTTTTTGTTTTTTTTGAAGTCGATTCAATTTTTTGAAACAAATTATCAACTTATCATCATACTTTTTTCGTTTCATTTTAATTTCCGTAGATTTTACTGAAGAAATTTAAAAAATATATTTTACCATTTTTAAAGCTTTTTATTCTTTTCTTTCTCGTTTTTGAATTTGGTCGGGTTTTCTGTGGAAAAACGTATTCAATGATTTTTCGTTTCTAGTATGAGTGAAAATATTACCTCAGAACTAACCGTTTTTTATTTAAAGATGACTCAAAAACTATCTTATCGATTCTAAAACATAATTTAATGGGACCACCATAAGATTATCTTCTATCATTCAAAAAATTTCATCTAAATCAGTGTCCAGTTTGGGAAGTTATGCTGGATCAAATATCAAAAATAACAAAAACCTATATCTACCGATCGAATTGATAATTTCCTCCTTTTTTTTTGAGGTCAGTTAAAATAAAAAGTCTAACGAAAAATCAGCCAGAATTCAAGAAAGAAAACGAAAATTGAAGGTGGTAGATTATAACATAAAAACACAAATTTTTACCCATCATATTTTCTTGTGAGATACTTCAATGGATAGATATATTTTTTAGGACGCTGACTTCAAATTTGACTTTTTTTTTTCATTCGACCACTTTCTCAACCCCCAAATACTTCAAAAAGGGGCCAAATTTTGACTTCTCATATTTTGTTGCATGATGAATCACTCGGCATGGTTTTCAGGTGCAGAGTTCAAATTTGACAATCTTTTTTGCAATCGATCCATTCTTCAAATTGCAGGGGTTCCAAAGGTGGGTCTAATTTTGATTTTTCATATTTTAGTGTGTTATGCATCATTGGGAATGTTTTCTGAAATTTTGAGTTAGAATTTTACATTTGTTATACATGGGTAATAATTTACCGTATTTACTATAATCAAATTCATTAGATTAAAATACAAGTGATGATGAGGTATCTCAGTAAAATATATGACTTTTTACTGTCAATTATCAACGTTAGTTGATACTTAACAGGTAACCGGGTTTTATTATTACAATAACTGTTTCTCTCTTTCAAATACAGATGTGTATTTGGAAGTAGGGAAACTCTTATCCTGATACAGCCTTATCTATTACAATTACGGTTAGTCCATTCTCGTAATATATTTGGCTGATCACTCTCTGTTCGACTTCGGCACTGGCATAGTTCAAATTTTGATTTATAACATGTTCTACATACACCTGTATTATGTAAAGCGTTACATTTTCATTCATCCCCACTTATGAAAATGTCTACATGTAAATGACTAACTTCAACGGCTTGTATCTTCAAGTATGTTAATAAAGGTCTAGGTATGTTAAATATGTTTCATTTTATTACTACAATGTGGTGAACTTTTCTACATATGGGTGAAATGGCGGGGCAAGTCGATCTTTTATTCATATGAAATGTTCTTTTCCAGTGGGTTTCTCGTATTTTTTGTTAGCAATGTTTTAAACTTATTGGCATTTTATTTCAAAATTTCCACGTTCTAGGGGTTACCAAGAACTTTACCCTGGACTAGCTACCAGGGTGCACCAAGTTTAGAAATCATACTTAGTGTTTTGTGTTTTTTTGGGACTTGCGTAATGAGTCCTAAAGACATTCTGGGATGTTTTGGTGTTCCAAAAGTGGTTGTTAGTAAAAAGTGTGTAGCCAACCCAATTTGTTTTATCGTGGCATGTGGCCACCCCGGTTGGCATACCACAGTGATGATAATATTTAAATTTTTTTTATGATATGGAAAAGGAAAATACCGAAGATATTTTAATATAATTTACAATATTGAAAAGTATAAGATATAGAGGAAAGGCATGTTTCATTATTTTCTCATCATTATCACTGACACACTACACGATGGTCCCTATACTACCTGCCTACAATTTATAATCACATAAAACAGCTGCAAAAACGTAACCATTTTCAATGTACTACGATCTTCATTGGTAAAGTAAAATCTGTTAATTTTTTCATAAGTTAAGCAAATTTTTCCTGAATTTGTAAATTGTTCTACCTATCCCACAGCTGTATCATGTAAGTCCACACTGGTTTCAATGAGACATACAGCTGAAGATACATTCAATGCCAACTCAAACACATGTCAAAGATAGAACCTTGATGAATGTTTCAAATTTGAATACATTAGAAACCATTATAACAAACATCGGCTATAGCAAACAGCCGGCTACAACACACAAAATGCATGGTCCCTGCAAAACTCCATTGACTTTTATGTTAAGGAAAGTCAGCTACAACAAATCCGGCTATTACAAACTATTGGCTTCAACAAACAGATGTGGGTGCCAAAGTAACCCAAAAAACCAGCTATAACAAATTAATTCACCTGTGTTGTCTTAATGTATTTCATACAACAAACAATTTTTTCCATCTAATTCCAATATTATTCCAGTGGTCACCTTTGTGCTTCTAAAAATTATCATGTATGATTTAATCAGTACACAATATTGCATTTTAATGACCAGTGAATGTAAAAATTGATGTCCTCATATGTACCGTTGACGATTGGTTCTGATCAATTTGCACTCATCATTACCTTATTTTGTAGGCCCAAATATCTATTACAAACCAGTTACAACCAACTCTGGCTGCAGAAAACAAATTTCACAGCCCATTGGAATTCATTTGTATCCAATTTCTACTGTATTTGTTACTGAGAATGTGTTATTGCTTGATAGTGTATGTGTATTGATATGGAGATGTCTATTTTAACAGTGAAATATGCGCAGTTTTTGCTGCACAAAATGTATAACTCAAATTGCTTCTTTTCTATCTGTTTCGTGTTTTTAAGCCTCATCGCATATGGAGAGTTGGACATCTCTTTAGCTGTATGCCTTTGGTTGCAATACATTATACTTACCAGCAGCGCGTCCAGGGGGCTGATTTGGGTGATAAATTAACCCCCTGGAAAATTTCTTTTCTTTATTTTCATAGGTATTAAGAATTAGAAAAATATATGGCTATAAAAAAATTATCATGAGATTTTAGTTTGGTCTTGAATCACCTAAGTTCATAGAATTCTGGACGCACCACCGACACTTACTATGTATGAGATACTGACGTACATATTTGAAGAAACGTGAATCCATCCTACGGTTGAATTCCATCACGAGCCATTGAAGAAATGAAGCAAACGAATTCTATTTTTGCTACCTGCCTTCTTAATGACAAATTTAAGAATTGCAATTAGAAAATGATTTGTTTTTATCACATTCTAAAGTTGATATCTTATTACCTAGCATTTATTTTGAGAATTGGCACATTTTTTAAACATTAGAAACAATTAACCTGCATCATTGACCTCCATTTCTTCTCTGAAACATGCGCAGGTACTTTTGTGTTCAATTTTAATGGGTATCCGTCTTCTGATTACGCAACCACAAGGGCGTCATAATCAAAAAATCCGAAAATAATCGATTTTGTTAGTCCAATAAAAGTAGTACCCAGATAATAGACAAGAATATTTTCACTCGAAATCGTTTAAAACTAGCGTTATTTAAATAACCAATCTACTTGTTTTATTCATAGATTAATTCGTTGGATTTGCACGAGTTTGAGTTATCAATTGGTGTCATATTCCTCGGTTGGGTTGATTTTACGATTCATACCTAAGGCGTAAGTAAACGTAATTGGTAAACGGTAATTATTGAAATCATCTTTGGATGTCGAATTAAAATTACGAATTTTCCAACTGGAACTCGTTAATGCAGTGTTAATGTCTTCACAGGAGGTGAGCAGATGCGAATGAAAAGAATTTTATTAATATCCGCTCATTGTGCCCTTTTCGTTGGAAATGTAGAATAAAAAACATAAAATGTGGTAGCATCAACGTATGAATATGCCATAAGTAGATACCTAAAACCACAACAAGAAGCCCCTTGAACCACTAACAATACCCCAAAATTTCCAAGGGCAAAGCTATGACGTCATCAGCCCCTTCAACTGCTCCTGAGATAATGTTAATCACTTTATATTTTAATATATTATTCATATCAATAAGCAATAAATCTATTTATTTATCTATTTATCTACTTATTTATATTTATTTTATTTATGTAGGTACCTATATATTTACTTATTTTATTAATTCATTAATTTATCTGTTTATTTAGAAGGCAGTCTGAGAATATTGCTGGGCTTGTTAGGAAAAATACAATAAACTGGTCATTATTTTGAATTTGAATTTGAAAATTTTAGCAGCTGGAGGAGTTGATGGTGTCATAATTTTGGACTGAGAAAATTTTATCTTTTAGCAGTTGGAAGGGATGATGACTTCATAATTTTTAAATTCGAAATTTTTGCAGGAGGAGGGACTGATGACGTCATAACCTTGGTTGTTACATTTTTTCTATCACATTTTCTCTGTTAAATACTCCTCTTTGAAAGACGTTGTCCGTCAACGGTGCTTACAATATCAGGTCTTCTGTCGTTTTGTTGAAAACCTGCTAGTATCATAAAATTTTGTAGCATTTTTATAAAAACCTCATTGGTAGGAATTGTTTTCCAACTTTATGTATGGCTTATTCCTTCTCTTCCTCCTCTTTCTCAACTCCCAATTTAAAAATTAATATTTCTGGTTGGATGTTAAAGTTCTCATAGAATGTCTCGAAAATGGTAATGATGAGTAAAACTGCTTTTGGTCTCACAGAAAGTGGTAATACCAAGATTAAAGGCAAAACTTGTGACAAAAATGAGAATAAACTCTAAACTGTTTGCAGTCTTTTGAATAACTTACATTAGCCTATTTAGGGTTTAGTTTGAAATTTTCATTACTTACCCGTGTTGTTCGAATAATTAAGCTATGGTTAAAATCTGTAGCCCTTTTGAGCGCAAAATTTACATTTTGACCCCCTTTCACTTTAAAACTTCTTCAGTATTGTTACCCTCTACCATATATTCCCTTGGATAATATTAATGTGTCCTCGAAATTTCATGCTTCTAGGAAAAATAAATGAGAATAATTACTTAAAAGAAATTAGAAATTAAAGTTCTCCAATTTCAAACGCGATTTTATTTTATCATCTCTTAATACACCAAAGGTTCTTCAGATGTTGTTCAGAGCAAGAAGACTAAATAAAATCGTTACTTTCCAACATTTTCCCCCAGTTTTCTTGCAAACGGGGTATCAAAGTTGACCTCACAAAAGAGGTTAGGGTTAGAGATGATGAAAAATACCCGTTTCATGAGAAAAATAATAATTTTTACCATTTTCCCATTTTGACATAATTTTTTTATGTACCTACCTATCTATATAGTATGCATAATTATGTAGGTAAATGTAATTATTTATGTACGTATATATCACCCAAAATTTTGGATTTATGGTTTTGAGAAAAGTACAAAAGGGATAGAACTGAAAATTTTCACGAAAGACGTTCCTTATATCATTGTATGGGACCAGGTCTGATACGAGTTTGATACCAATTGGTTCAGTAGTTTCTGAGAAAACTAGAAAATAAAAAATTTCTGTAAAATCGGTTTTCAGCAATAAAATATCGATAGATCGATTTTTTGTTAAAAATATCGATTAGGTACTCTCTATAGTTTTTTGTGATTGTTTTAAGCATCGTTCGTACGACGCTGTTTTACCAGAATTGGTTCAGAATTTCTGCTGGTTGCTGGTAAGCAGCGCTGTGCGAATGGGCTGGTTTTCCAGCCCGCTGGCCTGCTGATGAAGTTGAAATTTTTCAACTTTTGCTGTTGGTATGCCAGCTAGCCGATGAAAAGCATGTTAATTACCTGCTGGTGAAACAGGATGAATGTTAACGATATGTTATCAGTTATTACAATTACCTACTTACAGAATCTTTAAAGTTAATTTTCAAGGAAAGGTTCGTCCCTATTGCAAAGTAATTAATTGAATGACTTGATAAAGCTTAAACTGCGTTATTTAGAAAATATTTGTGAACAGGTGTACTTAGAATATTTTTTAATTTGAGAAAATTGGGTTTTTGTTATTCCTGCTGTATTGCAAACTATTTCTCTCTATAACTAAACAATATTCAATAGTGAAATTTTGAGGGGTTGTTAAACAATATTTGATGACTATTTCATGAAAATTTCATTTGAATCCGTTCTCTGGTAGGTGAGTTAGAGTTAAAAATCCGAGAATGTGGTGGAATTTTGTAATTTATTCAAATGAATTTTTTGTAAACGAATTTTCTGCGCAACAAAGGAATAGTCAATGGTGAAAATATACAGGTTGTTCTACTATGTTTGAAGATGATTTGGATGAAATTGTATTCAAATCTACCTACTCGTTAATTCGTGAATTATGGTTGAAAATATGGAAACTTAACTGAATAATGAGTACAACTAAACTCCACTGATTAATAGATGAATCAACAAGAACAGTAAATTTCTCACCAGTATCGTTTGAATGAACAAGCCTAGGCATTACTTGAAATTTACAATGAAATATCGATAAATAGATATGTTTGTCAGATATCGATAACTATCGATAATTTTCTACATTTTTTCTACTACCTACCTACCTGTATGAAAACTTGAAATTCGTTTTTTGAATTATTGGTGAAAATTGACAAAATAGATTTTCTATCGAAGTAGGCTATTGGTGCACTAGTTTTTTATTTATCACAGATTGTTGGCTTATATTTTCATGAATATAATTTTCCTAAAAACGGGCCTATTCGTTAATAATGCAGCTGAAAAAAAAACGAAAATTGATAGAAAAATTAGGTTGGTATCAATTTTTTTCTCGTCAAATTTTACTGTCTGCTTTCGTGAACGAACTAATTTAGGAAACGACTGGCCATTAATAAATAATAAAATCACATATTGCACAGTTGAAATGAAATTCATCTTCATTTCGATGACAGAATTTATGTCCCATCGTTTTCTATGTCTAAACCACCGCTTAATTCTTTCGAATGTTAAAGAACTACTGGTCATTAAAACAATACAGATGAAAATACAGGACAGCCGTTAATAAAGAAATATTTGGTAAAGAGGGTCAAATTCAAATCAGAAGTGCCAAAAAAATTCCTTAGCTCTTTTTCAAAAACTGTGTTTTAAATAAGAAAATGCGAACAATGGCTTGAGAACTGCTAGTTCATTAAATACCGGTAGGCAGGTGGCGATGGATTTTTTCACGTAAGCTTAGTTTACTTTAGCTTCTATAAATAAATTTTAGTGTAAGAAATTTTTCCTGCGATTTTTCTTTTATTAGGAAGAAATTATCTTAATTATTCGTCGCCGCGTAAATACACAGAAGAGATTTTTTGCACAAGAACTCTTCTTAAATCACTTTCGAGAAAAACACGTTGGTATCGGCCAAGAAATTCAGTTTGTCTGCCCAATCTTTTTACTCACCACATTTTATTATCGCCAAAAAATACAATCTTATCAAGTTTGACGATTTGAAACTTTTTTAATTTCGCAAACAGGAATAAAACCTATTAGCATATTCTACGATTAAGGAACTTTTTTTAACCGTAAAAATTATAATTTATTCCATGTATTTTAAATTTCCTACCTGTAGGTACCTAATTTTAAATGAACTTACGAGAAGACCGTCGATCCTCGGGTGGCTTTGAATTTCTTTAATAAATGTGAGAGTGAAAATTTAAATATACAGAAGTTTTTCAGTGATTCCAACTCGAAGGCAAATAAGAAGCAGATTAATCAAAATGGGTTCTGTCAAATAAAATACCATGAAATTAAACTCCTCCCATCACCAAACCATAAATAAATAAATATGCCACAAAAAAAAAAAATAATTTAGCAGAAGTATAAAATTAAATTTAAGAATTGGGTTGAGTTTTTCACTTTAGAAATGAGCATAGTGTGTGACGTGTGCGAAGTAGGTGATTACAGAGTAGCAAATTTCACACTCGTATCAAAATTACCTACTTTTCACACTTGTATTACATCGTGTGACAAGTGTGTGAAGTGGGATATTTTTTTACCGATTGTGAAAAGTTTGCATATGATCCGTAGTAGAGGGCTGAAAACTTCACATGAATTAAAATAGCCCACTAACGTTTGTCGCATATCATAGCCTAGTTTTTTGCGACTAGAGCTGAAAGAAAATTATCAGGCAAGAACAATTAATTTTTCCACATGGTTGTGCAGGATTCGTATGCGCTCTTCTAAAATAAATAGTCCTGAAAATCGGGCTGCACTTTTGGAACAATACGAATCATTATTATACCCAACTAGTTTGTAAAAAAGTTGTCATTTGCCAATATTACACAAGTTGCGTAAGATATTTTTTGAAATAAATAAACTAAAAAGAGGTTATTTATTTGATAACATATGTCAACTTCTTTTATCAGCAGAATTTTATACAATAATTAAGTAACTATGAGAGGTGAACTGTTATTGTTTACAGGCATCATTGTGTAAATCAGTTATTTTTCATACTGACATTGTACCACTTGTGTGTGTGAAAATGGCGATGTGAAGAAATAAATAAAAATTTCGTTAAGAAAATTCACTTAAATTTGTGATCCGTCCAATTTTTTATTTATCCGTGGCTACTCTACTTTAAAATAAATGAATAAAAGAACACAAATTGATGAAAAATTTGTCACGTTTGTATTGTTGGTACAATAAAATTTCAAAATTTTTTTCATTGTTAATATTTTTTTTTGGGAGGGGAGATTTCTGAAAAAAAAGGTGATTGCTACTCACATGATTTGCATTTCCTGCCTTTTGCATGTGCCACAAAAATCATACTCTACTTTACACGCAAATAACTATTCATTTCTTCATTTGTGTAGAAATTGAGTTTTTTCTTTTCTTTCCACCAGAACCAAGACTACAGAATGACTGATTGAAAGAGAAGAGGTTTCTAGGTACAAAAAAACGTCAAATATTCTTTTAAATTTGCGTTTTTATTGTTCATTTATTTTCACGCAGCTGAAGATAATTAAAAAGTTACATGGAAAGCAGATTCGAGAAAATTTTCTCCTCTTTCCAGGAATACTACCTCCAGCTCTCAAGTTTTGAATAGGAGATGAGAAATCTTTAAGTGAAAGAGAAGTTCCTAAAATTACAAAAATCAGCCAGTTTTTATTAATTTGAGCTTTTTTAATTTGTTTATTTTCAAGCTGCTAAAGATAATTAAAAAATTACATTAAAATTTTTTAAATTTTATCCTCTTTCCAGCAACACAAACACCAGTTCCAGCTTATACTGAAGCTAAGAAATCATTGAGTGAAACGAGAGTGGTGTGTATCAAAAGTGAAATATTGTGTTCAATTTGAAGTAGAAACTTGGCTACCAGTTTTTTACAGACAGGAAATGTATAATTTTCATAATGTTGTTTAAGGGTGCGTATAAATTTGCGAGCAAAATGCTTGCGAACCGTTCGTTAGATGCTCGAGAACCGCTTGATAAAATATTATTTCAGTGAACAGTTCGCGAGCATCTAGCAAACCAGGGAAAAGAGACGAACTAACTGCGAACCATCCACAGTTATCGCGAACCTATAGAATGGAAACCGCGAACACAAAAATGAATAAACTGCACACAAACGCCGTCCCAACTGAACTGCGAACATCCTTTGTGTTCATCGAAAAAACCGACTTCCGGCAGTTCACAACGAGCGACGAACGAACGGTTTGCAAGCAGTTCGTGCGATGCAAAAACGTCGTATCAATTATGCGAACATGGTGCTTGCGAGCGGTTCGCAAGCATTTTGCTCGCAAATGTATACACACCCTAAGACTTCTTCCACATGCTCCGCTAAGTCATGGATTCAATAATTTTACCAAGTCCCAAGCTGTGAATGCACAATTTTTCACATTGGGGTGAAATCTCCTTCTTCGCATATACAGTTACTATACTAAGATGGATGTTGTAAAAAGCAATTTTCGATTGTTCCGAATTGATTTGGAAATCTCTCACTTTGCTCACCAAAATAAATTAAATAATAACCTCTTTTTGGCGTATGAGTTGCAAAAAAATTTTTCAAGAGTTTGTTTCCAATCTCATGACTGGTTCCATGGTTATAGGCAATATTAATTTTTGTAATATTAAGCACATTACTATTTCATATCCATGTTTGGATGTTTTATTATGTGGAATACCTTTGGTCGTGGGCAAAGAATTTGCATGACAGAAGGTAATCAACAGACTATTTACATGTTCACTAGCATGTACACAATGTATAGGGGGCAACCTCAGTAAACACTGGTTCTTTACACATACACATACACACATTTGTAATAAATACATACATACCTGTATTAATTGGATATTAATTAATAATACATACCTTATTGATAACCATGTTAGCTGATAATGTAGGCATATGACAAGCATCTCCCAGAAGGACGTTTTTCCAGCAAGTTTATATGTTATAATGTCATGTTTGAAATTTGTCTATTGTTTGGTTGAACACATGAAATTATAACTGTTATTTTGAAATTGGTTTGTGATACAGTGGGTAAGAATGCAGGCTAACATCCTGCAGGTTGTGGGTGTGAATCCTAGGTATTCTTTTGAATTTTTTTATTTTATTTATTTTCATTTTTGTCTATCACTTTTCAGCTATGTGATGAATCTGGTGCTCTCGAAGCGCATCCGTTTCTTTTTTTTTTTTTCAAATACTTGTTAAGTAAACGCTGACAAGTGATATAAAAAAATAAAAATAAATAAAATAAAAAAATTCATGAAAATACATAGGATTTGAACCCACAACATGTTAGCACACATCTTTATCTACTGCGCCACAAACCAATTTTAAAATTACAGTTATATTTTCATGTGTTCAACCAAACAATAGACAAACTTCAAATATGACGTCATAATTTGTAAACCTGTTGGAGAAACTTTTTCTGCAAGACGCTCTTAATATATGTACGTGCTTATCAATGTGATGTAATTGGCGACGAAACGATTAATCGCAGTCTGATTAATTACGAATTATGTGGGAAGTGCAACAAGCAATTTGTAAATTGTGATTTATCGTGCGAAGCACAAACATTAGCCAACCTCTTTACATCAACTTTCATTGTAATGGAAGGGTTTAATCCCCTAATCCTCACCTAGGATGATATCCTCACGCATTTTATTTTAAACTGATTTTTCTCTCCAATTCATGAAATGACCAGGAAATACAAAATCCATTTCTCAGTAAGAGTCTACCCGAATTCATTGAGATTAGCATACTTAAATATGGTATTTAATCAGACCTAATTGGTACCATTTATATTTTAATTCCTTCAACGTACTTTAAACCTATCTGGTTGCAGCAGAAAATGCGATTCAGTGGAAAGAACGATCCTCAGACCAAGATGACATCACCTTCCGTTCTAATTCTTGTCGATTTTCACTTCATCAAATGCATTGTTCCTTAATTATTGTACCCATTTCTTTAGGCGCATCAGTTTTGTGTAAGATACACGCCTATCATTTTTTTCTAACCATCGTATCGTTTTATCTGACATGTAAGTGTCGGTGGCTGGTTTCATCGTAGGTATAATTCAAGTGATTTTTTTCTCTTCCTATTCCTACCTGTTGGAAGAGGCAGGCCAATGGAAGGGGGGTTGAGCTACAGAAATTGAAACAAAGTAAATACGTTCTACGTTGATAAACAGGTCTCAGTTCTGTAGGTGCGTCGCCACTTCAATATGACCACGTTTTTTTTTTTGTCTGGAAAGTGCCTCCACGTGTACCTAGATGACAGTAGAGACCCATTAAGAGTTTATTGCAAATTTGTCGAATAAATATTTGAATTAACTTGCATTGTATCGTAGGCGATTGGCGTTACTGACAGCACGTGGAAAACAGGAATGACTACAACTTTTTTCATTCAGATTCAAGTACGAAGAATCGAGAAATTCAAGAATCACCATTTTTACTATAGTGACAACACAAAAAAAAAATACATGAATACAAAGTAATTAAAAATTTTCTTATAAGTAAATGTGTAGCTTCGTATCCACGCTGAATATTCCCAATAAGTTAATTTGTACCTGTCAAAAAACTGGATTTTTTAAAGTTAATTTTCCCCTTTCTTTCTTTTTTTTTTTTTAGGTTTCTCTCGCTTCTCGCGCCAATTTTATTTAAAGAAAAAAAAAAAAAAAAAAAAAAAAACTACCAAACTAATTTTATTTTTAATTCTAGCAATAATAACCGAACGGGCAACGTCTATATCTGAATACAGGTGTCAGTTATTGCATACAGTAAAGAGCACATCAATTTTTTACTAAGTATATTTCGACAGTGACTTGGATTTTTTTTTTTTTTTTGACTAAACGTTGCGGAATGATTAATGCATAAAACCAGATCAATCCAATGTGAGGATTATGCGATCGAACAAAGAGAAAAATTTGTGAGCTTAGAAATTAATTTGCTTCGTTCTTTTCCAAAATTATGAAAGAAAATAATTATATCGTACTTAATATTATTATGGGCCAATAGCTATGGGTAGCAATAAAAAGTACAGAGCTCTCTGCGCTCATTTCGCCAACTTTCTCGCATTTAAAGGCTCATTTTTGAACCGTTGTGTGTAATATACTATTATCGTCTTTAGCAGTTTGAAAATAAACAAAAAAAAAACCAAAATTATTGGAAAATTTTCCTTCGGTATTAGGTCTATTCGGATGCTTCCAGTTTTTTAAGATTCTGACAAAACTGATGTCAGATTTGTCAGAATAGCATTCTCACATTTCAACTGAAAACACTGAACTGTGTTCGCACGTTTAACTGAAAATTCAGAATTCAGAATTCTTAATTTTTTTAACATTAAGTTTTCAGTTATTCTGAACTTGCTGAAAATTCTGAAAACAGATGAGTTTCTTCCAATTTACTATGTTTTACAATTTTTTTGTTTGAACTAATCCAAAAAGCAATGAAAAATATTAATTTTTTCATCAATTGGTAATGATTTGATGATGAATATTTTTTTGAAGTTCGTTCAGTAATATTTTTACAATTTTTTTTCTCAGAAAAGTCATTAAAGCTTTCTTGCTCGCTATACGAAACTTACAAATAAGAATTTCCAGTTTTGTTAGTTTTAAGAATTCAAAAAATTATGTTCTGTTAAATCCTTCCGAAATCACGAGTATAGCCACAGCTGCACTAGCTTTTTTTTCCAACAAATTTGATCGAGAAAAAAAGTAATTCAGCCATGCAAGAAAGTAATCGGACCATGCAATAAAGTCAATTTGCAAGTGCAGATGTGGCAAATCAAATTTTTTCACGTTGTGTAGAGGATACGCATTTTTTAAATAAATATCCTCGGGTTTTTTCCATGGAATGACAGTGTGGGGTGACTCAAAATTTCCGGAAGCACTTATTACCGAAATTACAGTGACAAGTTCACCTCGTTCACGTGAAGTTACTTTATCTGGAAAGATGAAAAAAAAACTAAAAACAGAATATATGGATTTTTCATCTACAGTAGACGCCTTATTGGACTCATCGTTAAAGGACTCAGCCGCCTATTGGACTCTGAACTGCATGGAACAGATCAACTGTATCCAAACGCATTAAAAATAAATCAGTTATTAGACTCAACAATTTGCTTATTATGCTCAAATTTTTACAATAGGCATTTGAAAAAACATGTATTTCTTATCTTTTTCAATTCTCATTCACATTATTTATCGTTACTTTCAATGTCTTTTACTTTAGTTGGTTCCAAATGTGTGCCCAGAAAGGTTATCACAATGTGTACTCGCCGCGATCTTAGTTGTAGTGATAAATTGAAAATTTTAAAAGCATATGATCTCCTTCCTAAAATGGGTCAGCGTGAAGCTGCAAGTAAATTAGAATGGTGATTGTAATGACGAAGTTTGTGACAATAAGGAAGAAATTTATGAGCAGCTCCTCTCAAATCACAAAATGATGACAGACATGCAAGTATTGAGGAGAGGTGCAGGGGCCCAGCAAGGGTGGTGTACAAGGTGCTCATCGCCAATTTTGTTGCTAATTTGTTGTAAAATTTGACCGATGTTGTAAAAATTGACTGTTGTTGTGAAAATTATTAAATTAAAAGTAAAAGGATATAAAACTTTTTTTGAGAAAAATAATTACGTGAGAATATAGAATATTGATGTTCACTGAACCCTGGCCCTAAAAACATATTATCTATGATGACAAAATCCAACAAATCAAAATCCACCGCACATTTTTACATTATCTAGACATAAATTTTTTAATCTCTGCTCACTAAATTCTCTCATCATTGCTGCTTTAATGAAGAAGAAATGTAGGTAGCTTCAAAACTTCCATATCTACGTTCAATATGCATTTCCTCCTCCTCTACTTCTTCATCGTCATTATCTACACATGTATCCTTGAAATAACAATTTTACTTGAAGTACCAGTAAATGTATTATGATATTAATAATTCACCTTCTTCTATCCCAAATAATATTACCTCTTGTTTTCTCTTCTTCCTTCTATTAATGTTTCCATGGTAAATAGGTAAAGATTGTTTTAATTCCTTCTATCAATATTAATATAATCTAATAATCTCCATCTAGTCACCAAAAAGAAGAACTTAATAAGTAACATTTATACTAATTGATCTCTCGGTGGCAATTAATACACTATTGTTCTTCATTTTTTTATTGGACCAATTCTTTAACCACTTGAAGGCTAAGAGGGGTAAATATTGAATTTATTTATGTTTTTGTGTAATACATCAATGAGTAGGTATGTTTTTTGGAGTGCTGATTTCAAATTTGATGTTTGTTCTTCTATTTGACCCATTGTTTGATCCCCAGGGGCCAATTTTGAGTTTATAAATTTTA
The DNA here is from genome assembly GCA_011428145.1 of Ericerus pela. Taxonomy (NCBI): domain Eukaryota; kingdom Metazoa; phylum Arthropoda; class Insecta; order Hemiptera; family Coccidae; genus Ericerus; species Ericerus pela. Next base: position 1,475,897 of record WOFM01000234.1, read on the forward strand.
TTATATGATACATCATTATGTATTTTTTGGAGATTACTGATTTCAAATTTTACATTCATTTTTTCATTCAACTTATTCTTCAACCCAAAGGGGCTGTAAAATTGGGAAAAATTTTTAATTCACATTTGATTTTATTATAGGTATTATAAAAGAAGTTTCTTAGGGTGCTCATTTCAAATTTTATATTGTGGCTTCAAAATTGGCTAAAGTTTGATTTCTCATATTTTATTATGTGATACATAAACCAATATTATTTTTAGGGTACGGATAACTGAAGCAAAAAATTTTCTTCATCACTCATATAGCCTGTTGGCAGGACAGGTTTTGTAGCTTGTTTACATAATTATATGTAGCAATGTCTTTTAAATCTTTTTAAAAATACTAATATAAACTGTTTCTTATTCTCAAATATCAGTTTTCAGGATATAAAAAAATTCAGAGGAGGGAGAAGGTGAAAAGAAAAGAAAAAAGATAGCATCAGTAGGCTGAATTACGTTTAATGTGATAACATTTTCATTTGTTTCTATCATCAAATTTTGATAACTAAAAAAATTAATTGATATATCTTGCAACAAAATATCAAAATTGTTTTTTTACCATGGAATTTCCTTTTCTGCCCAATCAATTTTGGTAATACTATCGATATGTCGAGATTAAATACAAAACGCACGGAAAATATTTCAATATGTTATCGATAATTTTGGAAAAAACATTGCAAAGAAGGAAGGAAAAATGACAATCAAATGTAAAACGCAACCTGGGTACCAAAAATAAAAATGTTATCACATTAAAAAATGGTTAATGATAAAAATTTATCACAGGCTAAATTATATTTATAAACCAATTAATTATAGAATTATCCATAATTGCAACTTTCTTGACTGTACAATGAGTAATTATTTATAAAGAAGTTACCTTAGGTATGTATGTGTTTGTGTCTTTCTCTGTGTACATGTGTATAAATTCATCCATGTTTTCCTTATTTGAATATTACACAATAAACTTTTTTTTTTGCTTGTTTGAAAATTTAGCACTTTGCTACAAATTTCTCAATATTTGACAAAAATATCATAAATTTTGAAAAATATGTTGTAAAAATTGAGCCATTACACCCCCCAAGTGATACTGCTTCGCTGGTTGCCTGGAGAGTTGTCCCACCAACGAGCCACTGAGTTTCAGCAGCATTATAATTATTAAAAATTTATAACTAAATTAATTCAACAGTTTGAAAAACAGTCTACAATTACAAATTTTTTTAATTAAACTCCTGACTGAATGTATTTTTTCAAATACATACATACTGAAATAAATTTTTACATATTTCAAAATGAATTTTTTTTTTCTTTTTTTTTCATTCTTCAGTTAATTAATTCGGTTAACAGACTCACTTTGCCTTGGTTCCAAAGTGATTCCAATAAGCGGTATCTACTGTATTTTTATTACAAAATTTACTGACCAACTTGTTTTGATCCTTTTGGAGCTATTATTTTCTTTGGTGTTTGGACTGTAGTTACCCCTGTTTCATGTAGATTAAAAATTCGATGAGGTGAAATACCATTTGTCTCAGCTTCCTTAAAAATTTCCTTCAAGTTGTCGAATAAAAGACCAACAATAACCTTATTAAAACTTGTGCAACGTGCTAAAGAAGTTGTCTCAGGCTTCCTCATTGATAAATCTCGATGTTGTTTTAAAAATCGAAGCAACCATCATTTCCCAGCTTGCTGTTTTGTTTTCCAAGATTCTGGGTAGGAACATTGGTTAGCTACAGCAAACTTAAAAAAGAAATTGTCATGTCTTCATAGTAGTCAGCCTATATTTCATAAATGCTATAAAGTTTTCAAATACTGAACTACTTTCTTTTTTACTTCTTCCAAAAAAACCGGCCAGAGAGCATTAGTGCCATCGTGTTTATAAGATCGAAATTCTACCAACGATTATCTGTAACTATTCAGAGATTTAGAATCAATACTTATCAAACCAACAAAAGGTTCATTATAGCATAATATTATTTAACTTTCATTGTTTTTGTCTCATTCCTTCACATGTTTTTGAAAGGTAGTCAATTTTACTATTCCACCAGACTCTCGTATGGCATCCCTCAAAGATTTTTTTTGACAACATAAGTAACAGTCTCTTCCAGCTTTTTTTCATTAATAGGAACCCGGATAGTACCAATTTTACTTCGTGGCAGGTCACGAAAGTATAGAAAATGGTGTTATCTGACTGAAAATTTGCAAATTTCCCAATCTGTGATTTTGACTGCGACATAATTATCTTATACCCGAGTAATCACTATAATAAACGTACAAGCCGGCAAAAATTAATTTTTTTGTCAAAATTATTTCACAATATTATGCCGCTAAATTATTTTGCCAATATTTTCCCTTGTATTTGATGGGCATGTGACTCATACAAAAAAATGTTCGTGGCTTTCGCCAAAACAACAAATTCTACAGTGTTATATTAAATGCTTCCTAAAATCCACGTCTGGCACAAGCCAAAGCGACAAAAAGCAGTGCCTCACGAGTTGTATACTTTTATACATGCCATTTTCTTGTTTGCTATAGTAAAAGTCGTGATTTTTGTCCATTAGTAACGTAATTTGAAAAGAACATTAGTACCCTGAGGAAGACCTAACCTAGACATTTTGTTGCGGATGAGCGGATGATACTTCCTGCATCGTTTTTTTCATTTTTATTTTGTTTATAAAATTCATGATTATAGGCCAATAGCTACGAAATATGTAACAAATATTCACTGTAATTTATTGTAACATGTTGTTCAGTTTTGGTACGAATTGGCCAAATAGTACTTCCGGTACAGCTTTTTTTTTTTTTTTTTTTGTCATTTCGACCATAAAATGTTCAATTTTGAACTATTAGGTATTTATTATAATTTATTTGAACATGCTATTAATTTTGGTGCGGATCGGTCGGAAGGTACTTACTTCCGAAATTTCATTTTTATTTCGATTTTAAAAAAGGTATTGGTTTAAACTATGTAATTTTAGGTTCACAGTTACGAAATTCAATACAACCAACAATTTTTTAGCAACTAATTTTCTACTTTTTGAAAATCTACTTTTTCTAACATCGCTGCTGGTGCGTTAGTTTTTTTCTTTTTTTTTTTTTTTTTTTTTTGTTGCATCGTGCATCAGTTCGGATGAGAATGAAACTGTTTCATTGCCAAGATAGAAAAGTTTTTTTTTTTTTTTTTGTTATTTTTTTAAACATAATTCTTGACTAATTAAACATATTATATAGAAAAAAGCGTGTAACAAAGTTCGTTCACAATACGCGCGTTCGCGTCTTAAACGGTTCAACAATAACATGACACGTTCGTTTATCAAACGTAGGCAATAAAGTATTCCTTTTGGCGCAATTTTATTCTTGTTCGTTGATCTCATTACGAAAATTTTCGGGATAACCTTTTTTTTTTTTTTTTTTTTTTTTGTTTGCCATATTTTTAGAGAATCGAATATCACAGTAATAGCAGCTATGTTTGTTGAAAGAAAATTGTTTACACATATTCACGTCGTTTTCGAAAAACATAAATCTAATTATAGGTATAGGTATCTCTACCTACTCTAAATCAATATGAAGTACGGTCAATTAGGTAGTTATACGACGAAATAGGTAGATATAAGGTTTAAAAATTTAAAACTATTTTAATGACTCGTGGAAACTAGACACTGGTTGACATCGGCGTTATCGATACCTACCTTCAGATCACGCACGCACGAGGCCTAATGACTTGCACGTGTGTCTATCGAGAAGATTATTATAGGCCAACAATATACCAACTTGCCGTACGTATGAATAGGTTCAAGTTCAACGCTGGCTCAATTGATACTATATAGCCACCAAATAATATGCGGGGGGGATAGATGGGTGCCTATCCTGCGGGCTTGAATTTATTTATTTTCAAATAAAAATAAAAAATAAAATAATAATAATATATTATATAAAACAGAAGGAAAAGACACGTGTTTTCAGGGTCACGTAGACTTTACGCGGAAAACTTTGCAAAAGGTGATAACAAATGATCTTGAAAATTTATTTTTATGAATAACGGTAATTAGGTAATTACGTAATTTATATGACCTCGTATTTTCAGCAATGCTTATCACTAACGCAGTAGATGTTGAGAAGTCCGAGATCTGGACCTTCAAATAAAAATTATTTTTTGATAAATTCTGACAAAATAATGACGTCACAATTTAAGACAATTTTTTGAGAGACAAAATTCGAATTTGGACATTATATTATCCGAATTCGAACTCGTATTCAGATGAAGACGTGAAGACAGATATAAAATCTAATTCTCTTTCAGGCGATTATAATATATTTTATTTCAGTAACGACTCTTCCAAATTCAGACAATTTTAGACAATAATTTGGTTCGATCCGACAGACTGGCGCCATGAGACATATATTAAATGAAGAAGAATTGAATGAAAGTAAAAACCCATCGACGGATATGAATGCAGTCAACCTTTTTGCTTTATCTCCGTTTTTTCCACGCTTTCCTTGCGGTTTGCAGTCATTAATATATTTTTATTATATTTTATTTTATCAGTAATCCACGTGCGTTTTTAGCCTATTGTATGTCGACGTATATATTTCTGCTTTCTGTAATCTTATTGGCTGTAGACACTTTATATTTCTTCTCCCTTTTTATGATATCGACATCGTATGTTTGAAGGGAATTAGCAGACAATAAGTGGGGAAATTTCCTTAACAAGAAGAACTGATTTGTGAAGACAAATTCTAATTTTTAAATCACTCTCTTCTTTGCACTGACGACACCCGGTACTAGGTTTGTCTTTGCAAATGAGTCCTTCTTGTGTAGGCAGATAGTAGCAGGTCCAAGTCACAAGTCGTACGTCTAAGTCCTCACGTTAGGCAATTTAATATATATACCATCTTCGAGATGCAGAATACGATTCAATCTGATCTACCTTGAAGATAACTAGGATGGTAGTTGGTATTCCTGATAGGTTCAGTTGAAGACAAAGACAAATTGGGGATGTTCTTTCGTCATGAAGGATCAGTAATGACGACATATAAGTCATTTCTAGTTTCGCCAGTTGCACATCGCACTTCAAGGCGATCTTTTAAAAACACCTGTGAGGTGAAGCATCAGTCGACAATACGATCAGATGGAGTTCCTGGCACCTGCTAGGAGGGAAATTTGGTGTGTTGAAGACAACTTTAAGACAAGCTTGGTTCAAGATGACTGCCTTGCTCTGTCATTTAAAGGCCGCGTCGAGCCTTCTCTTTGCGCATAGTGGATTTGACTCCATCTATGTTAGTAATTTTCTCACCTCACTCTCATTTTCAACCAAAAGCTCCGAGACCTAAAGTTTCATATTAGGAGTCTTTTATACAACAAAACCATCACTCATGAAGACACACAATTAGGTGAAGACACAACAGCTTTCTGATGGTTTCCCCTACTTGTTCTCTGCCATAGCTTTTTTTTTAACTTTTTATTTTTCTGCTACACACTTTGCTTTGTTCCACTTTGTTGACACTATAATTCTTTTGTAATTATAGTCTTTGACAAAATAATTCTGCTGTTGGTTTTTGTATGTTTCAAACCTTGTATGGATCGAAACTTTGTTAGGTTCTTCTATCCTCATAACTTAGCTTATTGCTGATTTGTCATATTAATTTGCTGAGGTATGAAGACAAATGTAAGCTGCGTTTTGCCGTGTCTGAAGAAGTTTAATTCAAGTCAAGAAGAATTCAGCCGTAGGACATAGTCAAAGTCAAAAAAATAAAATGTCTTGAAAACACAATTCAAGACCCCTCGATTCAGTGTTTCGGTTGCATGATGCCCTAACTTTAGGACATTGTGACGTCATTAGCATTTAAACACCACTATACATTAAAGGATGACTTTATGACATGTGACAGGAATCAATTTCGTATGCTTCATAAAATATGGCGACTGTGGCAGGAATCGATTTCGGACGCCTCAACGTATTTTTAATTTTCACGAATGGAAATTATTGTTTTACTTTTTAAATATCAAAATAACACATCAAGTTACCCAGTGATCCATTTATTAGGAACATAGTTTTTTTAGCGAGTCTTGCAGTAATCTTGGTGTGATGGAACAATCTGCGGTTGCGGTAGGTACCCTTTCCATTTCATAATTCGAGGAAAATTTTGGCACCAAAAACTCAAATTTATATGTTAAAATTTATAATAATATTCGCATTATTAAATTATTATTTGTTGAAAATAATATTTTACAAAGGTATAAAAAAATTCTGTAATTAATATAACTTAAATTATCGATATGAGAAATTTAAAATTTTATGCAGATAAATAATTAAACTGAATAATTGACAGACAGACGTTTGTTTATAAGTGTATGAGAATTTTGAGAACTGAATATGAACGGCGGTAATATTTTGCGGAATTTTACAAGATAGCTAACCTCAGTTATGTTTGTTGTTTGTTCAAATTTCTTATAAGAAAGTTTTAATGCATGGCCAGACGGCCAAGGTTTCCTGATATATTCGTATATAAACATTTGTTATAAAAGTATATTAGGAAATTGTCGGAATTTAGCCTCTAATGTGATATTGTCAGGAGGTGTCAAACTCCCTAGTTAGCTGCTATTAGAACGTATTATGTCTCTCCAAAGGACCAGGAGTGAGCATGTTTAGATTAAGTTTTTAAATCTCAAGTTAGATGTTAAGTTCATAGTAAATTAAATGTTAACTGTTGAGTGATGATGAAACAAAATTAACAGTAAGGACTAAACCGGAGACTAAACTGAATAAGCCATGCTGTGAAAAAAATTGGTCATAATTATTCACAAATCACAACACAGACAGAAGGTATACAATTTTTATGCTGGCAACACTGATTGAAATATACAATTGAAAAAATATGCTGCTTCAATGGATTTGTGTGGAATGCGTAGCAGGAGTGAAATTTTTGTAAACAATGTTACCTTGCTTTTATTATAAGGATAGCTAAATTTACCGGTAATATGGCGGACCTTTTGGTTCACCACTTTACCCTCCCCCTTTTTGTCATGAAAAAATTAAGATAATGCTTTGCCCCTTGGAGGTATATTAATGTATTAAGCGACGAATCAAAAAGAATTCGTAGATGAATTCTCTTCGATTCATAGCTGAATCCTAATTAATTTAACGGCAACGAATTAAAGAGAATTCCTAGATGAATTCTGTATGTAAGGATTATACAAAGGCTAATTTCTTGTTACCACCGTACAGGTTCCAGTTTTTGTCCGACAGTCACAAAATTTGAAACGAACATTAGTACAAAACCAAGGACCTGATCTATATATTGGTTTTGGTACAGATCGGCCATAGGGTACTTCCGGTATCGTTATTTTAGTATTTCTTTTGGCTACAAAATTCCTAATTTCGAACCAACAGATACGAAATTTAGGACAAATAGGTATTTATTATAATCTATCATAACTTATTGTTACCAGTTTTGGTGTGGATCAATTGGATGGTTCTTACAGTGCAGCAATTTAGATATTATTTTAGCAATAAAATGTTGATTTTGAACTAAAAACTAAGAAATTTTGGCTGAATTACGAATTTTCTCCCCTCCTAGAAAAACTAATTCGGAGAGCCCTTAAGGCTTCGCTAATTTTATCTTGCACCTGGCCTCGCAAAGTCACGGGACGGCCCTGCTTCCAGCACACCCACGTAAAACAGTAATGATTTGGTATAGATTTTTTAATATTTTACTCCAGGTATAGAGGTTAGATAATATATGTATGGGTAAGTATTGTTATTTGTTTCACCTCAAATTCGAATTTCCGTTTTCAAAAGATAGGCTAATTGTGTCGTGTTACATTGAAAGGCTATCCTTATTCAACATCAAAGTAAATTACTGAATCATGATTTTGTTTAGATTATCGTTGGCCGAAATAGAATTAGATGGTAGATGTTCCCTGACAAAAATACAACCTCGTTTTGGCATAATCGCATTAAAACGTGAATTTCTTAGGCACATCGAAGAAAGCGCAAAAAAGACGAAACTCGTTTGCCATCGATAAAACGATTCGAAAAAAATAACGCATTAAAACTTGTTTTATAAATACCCGTTTGTATTGAACTCGAAGTGTGTGCAAATCATTTCGCATTCTTCTCGCATCAACTAAAATGCAGTATCGTCGTATAATGAATAACGTTGGTGCATAAAGTAATTGAAACATATGCAGACGGTACTTGGTCAATTTTTAGGTTCGTTGAACTGAATCTCTTAAATAGACGAAAAAAAAAAACGGTAATAGTAATTTTACGTTAAGTTCATGGTAAAATTGAAGTGCACTGACTTCAAACACTCCACGTGATTAGAACTTAACTTTTTTTTTTACTTTGCAAGGATTAGCCTATTGTTTTCTTCTTCGCGGAAGATCATTCGCAAAAACTTGTTTTTAGATGAGTAAATTAGTAGAATGTAAGGTGAAGGTAAGAATTCTCGGAACATTTGACAATGGTTTTTTGCACTTGCTGGAGACCGATTTTGTAAAAGATTTTACAAAAATTCGATTTTGGTTAAAAAAAGTGAAAAATTATTGTTCTTAAAAAAATTCACAGGTTTCACACTTTGTAACAACGAGAGGAGGGTACTGAAAATGAATAAAAATAAAAACAAAACTCTAGCGCAGCAAGCTTCGCTAGAAAAAGTAGGTTTTCGAGAAAAAGAATTATGAATTTTGATGGTCATATTAATTGTCTCTAAGTTTATTTGCGTTAATGTTGTGTTTTGATTGTATGAAATGTGTTAGCTGCTGACGAAATATTAGACGACGTTGAAATTTAAAAGCATTGTTTCTTGAAAAAATGAAAAATCTATTAAGATGATAAAGTAGGGTAAATAATCATAAAATTTCAAACAAAATTAAAGACATATAATAAAGTTATGAAATAAAAAAAAAGAAAACATGAACATGTGGTTAATTTTTGTAAAAAGAAAAGTTCATGGAAAATAGGAAAAAAAGAAGAAAAAAAAAGGTTTACCGAAAGTACCGTCCGGCCAATCCGAACCAAATCAATAGGTATGGTCCTTGGCTTAGTAAAAATGTTCGTATGAAATTTCGTGATTATCGGACGAAAATTGTGATCTGTACCTTGGTAACAAGAAATTGACTAATATCTACGGTATCTCTTTGTGTAATATATATAAATGAATTTGAGTCATCGGTGCCAAACTTTTCCTGAGGTCATAAAACAAAAAATATACCTACTCTCAACCCTGGGGGCTAATATCGCACCAAGCTTAATAAGTAGATTTTCTAATAGAAAATATTTCCTTTAATTTCCGTTTTTTCGTTTGTTCATTTTGAAAAAGCTAAGAACGAATAACAGCTGTAATGAAATACAGATTGAAGCAAATTTTCTCTTTTTTCCAGTACTACCAATCTCAGCTTTTTAGCTTTCACAGGGAATGAGGAATTATTAATTGAAAAAGGAGGCGTTTCTAGATTGGAAAAACGGCTTATTTTCTATTAATTTACGTTCTTTTCCTTCGTTCATTTTCACGCAGCTTAAGATGATTAAAAAATTACAAGAAAAGCAAATTTTAGCAAATTTTTTTTTCTTTCCAGAATTTTTAATCCCAGCTCTCCAGTTTAAATTTGATAATGGATGAAGAATCATTGACCGAATGGGTAGAGGTTTCTAGATTTCAAAAACCGGCCAATTAATTATCGTTTTTTTCATTTATTTATTTTCAAGCAGATAAGGTTAAGGAAAAATTATATGGAGATTTTTTCAATTTTATCCTCTTTCCAGCGACACAAACTACAGTTCTTTGGCTTAAATAGAAGTTAAGGAATCATTAAATGAAATAAGAGAATTTTATTTCAAAGCTGAGATGTTTTTAATTATTGAAAATCAGTTTTTCACAAAATCCGGATGCGCAGAAATTGCATAATGTTGGATAAGATATAGTTCCCATGCGCAGGCAAGACAGTGATTTAATAATCTTAGCAAGTCCCAAGCTGACATGCGCAAAATTTTATTTTTCGAAATTGGGGTAAAATCTTCTACTTTACATATAGTTAATACGCACGAAAACGTTTGTTTTTTGGGTGAGTGTTGCAAAATAGTTATTAGTGATACAAGTGTGTAAAGTAGGTGATTGCGATACAAGTGTTATCCTTACAGCACAAGCCAAAGGCGAGTACAGGCACGTTACTCTCTCATTTTTAAACTCAATCAATGCCTACAGCTTCGAGCATTATGAACACATACTTAAAAATTAGTTAACCTAAAAGAGCCAATAATTTCCAGTGTGTCGTCGACTTTACTTTCATAAACGCCTCCGAAATTTGGAAATTTTTCCTTTCTTTAATAAGTTTCTTCACGATTCTCTCCGATCCTATTCTTCCTTCTTCATCTCCTCTCATCCCTATGCAGAAAGTAGAATCATACCTGAAAATTGGGTAGATAGGTACTAGGTACTTATACTGTTACTCCCAAGTTTTTTTTCGTATATATATATATTTTTTTTTTTGCTTAATACAAAATAGGTAAGTTATAACAATTATGAGATTCGGGTGAAATTTCTATTTTTAAAACATGTTTATTAAAATTCAATTATACCTAATTTGTCGAATTTTTTCGATAAAAATGTGCTGCATTAATGCCAAAAATTAATTTTCTTGAACTTGTTTGGATGAAGGTAAAGGATTGTATTGGATCCAAACCAACCAAATCGTTAGGTTTTTTAAGTCACTTGTGTAAACTGTAAAATGTCATGTTATTTAAGCATAAATTAATCTTCATATATACCTATCTGAATATTTTTATATCATTACTTTGGTTGCGAACTTGTGTCGAATTTTAATCGAGGAAAGATTAAAATAATAAAAGTAAAAAACAATTACAAAAAACACTGTAATTTTTTTAACGTCTCATTTTTTTTTCGTTTAATTTGTAAGCAAATTTATTTATACATGTAATTCGAAGTTTTGTTTTGTAACTTTTATGAAATATAAAAAAAAAACAATAATTTATGAATAGGTTTCAATAAGGAATGTAGGTAATCTTGAGATGCCCGACCTGTAATTTTGCTCTTCAAATAAATACGTTTTTCCTATCACTCGTCCCCTGTTTTTTTTTCCCGAAATATTTGTTTCATGATGTTCAAGGTGTGCCCCAAATTACTTTTCTCTTGCGACCTAATTTCTCCTCATGCAAAATACGATTGATGTATTATTTTTGAAATTTATTATACATGAATTCGACGACATTCTATTTCACGACGTATTTTGTATTTAGGCTACATAGTTTCAACTTGTTCGCCTGTCCGTGTTACCTATTATTTACCGCCTAGCCTAGCCGCGACTTACGCTCAATTATACAATAGTCTACACTATATTCTCGAATGTACTTGCCTAACTTTTGGCGGTCCGTTCGGTTGCTCGCCTAACGGACCGAAAAAGTCGTTAGAATTTAAATTTAAATGTAGTGGCCAAAATAATTTATCTTCTTCCACAGGATTGGCTGTAATTTTATAGTGTGAGATGTGTACGAGGCGATGCAATTGGTGGTGAGTTCTGGGGGAATTTCTCTCGATGCCTGGCGCGATCCTTATAGTTTTAGCCTACAGTTAGTTGAATTTTAGCAGTCGGATCGCGCCGTGTAGAGGTTTTCGCCTCGAAAGTGTTTTTTTTCGGCCACTAAATTTTCAATTCAAAATCAGAAAACTTACTCGAAGGGGCCTGCCCTCACCGTTTAATGTTACCATAATAAATCGCGAATTGTGTGTCTAAAATTATCCTTGATTCCAAGGTTTTATGCCTATTTTTGGAAGTCACAAAATATTTGAAATTTGACACTTTTCTTGTAATTTTGTCCATTAGGGTGGCCAATTTGTAAGTCTTTTTGTGTCAATTGAAATCAAAAATACTTGACCTTCAAGGTCAAATTCGAATTCTGCCTAAATCTAAATTCGAAAAAGGTCACAGAGGGGTGCAGAAACCGCACCTCCATAGTGGACCTGTCTTCAACCAGATAGAGCAGCGGGAGCAGAGCAGAGGATCCAGCCAGTTGCTGTTTTTGCCTGTACCAGTGTTTGTCAGCGGGGCTACAACAGCCGGGGCGACGAGAGGCATCACAGAACAACACCACCTGAACTTGCATCGTCTCCAGGCCGCTGCGGAGCTGTTACGGAGGATTAGTAAATATATGGTTTTTTCTATTACTCTGTTTCAGTCACTCTTTTCTTGGGAATCGAAATTAAAATTATAGCCTAATAATCAGGCATGTGGTGGGAAGGGGGTGGTTGGTTATTCTGGCAATTGGGGTGTCTGCTTTAAAATGGTGAATTTTCCTTTTTCTTCCTTTTTGTCTATTCCTACACTTGGCCATGCAGGAGTTCCTATACTCTACCTGCCTTTCTGTTGGCTCTTTTTTTGTTTGTTGTTTGTATGGTTTTTGTGATTTTTTCAGACGTCACAATCTAAAATCATGTTTATTCTTATTTTAAGAAATAAAGTTAATCGCGACATTCTAAAACCATAAGTATTGAGATAAAAAGAAGTCAGTAAGAATGGTTGCTCAGTAATGTTGCACTCACTATTATCACATTTTTGATGTATCTGATGTCATAATATTTATAAGTCACAATTTTTCATTTGTAACAATATTTTAGAAAATCGCAAGCGAAATAATTTCTACTTTTCAACAACACTGCCACATTCATGCAACAATCTGAAAATGCTGAAAGAAATATCTGCCATAATTTAATTTATTTGAGTGACGTGAATTAGTATTATTAAGACATTTTTCAATAATATTTCAATAATGATATACTAGAAGTCGATTTTAAAGAGTTCCCTTCAAAAACAAAATAAATAAATAAAGTGAATTAATTAAATTAATTAATTGAAGAATAAGTTATACAACTCTAATAACGAAGGTACCTGTACTTGAAACTTCCAAACCTGAGGGTTTATTGACAACACTTTCTGTGGATTTCGTTATCTCTCCCTTCCTTTCCATCCTCATTTGAAATTTCGCAAATTTCGGTTATAATGAGAAGAAAGGTCATAGTAGAAATACTTTCCACTAAAACATTCTGGTAAAATTGATGAAACATTTTGGGGCATTGATAAAACATTACAAGTTGATGTTAAAATGAGGCAAAATAGTCATAGTGAAATTCCTTCCACTGAAATATTTATGTAACATCGATGAAAAATTGTTATAATGAGTAAGAATATGTCACAGAAAAATACCTTCTATGAAAACATTTGTGGAATATCTTACATCGTGGAATAAATTCCACTTCAGAATGTGCTCAACAGCTATGCATGCACACCAGCTCCGTATAAATGTATGTAAAGGCCAACCACAGTAAACACTGGTTGAAGTTCAGTGTTTACTGGCGCTTTTTATACCTAGCTCTTGGCTGGTATACTGATACACATATGTACAAATACCTGTGTCTGTGTGTAATTAAATGCGACGTAATTTACAGTTGCTATGATAACCTGTAAATTATGGCACGTGCACTGATAACTGACCCATTACATTATCGTAAAAGTAAACTTTCAATTAGTCATGGTCTGGTGATTGTAGTGTATTTGCATGATTTTGCAAGTAATTTACGAACAAATGTATTTCTGTTTAACATAACGTGCACTATATTTGTCAGCCTTTCGACTACAATTTTCATCGAGGGGCAAAACCCCTAAATTCTCATTCAGATGATGTGGCCACAACATTAGCTAATTTATGACAAATGTTTGTGTTCCATCGTATTTAGACAGACGAACATATTCGATGACTAAATACTCCGCAACAATTAACAGCGAATATTTCCTCTAAATATTCACCGTTACCTCCGTTAGTAACCTAATTAACAGAGCTAACAATTATGCAGACATACAATTTATCAGCATAATTGTCAGCACTATTTAGGTATGTACCTGAGGTACCCTTTTGCGAAAGTAAACAATATTGGGCACGAAAAGAAGTCACTTGGTAAATTGATTTACACCAAAACTTCACTTGCCTTTCTGAAGAGTTTTGAGGTAGTTTTACTACATTGAACTCTAAAGTCTGTAGGTGTTCCTAGACACCGTCAAGTTAGCAGTCCACCCTATGTAGAGGTGAGACGACGACAGGTAGAATCTTAATATATATAAGTGTGTTTTTACGTACGATTATCCGCTAAGTGAGTGAAGTAACTTAAGTATAAGAATTCATTGTGACGAGGTGTTAACCGCAATTTATTGTGACTATAATTCAGTATTAAATATTATTTGATAAAAACAGGTATTTATTTTGTGTGTTTGTTCACAACTATCCGGGATAACAAACACAACAGTTTGTAACACCAACGAAATATCTTAATTTGCTGTTACAATGGTACACTCAAGATACATAATATAGTGAAATATACAGGGTCGCAGAGAGGAGAGTGGAAAGTGAACCAATGGTATCAGACCTGGATTTTTTTTGACGGCTCTAAAGAACCCAGTTTTTTGTTTATAATAATAAATGGCAATTTTCAAGTAAATATAATTTATTCCCTCCACAACCCAAAATTTTTGTTTGAGGCTGCAGAAATATATTCAACTGAGACTTTTTTTGGTGACATTGCAATAACGTGACAATAGTTTCATTAAGTATAAAAATTCGTTATGCTTACAAATCTTTTGGAAAATAACATCGTCATCAAGGTTTTGGATTAAAAAAAAAAAAAAAGAAAAAAAAGAAATAATTCCATAATTAATTCTACAGTTGTCATCATCCAAATTGATTCCCTTTATTAATAAGCTGAATCGGCATACATGAAGTCCCAAGGCTAAATTAAAAACACTTAACTTGAAATGGGCCAGTGTGTAAGGACTTCGAACAAACAACATAGACCAATAGTTTATAAAAAATTTAAAAGTACATTACGCTTATAACTGTGCCTTGGAATTAGCTTCCAACTTCATTGCTTTATAATTGTAGTCTGTATATTATATGTACTGAGCCAAGATTTTGGTATTCGATTGTCATATCCATAACTGTGAATTTCACAACTTTTGTTGTTTTTTTTTGTAATTTTTAATTATAAAAATTAGTAAAGTGTTGAGAACATTAGTTCTATTACTCTTTTTTTTTTTTTTTCTTATCAGTCATTAAATACTATGAACCTTGTTCAACAATGTACGTTGGTATCTGCTGAAACACTTTGGATGTCTGCCAACATAACATGTGACAAAAAATTTGGTAAATAATTTAAGCACATGAATGTATTCGATTTACTTATTCAGAGTGCACAAGTGCATTTGAAATTTAAAATAATATAAACATTATAAATAATTTACGTGATGCTGGTAGCGAGAAAATGGAAACTGTAGGCATGTGGAAATAAAAAAAAAAAACAATAAAAAAGCAATAAAAAAAGGTTATTTGCGCGATTACAAAATGAAGGTCGAGATTCGTCGCGACAGGATAACTAAATATTTTGCAGACTTAGTTGCATTCACAAGATGTTCGAAAATGTTACCACAAGTCAAAATGGACAATAGAATTTATTTACTTATAAACTGAATGATGCGCGAGTCTCGAAGAAATCTTTCGTTCTTGTCATGTTTCTTTAAAAAAAAATTAAAAAATTAAAATTTCGCCAAAAAGAAAAAAATTAGCCCATTAGCCCTTTAAAATTCCTCCAAAATCTAGGGACTGGAATTATTGAAGTTTGCGCTTCTTTCCTTTAGGAATCATGAACGCTTATACGTCAATTCCGATTAATTTTATGATAA
This sequence comes from Ericerus pela, assembly GCA_011428145.1. NCBI lineage: Eukaryota > Metazoa > Arthropoda > Insecta > Hemiptera > Coccidae > Ericerus > Ericerus pela. The sequence goes on from WOFM01000234.1 coordinate 1,491,671, forward strand.
AATATTGTAGTTAGTGTTGATTTCGATCAATTCCATTCCTTAGATCTTGCCGGAGGAATGTTGAATGGGTTATTTTTCTCTTTTTAACGGATTTTTATTCTCTTCTTCATCGATTTGGTTCGATTTTTTTATAAAAAAACATTTCTTAGTTAGATAATGCTTTTTCGTTTCATTTCATTGTATTAGGGTTGGTGGCATTTTTGCTCTAAAATAAACTGTCTTCTAGACCATCTTATTTTAGAAAAATAATATGTGGCCACCATTAGATCCGCCTCAACCATTCGAAAAAAGTTCACCAAAATCGGTATCAGGCTGCGAAGTTATGCCCGAACAAACATAAACAAAAAACAAAACAACTTAATTTATATCCACGTTGATAGTCCACCTGGGTGGATATACTTCGAATGCAATAAATTAATAACCTCTTCCTTTTTTATTTTTGAAGTCTGTTAAAAAAAAAAGAAAAGAAAGAGCTTACAGTGATTGAGTTCTAATGAAGCCTCTTTACGTCCGAGTTAACGTATATACGCCATATTGAAATATTTTCATGAGTTTCCCATTTAAACCAATGCAAAATTGTTCGAATTTAATTAATTAAGCATAATGGGCATTGCATAACGTAAGCGTATGATATACGAGGTGTCCAAAAGTTAAACGGCAAAACATCTAGGATCGATTTTTGGGGTCGAACAAACTCAGAAATTTGGCAGTTTGAAAAATGCCGAGAAATGCGATCCTTTTCGAGTTATAGCCAATGAAAATGGGGGGCTGAAAATCCAAAAATTTAATATAGTTTCCCTAAAAATTGACCAAAATGATCGAAATTATTTTCACACAGCTTCGAATGTTTTACCTGCATTTGGGAGGGGAGTTGCCACTTTTCAAACAACCATATTATTGGATACATGATTATTTGGGGGCAGTCATGTATACGATGTAGATTGATAAAACGAATATTAGAATACAATAAATACACAATAACCAAGAGAATAGTGTAATTAAAAGATGTTACATCACTTAAGGTTCACAAAAGAGAGAAGAGAGTCTTAAGACTAAACGTGACAGTTTAGAATAAATCTGATATATATGTATACAGTGTAACGAGTTCTCTACCAATAGCTACGTTCCAACACATATCTTGTTCGCCCTTCAACGCTTCATTACATTGAAAAATAAGTCAGACCCAAAAGCGTATATAACTTCGTTCTATGGGGGGTTCACACATTCTCAATGGTTTCTTCCGACCAACTTCCATAGCAAAAAACCTTTAAAACTGATAAAAATACCCAATTTTCTGAGGTCAAGTCTTTTGTTCTTGGCTAGGGGGGTTCAGACCCCCAGGGCTTCCTTATATATGCCCATGGTAAGAGCATTTTATTTTGTAGATAAAAATACACAAGAAAAGTGTAGAAACTTCATTATCTTTTCGTGAAAACTCCATTTTTTTTTTATTCAAAAATCGATCCCAGACGTTATGCAGTTTAACTTTCGGACACTCGACATATTATTTACACATACCGATGTGTAGTTAATTTATACAAAACACCATTAGTTCAGATTCATGTTTAAAAACGATATTATTCGAACATTGTTTCGATGATACATGTAGAATATCCATTTTAAAGATTATGCAAACATCGAATCGCATAAAATAATTTAAAATCAAATTAAGTCATGAAATTAGCAAATATAATTATATACCTACCTACCCTATGTGAATATTAAGTTGGTGGTCATATTACATTAGGTTGAAACAAGGAAACTGATGAAAATTTCAACATAACGTTTACATTAATCTGTATTCTTAGCGTATTCTCTTGTTTTATTACAGTTTGTTTTTTTTTTTTTGTTTTTTTTCCTTTCTTAATGTGTCCGAAATTCCTTTTTGTAAAATGACTTAAATGTTAAATTATAAAATAAAAATTTCGAAACACCCTATGCCGAAAATTTAACAGTTTGTTCACTTACATACTTTTTTGTTTCTCTTTTTTTTTTTTTTTCTGGTTAATATTGGTTACTTTGTGTGAGTTGAATAGCAAGGCTTTTTGTCTGACGCAAAACCGGTTTTGTTGTTTTTTTTTTGGTATAAATAAATCAAAATTTTAAGCTAAATATGCAACAGTTAGTCAAGCGAATCGATGCAATTAGCATACTTTGCCGACATGAAAATTTTATGATGTCTCATTATAAGCTTTTATTCTACTCGCTACTGCGATTTTAAAATATACCAATACCGCAGCCAACCTTCCGCAACGAAATAATATTTATTTCGCATGAAATTACAACCGAAAAATAGTAAATAAAATCTTATCTTTAAAAAATTTGTTTTTAACGTTAACTTATTTATACTTCAGTCAGTTCGAAGGTTTTGGGATATTTGATCCATAGACGGCGAAGACTGAATAAGAAATTGTTTCGCGCATTTTTGGGTCATTTTTTTTTTTAATATATTACCTAACAAGGTAGGTACCTACCCAACTGATCGTTTGTGAAAAAAATGTTTGTATCTAATTTTTGTATACATATAATGTAAATACTTTCTCTTTTTAATCTGTTTGCTTCTAGACGGGGTATTAAAATTAACCTCACGGAAGGATTAGGGATGGGGATGATGAAAATTTTCCATTTTCGTGACAACAGAAAACTGTCGACACCATTTTCCTGTTTTGAACTAATTTTGTTTGTATGTACCTATGTAATAATATTTAGGTATATAAATTAATGAACCTATACGTCTATATGTCGGAGTCAAAATCAAAAATAACGAATTTTCAATGGGAAGGAAAAACTTCGGAAAAACAAACCTCGATGTTTCAATATGGTATATTTGTATGATTTATTTTAGTCAAAAACGTGAAGTTTTTTGGTTTTCAGTAATTTATCGAATTAACGTTTTTCCCCGGAATTAATCCAGTCTAAATAATATAATAATTCCTAAGAAAATACGTAAAGGCTCAAGAATGCAATCAATTCACTAAATTATCCTATTCAACTGAAATTGTATGCTTTAGCCTTTAAAAATCGTCGTAGGTTAGGAGAGAAAAATAATTTTTTTTTATTTTTTTTATTTTTTTTTTTTGAAGGTGTAATACGTAATATATTCTAAGCATTTAGCCACCATTAAGTATAAGTGAGAAGTATAAAATTTTTAAATAAAAGATCGTATTTTTTGCTACTTGTGTACGAATTTCTGTATTTTTGAGACATCTAATGCTTCGTTGCCAATTTCATAACTTATATTATACTTTTCAAGGACGTAGTTAGGGGGCGAGGTCTGAAGGAGGAGTCTCTCTCCCTCCCTAAACTTTCAATTAGTTAGAAAAATTATGCCAGCTGTTTATTAGCTGGCAAAACTGCATCGCAGTTAAGCATTATAGTGGGTATTAATTTATATACTGAAAACTACTGTTGGCTCATATCGGACTCTACTGTCTTAATCTCTGGCTATCATATATTTTCTCATATATGCCTATACATTTATTCATGATAACTTTTCTTATGAAATGACCTTCACAGATTACATTTTGTCATGTACGATATAATCATACAGTTCTTTCGTGGTTAAATAATATGTGTTCACATCGATATTTTATATAGGTATTTTATTAATTATTCGACTATGCAACTAAGATTCAATTAAGTCCAATATTACGTTTAATGAAATTTGAACTGGTAGTTTTAAAACTTTCAGTTGATAGTTTTCAATTCTCAAACCCCTCTAAAAAACAGTTCGCCATCACCATGCACCGGAGACTCTAAAGACGATAATTTGAAAATTTAAAAGTAACTAGATATTAAATTTTTTGTTCCTACTGAATACTGATAAATTTTATGAAAAATTTAATCGTTAAATACAAGGTGAGCTGATCATCAGACTCTGACATGTAGGTTTTCTTTATAATAAATCACTACTGGATTTTATCAGAGGAATAAAATAAACAAGTTTTCATTTCGTAAATTACAACTCATCTTTAAAATTTTGTCCGACGGTAATACTATCATCTTTTGCTTCAAAAAAAAGTCTGTAGATCTTAAATTTTGACCTGAATCGAACAATCTAGTAAAAATTGTGGAATAGATTTAAATATTAATAAGTTAGGTTAAAAAGAGTTTTTAAAAAATACGCTTTTATAATTTGAAGAAGAAAATAATGGCAAAATAGAAAATAATATTTCTCACTTTTTTTTCCGAAACAAAAATAAACAAAAATTGAAAAAATAATTCATAAAAACGGATATAAGGTTGCGTGTGCGTGTGTCGTAACACGTGAAAGCAGCGCTGAAGTTGGTCATCCGGTGTACTTCAACAAATTGAGTGAGTAGAATAAAAGAGTATAAAAAGACTGTAAAACCGCGTCACTATGCTACAGTATCGCACATTATTCTAAATCTTAAATCATGAGTACCTCAATGTAGGCTAAATAAAAGTTTTTCAAAAAATAGTAAGTACCGATTCATTCGGAAACATTTTCAAATCATAATCAACTCACTAGTAAACTAATAAACATTCGACTCCAATTTTAAACCAATCCAGAATGCCTTCTCTTCTGGCCTCGTGGAATACAGATAAAAATTAACACTATTTGTATTTCTTGCATAGTTGAGAATACACTGGAAATGATTTTTAAGTAGGTTTTCTATTTAAAATCCACTTATTAATCTTGGTCTCATGGAACAATCTGGGAGCAAGAGTGGGCAGATTCTTCAAAAAAATGATTCGAATCACGAATCACAAATGCTTTATAGAAAAGTGATTCGAACCACAAATCTCGAATTCTTTAAAGCGAAGTGATTGGAATCACGAATACTTTCAGTCCAAAATTTAAAAGTGATACGCGCACGAATTATTTTTTTACGAATCACCAATCCTCAGTCTCAAACTTTAAATAATTCTGTTTGACCTTGATATGAAAAAAAAGTTCCGAATATTTCGCTACTTTTTGATAAAAAAACTATTTTATTTAGGAAAGTGAAAACTAAAAGTTCTCTGAAAAAACTGTTTAATTTTACAAAGATGAAATTCATGAATTTTTTTTTCAACAGTTACCAAATTTACGAGAATTTCGCGGGAATTTTCCGACTAAAGAAATAGAATTCGTGATTCGTTGTTCCGCATCTTGTAAATAAATGATTCGAATCACGAATCCTCCGTTTCCTAATGTGATTCGAACCACGAATCACAAATCCTTTTCAGCCCCTTAAAAGAATTTGAATCAATTTTCGTTTTTGTTGTGGCTATAAAATTTTCAATTTTAGACCAATGGCTATGAAATTTGGAACATATATTAATTATGATCTATTATAAGTTACTATACGTATTGGTGCGGATCGGTCGTACGGTACATCCGGTAACACAATTTTTGTTTTTATTTTGACTATAGAATGCCTAATTTTGGACCAATAGGAACGTAATTCAGAACAAATATTTATTATGATTTATTAATAACTTTTTATTGACTACCTAATTTTATAATTTTTGAAAACCTACTTTTTGCAATGGAGCTACTGCGGCGGCAGATTTTTTTGTGTTCAATTTTCATTTTGTTAAACAAACGTGCACATTTTATTTTTTGTACTAAGGTAACCCTGCTAAGTTGGTCGAGTAGGGGGAAACAACGAATTTCGTTTTGTATTTGTGTGCGTGTGTTAAATCATGAATACAATCGAATACACACGCACACCGGCAAAATAATCATAACTTTTCATTTTGTTCACATTTTTCACTTTTCGTTGCACATGACGTCATCTTTTTGCTATGTACCTCAGATTAAACATTTCTAATGTTAAAGGAAGCGCCCCTTTGTCATCGCAGCCAACTGCGCCTTATATACAAAATCGCTGTTAAAGGCAATACGGAAAAGACGATCGTAACTCCTTGCGCCGTAAATACGAAACGAAATACTTCAAGCAACACAGGCGCTTGTTTTTCTCCAGCAACCTTTTTTTTTTTACATTCTTCTTGGAAACTACTAAATCAATAGGCACCAAACTTCTATCAGACCTGATACTCACTATTTTATAATTTTTAGTTCCATTCCTTCAGTACTCTTTCTCAGAATCTTAGAAAAACTTTTTTTCCAGAAATTTTCTGATTTACATTTTGCATGTGAAACTTTCATACTAATAGGCACCAAGCTTCTGTCAGACCTGCTACTTGCTACTTTATAACTATTACCGCTCATAGAAATTTCAGCCCCATCCACAGGTACGTTTATCAGAATCATGGATAAATCAGTTTTCCAGTGAATCTTATTTTACAGTTTTCATGGATAATGCTGAACTGATAAACATCAAACTCTTTATACTTACACCTATATGAGGACTGTCTTTTGTCAGAATTTCAGATCTTTCCTTTTCGTAGTTTTTCCAAAACCGTGTACGTGCAAATTTCTCCAGCAAATTTTTCTTTTCCAGTTTTCTCACTATATTATTTTAGGTGGACCTAAAATTTTTATATTAAAATAAGAAATTAATCTATGTTCTGCTTAAGTCGAAATTTAAACAATGATATGATTAAGGGGAACAGACATACGGATGTACACCTCGGTACATCGTTCTACCGCAATAAATTAAAAAGCAAAAATAAAAATTGTAGTTGAGATGAGAGAATTGATAAATCTCTAAAAGTAGGTTTCTACGAATCGGCTATATAAAAGAAAAAAAACTAGCGCAGTAATATTTCGCCAGAAAACTTAGTTTGCCACTTTTCATCCACAGTTGAAGAAAAAAACAAATAAAAACCTACATTAATGCAAATACAAAAAATATGTTTGTAACTCCTTGCGCCAGAAATACGAAAAGATACTTCAGGCAACACAGGTGAATTGTTTTTCTTCAGAAATTTTATTAATTTTTGTTTCACATTTTTCTCGAAAATTGCAAAACCAATAGGCAACAAAATCTTGTTAGATCTGGTCTAACATAAGAACTACATTTCATGAGGATTTTAGCCCTATTTATTTTGTAGTTTCCTCAAAATCCTGGAAAAACCACTTTTCTACCCATTTTGTCTTTTCCAGTTTTGTCGAAAACTGCGGAATTAATAAGCACAAAACCTTTATCTGACTTGCACATACATAAGGACGACGTACCGTGAAAATTTCTTTCTGATCCCTTCTGAACTTTCTTCAAAATTCTGGAAAAACTAAGTTTCCAGGAATTTCCAAAAATCGTTCTTTTTGTCCATTAGCATCCATTTTTCAACCGATTTTGGTAAATGAGGGCTCATTATGAAACTAATATCCTTGTGCATAAAATGAGATATCATAATCTAAAATTCAATCCCTCATAGCTCTTCAGGTGGGGAAGTTTGGAACCACCTTTTTGTGACAACATGAGACATGGGGTTCATTGGTTGACACAGGTGATGTCCCAGATATTTTCATAAATATTTAGAGAAAAATAAAAATAACTGGGATATGAACCTTGGGCATTTATATAAATGTCCAGTCATTAAAGAAAATAGTGGAAAATGCAATCTCTACACGCAACACTACTGGCTAAAAACTGTTGGAAACACTATCAGTCCAAAACCAAAGGAGGATTCACTTTAAATTTTTCATAAAAAATTGTGTTTTTTCAAGGAAGGTTTATTGCCATCAGGGAAGGCCGCAGCCCCCTGGGGCAAAGTTACCAATTAAGTTACCAGTCTTTCTCATCTGTGAAAACAGAAAACGGAAGAAACGTATTTTCTTGAACCGACGGAAAAGGAGTAAAAAAGAGAACTGAGAAAGAAAACTGCTCCCCTCTCTTTGTTCATCGTCTGACCACTATTGGTTGGTGAGATGGATATGATTCTCTCTGTCTCACTCTGTTTTATTTTGTTGGGTTTCATTTGGGTCCACAAAAAATGACTTAAAACAATCATTAGACACTATACAAGTGAAGCTACGGGTAACAGATCGTTATTTATAAAATGTCAAACTTCCCACTAGACCTGGAAAAGCATAATTTATAAATGTTTTTTCTAAAAAAAAAAATCTACCTGACCTAACCTACCGTAATGCCAGAAGGCATAAAATAAATTCCACTATCAGAAAAAAAATAATCCATTTTATCTAATTTCCCACTACACCTAAAGGCTAAAATAGTCAATTTCATGAATAATCTTTGTCAAATGTGACAATTTGGTGATTTATTGGCATTTTCTCGCTTTTAAGAATTTGCCTAGGAATTAATGTAAATTTAGGTAGGTATTATAGATATCGACTGATTGTCGATTTTGACTGAGTTAATTTTAGGGAAAAGATAATTGACTAGAAACCAAAAAAAGTTACACTTCTGACTGAAATTAGTCAGACAAACACAGGAAATGGGGACATTACATCTTTTCCCCGACGCCCTGCCTTCTGACTTTTTATTTTGACTGCTACATATAAGGACCTGTATACATACACAAGTGTCCCAGTTTCTCTTTCCAGCCCACAAAGGTTAGAACTCCTTCAGACAAAACAGTTCTCTTCACATTAGAACTTATCTCCGAATTTTCATAACTGCCTTACGAAGAGCGCTATGCGACTTGTTTTACACATATGTTTTTTTCTATTTCAGACAATTGAATCTAATTTTGACTCGATCAAGGTGAATAATCAGCACTTTACAGTTTTTTTTTACTTTTTTTTATTTATTTAATTTTCCAAAATTTGCCTTTCATCACTTTTTAAAGGCTTGTAACTCGATCGATTTTGAAAATAGACTGTATGCGAAGAGAACTTTTCGTTCGTCCTACACAAGTTCCATCATTCAGTTGCGGATTGGTAAGAGAAACTGGGACAGTCCCTAAACAAAATTACGTGAAAATGGGCAAAATGGTACTATTCGTTTTTTTTTCATGAAACGGATAATTTTCATCATCCTAACCCCTAACTATTTTGCGAAGTCAATTTCAATACTCCATTTGTAAATAAATTAGGCAAAAATTGGGCAAAAATTGGTTCTGTTCGAATTTTAGAGGGAACTCTCGAGAAATTTCTGAAAAATCTCCCTCGAAGTACAAATGAAAATAGGCACACTATTGAAAATGAAAATATAATTGGCGGAGGTCTAATTACGACACATAAGTTCCTTTACTGAGTTTTCGACATTTTTTAACAAAAAATTATCGAGAATATTATGATATATGAATTAAGGTTGACGGCTTGTTGTTTTATGCGCGAGATCTCCGTATGAATGTGTAATATTTTAAGTAAAGAATTTCTAAATCACAAAGACATGTATACGTAAGTACGATAAGAATAAAAATAGAATTTTACATTGTTACGCCGCCAGCTCAACATATGATGTTCAAAAATTTTTTAACATACGAATGTACTCAGGCCACCATGACACGTTCATTTTGAAATTATGATTTTTTTTTTCATTCGATTCAATTGAAGATGTCGGGACTATTTTTCGTCAATAAACATATAAGCTTAATATCAGTTAAGTGGTCTACGACCCAGTCATGCACTCAAGAAGTGATTCAATGACTGTTTGTTGCTTGCCTCGTTAATAACACCAATTATTAGGTCTTCTGAACTCTTTCGTAAAAACGATGGTACAAGTGGCAAACCATGCAGGATGTTCACCATCGGGTTGGTAAAATTTAACTGGTAGATGGAACTACTCAAGTAGATAAACGAAAATTTTCCAAAATAATTACGACCCAGCAATGTTGAATTTTCTAACCACTTCGTAAGAAGACCAATGTTATAAATTCGATTCGTTAGGGCTTTTATTTTTCGTTTTCATGTTTATTTCAACATAACTGTTTAGCCTGAACACTCTTTTTGATGAACATTTCTTCGAAATGATGGAGGATAATGATCCAGTTTCACTCAAATCGATCATATAGTTTTTCAGTAATCCTCAAAGTAATGTTCGTATCCCAGCAAGAACGATGCTAAGGAATGTAAACGAAACGAAAAAGCAATAAATAAAAAAATTTTCTCAAAACATCGAGACAACTTGAAGAAAAAAAAAACGCGCTCTAGGTGTCAGCGAACTAGAACATTTAATGTGGTACACGTTTCATAAATTCGTTAATGAAAATTGAAGTTTGAAAAAATGATAACAATAAAAATGAAACACATATCGATATCATATCGATATATCGATCAACACACCAATTCCTGTTGAGACCACCAATCCTTCTCCCCTCTCACTCCTACGAACACACGAACATATATCAAATACATTTATTTATATCTACTCGCGGCTACACTGATATACCACTTCCGCCGCTCACTCGTTCACTTCCGTTACCGTTTGTTCATTACTCTGAAAATGTACTTTGCTTAAATTAATGTAACTTATGAAATAAACATTCGCTTCTTGGACGTAACTTCAACCAAATCTCTCTTTTTGTTACACCTCTGATCCTCAACCTCTATATGGTAGCATCGCTCGGTAACAATCCTTGTACCTGTAACAAATTTTAAAAAATAATAATTTAAAATTTTTATACTTTTGTGAATTTTCTTTGTGTTTTAAGTCAAATTTTTGAAAAAATCTTTCGTGAATAATTGTGTTTTTTAATATTTTCGTAATTTTATTTTGTGTTGGGTAACTTAGTTCCAACGTACCATTTTTTTTCTCGAGTCTTAAATTTTTGTTCTCGAAAAATTTAATTCCACCTTGAATGCTGTAAACGTTCAATGAGTTTCGTCGTTTGCTGAAAAGGATTTGCCCTGCTTGTGTATAATCCAGCCAAGTGTATCGAAAATTCCAGGACTCGTCGATTGCTAAGTTGTTCAGGAACCCTGCTTGTGTTGCCTGAAAACTAGTAAATTCATTAGTGTCTGCCCTGCTTGTGTATGAACTAATTCGTCGAAGTCATCAATTGGAAGTAAATCGCCTTGAGCACTCACAAATTGATCTGAAACCAACGTAAAAGCTTCAATTCAACAACGTCAAAATTGGTATTCACCATCTCAATTCAACTTCATTTTGGTATCATCTTTAAAACTCAAAAAATTTAACTCACATCTTCATCGAAGTACGTTCAAAACAACCGAAGCGCAATTCTAACAGCAGTTCCAGAACACCACCTTAATCAACTCCAGAAAACGAACCTGAAAACAAAAAAAATCGACCGTTAAAAAAGGTATAACTTAAAAACTTTCTGCTGAAAAAGGTAATAAAAAAAACATATTTTCATAATTTTTTCGTAATTTTTTCGTATATTTTCGTGTTCAATTTCGTGTTTTTCGTGAAACTTAACTCTTTCGATTCAAAATTTAACCCGTATATTTGAAAATACCGTTAATTTCAAATAATTTTGGCCTTTTCAAAATTTTTCTAAGTACAAATTTTGGCAAGTCGTGTGCAATTTTTTGCAGCCACTTTTGTCTTGGAGTGTACAACTCGTGACGTATGCACGGCTCGTTTCGTTCATTCGTTCGAACTTGTACATTAACCTTTTGTTAAGTACAACGAACCTACGAACGCTTATCTTCGCCCATTCATTAAATACGTTGGCGCGGTTTTTCAATTTCAAACCACCATTTTGTTGCAACTTGAAAATTTTTGCAGTTGCACAATTTTGTCGAAAATAATTAACGATTTTTTTTTGAATACTCTTCTTCTTATACGAACACCTAAATTAAATATTTCTTTTATCTCGAACACCATAATTCATTCATTTGAATATATTTTAAATATTTTATTTTATTTTTTTTTCTACTGTGAATTTTTTTTATTTTTTCTTACGAGTTACCAGTAGAAATAATTTTTGTAATACCTGGTGAATTATTTTTTTTTAAAATCACCTTTCATATTTTTTTAATTTTCTACAAATTCATTTCGAATTATTTCGTGGGTATATAATTTCAAACAAAATTTTCCCCTGTTTTCAATAATTTTATTCCTTTCTAATTCCCTCGATCTGAAGGTAGCTAATTCATTTTCACTCTCACCTTTTCATTTTTATTGATTTTAATTAATCATTTTATTGAATATTGAATTCTAATACGAATTATTTTGGGTTAAAAAGTCTTGTTATTTTATTTTTATTTTTTTTTATTGGGAAGCGTCCAGTCTCATCTTTAACGTGTGTGATCTCTTGCCCGCAGTGGACCTACTCGAGACACACACAAGGACAATTTAAATACTATCGTTAAATCTACAAATTGTTTGGTTATCACAGGTACGGCAATCCTAGTCTTGCGGCATTTGCTGGGGATTGACATCCGTTTGTTTAATTTTTTTTATTTTTTTTAATTTTTTTTTTTTTTAGTTCAGTCAATTCATTAATTATGAACACTGAAAATAATGATAGGATCTCAAATGTTTTCCGTGGAAATGGCTATGAGGGATGGCGTGCAACCATCATCAGCACCCTTATAGGTAAAGGTTGCCATTCCACAATTTTTCCTACTGCTCGAGAAACTAGTTACATTTACACATCATCCGAAGAACGCCTAACATCTAAATGGCTCAAATTTTTCCAAACTCAGGAACGGGCCAAAGCCCACATATTCGAAAGGCTTGACAAAAGAATCCTTCATCATGTCAAAACTTGCGACGTAGTTTCTCAAATTTTCGAAATCTTAGATGCTCGATACAGGAATCAAACTGCTACTAACATCATGGTCTTAAAGTCAAAATTTCAGTCCCTTCGCTTCGATCCAAGGAGAGGTACCATCCGTAGATTCTTGGAATATTTTTCATCCATTGTGGAAGAACTACGCGATGCTAATTACCCCCTATCGGAAGCCGATGAAATTGATCAATTAATGATGTCATTGCCCGAAAAATTTGATACTGTCTTCTCAGAATTCCGCCAATTAGAAATAGAAAAACGAACTACTGTCAGACTCACAAAAATGATATTAGAAAAATGTGATCGAATTGAATATTCTAATAAAACTTTTCCCGGGTTTGATCAGCCCAAATCTTCCTATCAACCAATGAGTAATAATAGAAAAAATTTTAGAAATTTTCGAAATAATAATAATAACTCAAATTTTTCCAAACCAAATTACAACACAACGAGTTATTTAAACGATCACAAAAATAGTCAAAACAAACAAAATAATTATCCTTCAAAAGATAATGTATCCCAAATGGATATTACATGCTTCAGATGCAACAAAAGAGGACACATGTCAAGGACATGCCCTAACGAAACATCTACAGCTAGTAATACTCCACAAACCCAGAACCAGAACAGTAGCTCGAAACCCCAAACTTCAAATAACACGAACTCCCAGAAAAAGTCCGATGATAAATCCAATTTTCGTGTTAAATATTCTATGATGTTACACTCAAACCTTAATCATTTAAGTTTTGATGACATTGAAGATGAATTTCAATGGCCTAAACCCCCTACAGTATCAAAGTCCGCCCCCCCAAAAAACCAACTCCATACGATGTTACTAGATAATGGAGCAGATGACCACATGGTCAATGATATTTCAAAATTAAGAAACGTACGCAAAGTTGACAATTCCCGTAGAGCACTTTGTGCCAAAAAAGGCGTATTCGTAAACCCTACCCATGTTGGATCAATGTACGTTAACGTCTGCAATTCTAACGCAGAATTTTCCACTATTCACCTAAAAGAGGTATATTATGATCCTGATTTAAGCCTTGATATTTGGTCAGGAGCTAAAATCATGGAGTCTGGCATATTCAAGATCATAACAGACACAGATCATGCAGACATCATAAATAAAAACACTGGTGAAATTACTATAACCGCTCCAAAGAGAGGTTCTATGTACTACATTGATTACGAAATAGTTGATGAAGAAGAGGAAAATAAGGTCTATCAGGAGCTTGTGTGTATGCCTGTACCTAGTACGTCTGCAGAACAGGAAGATCAAATAGATGATCCTTCCCAAAATTTTCAAGAACTGAATGAGGCCGGAACAAGCAATCCACAAAGAGAGCAGGAAAACATTGACCATCCCCAAAATTTTGAAGATACCGAAGTGGATACGGTCAATCAGGAGATTTATTCCGAATCTGAGGACGAATTAAATGAAGAGAGTGTCGGAATAAATAGAAAGCACAAGAAAAACATAAACAAAACTAAAACCTTGTGGCATAGAAGATTAGGTCATCTAAGTGGCAAAAGCCTGAAAGCACTATCAAAAGTAGTTGTAGGTATGCCCCAAAATTTGGTATTTAAGGACGATGACTTTGCCACTTGTGAAATATGTATAAAAGCAAAATCCACCCGACTTGGTCATCACGGTGTGAGGACTCGACCAACGAGAAGAATGGAAGTAATCTCATCAGACATCATGGGACCATTTCAAGAGGCATACAACGGAGAAAAATTCATAATAACTTTTATTGATCATTACTCGAAATATACTCTTGCCTTTCCAATATTAAGAAAATCCCAGGCTTTCGATAAATTTAAAGAGTATTATCTATCTTTCAATACAAAATTTCCCAATGATCCTATCTCTGTATTAAGAACTGATCAAGCTAAAGAATACTCCGACTCCAAAATGACACAATTTTGCTCCGAAAAAGGAATCACATTAGATGATGGCGTGGCGTACACCCCCGAATTAAACGCAATAGCCGAAAGGCAAAACAGAACCCTGCTCGAAAGAGTTAGAGCCATATTATACGACGCAAAAATTGATTTTAAATTATGGTCAACAATTGTATTAGCCGCCGCCCATATAATTAATAGAAGTCCGACCCGCGTCAATCTAGGGAACATGACACCCTATGAAAAATTATACGGTACTAAACCCGATATTTCCCATCTTCGAGTCTTTGGTGCTATTGCATATAAACACGTTCCCATTGAACAAAGACAGCAATCAGCAGTCAAAGCCAAGAAGAACGAAGAGGAGCATCTCGACCCAAAATTTTTACCCAGAGCACTTAAAACTATTCTGATCGGCTTTTCGAATGTAGGTTATCAGATATTAGATCCAATCAAAATGAAATCCTACAAATCCTGCGATGTTAAATTTGATGAGACGAAAACATTAGTCGACTTCACTGATAAACCAGAAGAACTCCAAGTTAAACCCTTAGAAGAGGAAATCGAGGCAATCTATAGGGTCAATGTGCTAAAACAAGCCTCATCTGAAGACTCTTTGTTTATAGAAGATTGCATGCCAGTAAGCTTCAGTGATATTTTCCAAAATCCTTTTAAGAAAGAGTGGCTTCAGGCAATCAATGATGAACTGCAATCTATGTCAGATCTTAATGTGTGGAAAATTGTAGATCGCCCACATAATATCAAACCTATTGACACAAGATGGATATTCACGGCCAAAGCCAATGACAGAGGAGTAATGTGCCCAAAAGCTAGACTCGTTGCCAAAGGCTTTATGGATAGATCCGAGTATACTATGACAGAGACCTATGCACCCGTTGTGCAACTCTGGCTAATTAGGTGGATCTTATCCGTAACCAATCTATTGAATCTACAACTTGTTCAATATGATGTCAAAACAGCCTATTTAAACTCAAAAATTAAAAATGACATCTTCCTTAATATTCCCCAAGGTTGCAATGTCGAGAAATCAAAGTTACTTAAACTTGAAAAATCCATCTATGGCCTTAAAACATCTAGTAAAAATTGGATTGAGTTACTGGATTCTCATCTTCAAACTTCCAATTTTACAAAGTCAAAAATCGACAGATGCGTATACACACGTAAAGATGACTCAGATGGCATTGCCTTCATGATAATTTACGTAGACGACATCCTTCTCGCAACTAATCGTCCAGAATGGGTTAATGAAATAACCACTCACTTTGAAACTCGTTTCACTATGAAAGTTGTAAACAACCCAACCCATTTTGTAGGTTTCGAAATAGAAAGAAATCGTGAATCACAAACAATTAAACTTACCCAAAAACAGCAGATCCAAAAGATTCTCCAGAAATTTAAAATGAGTGATTCAAATCCTTCCAAAACGCCTATGGAGACAGGCCTCAAGTTAAGCAAATCTGAAGGCACAGATAATAAAGAATATAGATCTATGATTGGTGCACTATTATATGTATCTAGAGGCACAAGGCCAGACATTTCCTTCTCAGTCAATTACCTGTCCAGATTCCAAAATTGTTCAGATGACACAAAAAAGAACTATGTACGGCGTATCATCCGGTACTTGAAATACACGATCGATCTTGCCATTGTCTACAGATCCAACTCCGAAGGCATATCAGCTTATGTCGATGCATCTTATGCCCCCGACATTGACGATCAGCCTATAAACATGTCTGAACTAGAAAAAGGAAAATCTATAACTGGATACCTAATTACTATGTATGGTGACCTGATAAATTGGGGCGTTCATCGCCAAAACATTCATGCTTCTTCATCCACAGCAGCTGAATTGATTGCTCTTCACGATTCTTTCGAAGATATTGAACTTGCTTGGTTAATAAATCGTGAATTCTTCTTAATTGACACTCCTGTAATTGTCTACGAAGACAATATATCTGTTATTCATGTCATCTCAGGCGGAGGACAAAAACGTCTTCGAGCTCTCATGATCAAATGTTATGGACTTGCTCAGGCCTATAACGACAAAATTTTCACATTCAAACAAATAGCTACTGAAGATCAAATAGCTGACTTACTAACAAAAGCATTATCCAGTAAGCAGCATATCTTACTTACTAGTAAAATCCTGGAATCCCCAAACTGTGATCCTTAAAAAGTCAACTCCCTTACCAAAATTTTGTCTGAAACATCACAAACATAATTCATTATATTTTATCTCTATTTGCATGTTATTTATCCTGTTACCTAATATAAATTATTTTTGCATGTTACCATATTTATCATATTTTATTCATATTTATTAATCAATATACTTACTACAAGCGTCCAAATTAGTTACCATTTTATATGTACACTTTTTCAATTTTTAAATTTATATTTTTATAATTTGTAATTAAATGTAATGAACTTTTAAACACTTTTGTAACACCCGCAGTCGTGATCGGTTCAAAAGATTGTAGGGGGGTGTTGAGACCACCAATCCTTCTCCCCTCTCACTCCTACGAACACACGAACATATATCAAATACATTTATTTATATCTACTCGCGGCTACACTGATATACCACTTCCGCCGCTCACTCGTTCACTTCCGTTACCGTTTGTTCATTACTCTGAAAATGTACTTTGCTTAAATTAATGTAACTTATGAAATAAACATTCGCTTCTTGGACGTAACTTCAACCAAATCTCTCTTTTTGTTACACCTCTGATCCTCAACCTCTATAATTCCTTCATACTCTTATGATGAAACATTACATATCGATATTAATTTAATTGATATTCCCTCATTTCGACTAGTGGGGAAATTGTAATTGGCTGTAGGAATTTGTATTCTTTTTGTGATTGGCTGTAGCACTCTTTTTTAATAAAAATTTAACCAAAATAATTTTATCCAAATTTACTCTGAATTCAGCGTAGCGTAGTGAAAGTAGAAATGTGTACCACATTAATAAAAAAATAAAATAAAATGCCTTAAAAAGAGAACGAACCTTTTAAAATTTCTCCAGTACGATCTACTGGAATAATATAAGTCGGTGCTAAATTTAAAAGCTTTGTAACAAAATTGAATGGAATTATTTAGTTGGTATATTTCAACAAGCTTTGAAACGTTCGCCTTTTACGCTCACATTTGTCTAGTGATTGTTTCGGATGACGAATTGAACAGATTAAACCAACTACCTCTTAAACATGAACGTCGTACGAGTTGCATACTTTCGCTTATGTAGAAATAATTTCCCATTTTGACCATGGATTAAAATTTTTCTATGAAGACGACCCACATTCACCCAACTTTTTTTGTTTGTCTACGAGTCTACGCCCCAGAAATTTCATCCATCTGACAGTGAACATCTTATACAGGGTATCCTAGCAATTGATGGCCAAACTGATGGTTGGCAGCACTCGATAACAGAAGTGAAAAACGATATGCCAACATGTGGCCGATGTTACGTGAGAACTGAGACTACTCGAATTTTTTTGAACCAATCATTGAAACCTAAAAGTTTTATAACTACTTCTATATGGAATATAGACCCCATATTGACATATTTATTTTTATCTCTCATCGAATACTGCCCTACCGCTAAGGTTTGGTAGTCAATTTCCGTTTTAAAATTACTCCTAACAAACAAATGCTATGCATATTTATATACATGCTCACAATGCGTACAATAATTACATACTGCGCAAATGCAGTATTCACTGACGGATATACGACTGAGCTGAAATTTTGGTGAAACATCGGCATATATTGGGTGAATACTCCGTGAAACTTTGGTGGAAATCCTACGTTTAGTTTTTAAGGTATATTCATGAAATTCGGTTTATTCAATTTGCGTATCATTCTAAGCATAGCTTTCAAACGATTTCTCGAAAACTAAATGTTTGATTGAGATGAAATCTATATGTTAGCTTAAATATTCTGTAATACTTTGACTGAAATTGTACAACCTTGCCTCAAAGCAAATATTCACAAATTATGAAGAAGTAATGCCAGCTGATTATATTGAGAAAGTGGCCAAAATGAACTATTGTTTGTCACAAAAATCTGCTTGAGAACTGTGGACTCAACAAAGGATACGACGTAATACGGTTGAAACGAATTAAGATTAACAAATTTCAAGAAATAATTGTCGAAGGATACGTACCTATGAAGGATATTGTTACAACATTGCCTCCTCCTTCAATCCCAATAGGGAGGTTTGCAGGAATGTTGTGTTTTAGTGACCAACACCTTACACCTCTTTCTCTATCGTTACATTAAATTCTGACATGTTAAATTGTTAATGACGACTTGGAATAAATTTTTTTATTTGATATTGAGTTTTTTTCCATGATACAAGCAGGGTTGGACCACGGAACATTTTTTTAACAAATTTTGAAAGTCGATAGCTCCTTCAGTTTTTGAGTTAGATTGTGACTATAATACTATCAAAATAGGTAAAAAATTTATATGATTTGCATTTCATTTTTAAGTAGGTTTTCTTTTGAAAATCTACTTATTAATCTTTGTCACGGAACGATGTGGGGTGGGGTTGGTTACGTTTTTCGTTTCATAACTCGAGAAAAATTTTGGCACTAATAACTCAAATTCATATATATATCTAAGCCAATTTCTTATTACCACCGTATGGGTCGCAATTTTTATCCGATAGTCACAAAATTTGGAGCGAACATTACTACTAAGCCAGGGACCTGACCTATTGAGTTTTTTGCGGATCAGCCGTACGGTACTTCCAGTATGGCTATTTTGTTTTTGTTTTGACTATAAAACTTTCAAATTTTCAATCAATAGCTACGAAATTTGGAACAAATATTCACTATGATTTATTATAACTTACAATAAATTTAGGAGCGGATCGGGCGTACGGTACTTCCAATATGGATATTTTTGTTTTTGTTTTGAATATAAAATTTTCAATTTTCAACCAACAGTTATGAAATTTGAAACAAATATTCACTATGATTTATTATAATCTGCTATAAATTTTGGTGAAGATCGGGCGTATGGTACATCCCGTAACACTATTTTCGTATCTATTTTGGCTATAAAATGCCTTATTTTGGACCAATAGAAATATAATTCTGAACAAATATTTATTATAATAATATATTAATAACTTTTTAGTGACTACCGAATTTTATAATTTTCGAAAACATACTTTTTCTAACGGAGCTGCTGCTGCGTTAGAGTTTTCATATTAGGGTAACACTGCTAAATTTTTCGAGTCTGGGAAAACAACAAATTCGATTTTGTGTTTGTATGCGTGTGTCGAATTATGAATACAATCAAGGACGCACGCACATTGACAAAACAGTCATGCTTTTTTCGTTTTGTTTACATTTTTCACTTTTCGTTGCACATGACATCATATTTTTACTACGTATCTCAGGTCAAACATTTCCAATGTTAAAATGTTCCTTTTAACACTACCTATATGTTTACTTTCAGGATAAGTTCAAAAATGGTCGGTCAAGAGCAGTGAAACGTAAAAAATGTATTCGTGGTACATGGCTCTCCCCTACTCTTATTTAACTAAGTTATAGCACTACCATCCACCATAGTGAGGCAGTTGATTCGCAGTATCCTCACCCCTCGAATTTCTGTACGAACATTCGAGTAAAAAATAAATTTAAACTTTCGAGTTAAGATTATAATTAAAATGCTACAGAATTTTTCTCACAAAGGTGCGCAAAAATTTTAATAAATTATTAATTAATTACAGACAGAAAAGATGTAATCTAGGAAATAATTTTAAATTGTAATGACGTTAAATATAAAACATCTTAACGACATATACTATTTGATATGTTACACAACACTCGTACGTTCACGTTTAACAATCCGAATTGGTAAACCGTTTTTGGATCTTAAAATAATGCCCATAGATAAATCCAACGCTTTAGTTTTCTCCGCTGGTAGTAATTTATAGCTCTTCAATAGATTAGTTAAGGTAATTTTCATTTCCAACATAGCAAGTTTTTGACCTGGAATCGATACAATATAAAAAAAGAAAACATGAAATGGAAAAATCGCGAATAGTTACAAAAGGTACTTACTACGAATTAGGAATCTGTTTTAGAGAAATTTGATACAAAGAAAAAAAAAACTATTGTTTTTATTTATTTTAATGATTTCATTCGAATCACAGCCGAAGGTGGGATAATTTGTACGCGTATTGTTATCACACGACGAACAGGTTAGGTAAGCAGCAAACAGTTCCACCCTTAATGAACGTCACTGGACGAGTTTGGTAACTAGTTAGATAGGTACTTAGTAGGTACTTGGCACATACCTATGCAATTTCGAGGACCAGCACTAAATGGTATATAAGAGAAAGCATGTTTGTGATCGCTATTGAAACGCTCGGGCATGAATTTTTCTGGTTCTGGAAAAATTTCTGGATCGCGATGCATTCCGTATATGAATATATTCAAATGACTATTGGCTGGTAGCTTGTAACCACCTAAGGAAACAGAAATGCAGCTGTAGGTAAGCATTTTATGAAACGATGCGTACCTACCGTACCTAAATCAAAATTTAAAAGTCAAATTATTCAGTCTTCTGTCTCTTCATTACACAATATACAATGAAATTCTTAAAATGCAAATATGGATATGAAGCAGTCGATAATGCAAAACATAGTATCAACTTTTGAAATGACCTTGAAATTTTCGTTGTACTGGATTATTGATGGTTACTTTTCGATTGAAATTTTTCAAGACGTTAAAACAAATACCTGCTTTTAAAATTGAAATGAAAACAGCCACGTAGCAAATTCTTAGTCCATTGGCGTCTAATGGGTGAGGTAAGAGGTTTCTAAACATGGCCCTTGATCCACGGTTGAAAAATTAATGGTGGACAGTTAAATAAAAATGACTTTATGTTATCTTTGAGGTCTGGAATTGGTATAAAAATTGCGTGGAAGCTCAAGTGCTACTGGACTGAATCAAAGTTAAGGAAAAAACTTAAGATACGCAGTCGAATACAATTAATGAGCTTGAGAAAAACACAAGAGGTACGTGAATTTTGCCAAAAGTTTAGGTAATCCCGCGTGCGCGCCCACACATACATCCCCCCACACCTACACACACAAAAAAATTCGAAAATTTTTATTTATATGAATTATTTTATAATCATATGATAGGCCTATCAGTTTAATAAAGTATACCAGTGTGGTATGTGTAAAAGAGACTTGGCTTTATCCAGTATCGTACGTCTTCAATGATGGTATGTGTAAACTTTGAAGTCATTTTGTGTGCGTTCCATGGAATTTACGAAAAAATATAAACTCATTTTTTTGTCGAAAATTTTATTTATTTCATTGTTTGTTTGAACAATTTTTCAGTATCGTTATTCGGAGAAGGGGTAAATCATTAAAAACCTTTTGTGGGGCACGTGAAGTGGGTTTTTAGAGGTGAAGTCATGGTTAGATTTAGGCGTATTTTTAATACGTTCAAAAGGGGATTTCAAACTACCACATTCTGAAGAAAAACCTTTTCTATCTAATTTGACTAACCTACATAGACTATGGTGAAAATAAGTTCATTTTAAAATTAGAAGCAACAAAGTCTACTAAATTAATATCATGTTTTCTCAATCCTACGTAAGAATATGGAAAAAATTTGTTAAATTAGTGTATAAAATATTTGGTAATTTTTATACATTATATCCTTAAAATAATGACTTTAAAATGAACAGAGATGTCAAACAATTTCTTCAAAAAAAAAATGTTTTCTACAGAATTAAAATAAAAATATTAAATTATGTTTTCGATAAATTAATGATTGACAAGTTTTATAACTGAACATGAAATTGAATGATTCTATGATTTTCTTCAGTGCTACGAAATATATCATACAATCATTGAAGGATATTAGGGCCTAACAGATTTCTTATAAATACCGAGTGACGATGATTTTAAAAACTTTTCATCTAATATTATACTGACAAAGAAATACTAGTAGGTATTATCTCACCCATAACTAAACTAAGAAGTAAATAATAAACTTTGTTTATTTATTTATTTATTTATTTATTTATTTATTTATTTTTTTAAATTTTGAATGGTCTAGATCAAGGGTGTAAGTACCTCCATCGTGAGATGGGCCCACATTTCTGAATTCTCCTTTCACCCCTTCGCCTCGTAACACCACCACTATTGATACTGACATTCATTCAGGTAAAAAGCCTTTTGTTTTGGGCTAAGGGGGTCCAGACCTCCAGGAACTTTCCCTTATACCCGCTTTTGGCCTAGAAGATGGTGCAAATAAAATATTCTAATTGAGAAAATGTAGAATTTTACAAAAAAGTAACGTTGTAATAGAAAAAAAATGTTCTTAAAATCTGAAGAAAAAAAATCTCCTTTTTTGGCAAAAATTCATACCTCTCGCATAGTTATGATTACCGTAGTGTGCTTAGGCCTATCAAAAGGCACCTTTTCCGCGGTATGAATAATATTTTTCACTTAAGTCGAATAATAGTTAAATGCAACCATAAAAATGTTCATGTCTCAAACTCCAGTTTCCTGTCTTCTTTATTTGCTAAACTGATACCTATAAATTTGTTTCGTCATGGTCTCCAAATAAATAGATATTAGTGGTAATGTAGGTAGCGAGTTTTCACAACGAAATGTTAATGAAAATATCGAGCAATATCTCACTTGGAAGTACGACGTCTTCCGTGAGCGTTCGTCCAATCATCGGCACCGGTGGGTACAAACGAAGGGTTTCTCGAATCACATTTTCGGTGTATTTCAGTTTTCCGAGATCTTGAATGGTTGGTACATCAGCGTACGGTATTACTGACATTATTTCTTGGTATACTTTTTCCTGCAGAGCCCAAAATTATGACGTTTATAACATTGTTTTTCGAATGAAAACATATCAACGTATTTTTGTGTTGAGAAAATGAAAAATAAGATAATATGCTAAAAGATGTAGGTAATTACGAAATAAAATCATTCAGTCATAAATTTATGGTAGGTATTAATTTATTTTGATACCGCTATAAAGTATTAAAATTGAAAAAGGCATAGGTACAAAATGCAAAGCCATTCTAAGACACATAGGTCTCTTCCATACTTGTTATATATTGATATATCATCATAATATATCACCATACTTCAATCGTTTCATGATTAAATTTTTAAAGTGCTTTTAACTTTTGATGAAGCGTATAATGATTCGGGGAAAAAAATGCTTTGTAAATGGCGAGGAGTTAAAAAAAATGAGCATTAGTCACCTCCAGAAATTTTAATTTTTTTTATCGAATGTCTATTTTTGAACATCTTATCAACGAATGTAACGATTTACTATCTTTATATGTATATAGGTAGCTACTGATGATTTCATTCGAAAAAATTAATGACTTGTTAATTTTAAAATAGATAAGATTATGGTATCAAAAGAAGAAATGGCACTGATAATTCAAAATATCCAGTGTGAAATATCTTACATCGCAGAAGAGATTCCACCTCAGAAGATGCTCAACAGCTTTGCAGCTTACCAGCTTCGTACGAAGTATGTGAGAGCCAACCTCAGTAAAAACTGACTGAAGTTTGTTTGTACTCGGCTCTTGGCACGCACACAAGCATACTTACATATGTACAAATATGTATGTACCTACATGTGCTAATTATTTATGACGTAATTTACTGTTTCTACGACAGCTTGTAAATTACAGCACGTGCATGGAAGACTGGCATGTAACATCACCGCGAGAGTAAACTCACAATTAGTCATGTTCGAGTGATTGCAACGTACTTACATAGCTTTGCAAGTAATCACAAACAAACATATTTTATGTTTAATGTGCAGTGCAATGAACAATATTGCCAACCTTCCAGCGGCGACTGCTGTCGAAGAGCTGAGCTTCTCAATCCTCATACAGATGATATCCCCACATCCAGTTTCAAGGGCGTTAATAACTCCGCACTTTAAGAAGTGAAGGGTCCACATCTTCTTTGTTGTTTCTTCTGACCTCCCTCTCACCACCAGAACAACTGAAAAAGACACTGTATTTTTACGTAGGTATAAAGTCTTTTTTTTTTATCCATGACAAATCCGGAATATCAGGACCCTCCATTATCTACTCAACTGCCCTGTTGATAAACATCCTTTTCAGGATGACAAAATTTTATGCGAGATTTTTTTTTTTCACATTTGGTAGGTTATCAGAGGATGTAATTTGATTTTAAATTATGATGCTATTTATATAGCCTTCCTACATTAACGAGAATAACAGATTATTTGTTTATTTTCGAAGTTTTTATTAGCTGGCTAAATTTTTGAAACGGAATTTTAAACGAATCTAAATTAATAGAGCTAACTTTGGTCTTCGAATAGTTGAACTAGAGAAATGAACGAAACTTTCAACCTTGTAATTTGTAGGTTTGAAAGATAATCCTTTCTGAATACTAATTTTTTTCCCCTCAAAGTGGTAGAGATGTTACAAACAATTTTACAAGAAAATTAGATAGCACGTTTTTGTTGTAAAATTGAAAGACGAATACTTTTTATACTAAAAACTTTTCTCTAACATTGATAATTTTCGTATTAAAATGAAAAAAAATGTAAAAACTCAATAATTTTCGTTATTTTAAATTCAGTAAGTTAGGTACCCAAAACTTTTAGTAGGCTTTTAAAAGAACAAACCTACTACTATTTATTCATCGTTTGCAGGGGGAAAAGTTTTGTATAAAAATTATCTGCAAAAATTTCAGCTAGAATTTATGGATTACCTGGACATCAGGATAATTAGATATTTGATGTATGCAAAATGATATGCCAGTAGTCGTGGTATCGTGACCCTGTAAAAATGACAGTTTCGGCTCAGAATCAGAGCCAAAATTTAGAAGAAAGGATATCTATATACCTATATTGGTAGGTCAATATTCAAATAAGCATATTCAAAATTTTTTCAGAAAGTAAATTCCTACCGCAAACATAAAGGACAGAACTTCGTCGTATATCTCCTGATCATTGAATTTGCTCTCCTTCAACATGGAGTCCAAAAATGGAGTTGGCGTTTTCTTGTCTGCGAACAACCAGCTAAACTATATATAGATGAAAACGAGTAGCCCGCTACAAGGTGAAAGAAAATTATAAAAAAATTATTACTCGAGTCTGACGGATCGGTCGTCCAGGATTTGATTTCGCTGTTTGACGAATTCGAAGTCGAGAATTCATAATCAGTTTCTTTCATTTTCTCACGTTTTGATTTAATTACCTGATAACAATAAGACTTGTAATTTACTCGTACACACATTATAACAAAATACCGAGCGGTGCAGTCAAACAGGAACAACATTTTATGAAAATTCTGGATAAGTTACTCTCACAACTAACATTGTGGGTTACATCTTTGATTATGCTCAGTGATTTTTGGTATTCTCCATAGCGCGGTGACCATCTGAATAGAATGTCTGGCTGGAGCCATAATTTGAATATTCTTCCAACGCTTATACTCGTGACGCTGAAACAGTCAAGTTTGCAATCACTTATGGTAAATTTAGCCAAAGTAGTACCCTTGAGGTAGTTTCATTGCTGCTGTTGTTGTTGTTTTTCCAGGAAGGGAAATGTCGTAAAAATATTTTGAACGTATTATTATAACTTGTGGTCTATTTCCTAGTTTTTTCATTTTCAATTCAGCATAATTATAAACTTTTATTTTCTGTTAAATTGCAATTAATAATTCAGTAGGTATCTACTTGCCAACTGTCTACGACCATGTTTAAACGTATTTCTAAGAATATTACATTAATTTAAACAAAAATTAAGAACATATCTGTTTTCGTCAATTTTAAGAGATTTTTGGAGATTTCTGATAAGTGCCGAAAATTCTGTTAACAAGTTAATTCACATTAATGTATAGGTATGCAAGACCGGAGAAGTTGATTTTTTTCATAACTAAAATGGCGTCTTTTCGCGCTACTTTTTTGATTACCATTCCTCTATAAGTAAATTTTCAATACATTCATGCCGTAGGAAAAAAAAGTCAACCGACTCAACTCGTAGTATAGGTACCTACAAAGATGGCCTACTTTTTTTGTCACAAAATAACCGAAGTAGATACAAAAGTATTTTAAATTTGAAAAATTTATTGAATTCTATACAGGCTGAATCAAATCATCGCACACCAGAAATCGACAAAATTAAGCGTTTTACCTTTTCACAGCATGCAAATATTTTTCTTCGGAAGATGTTTGAGAATTGAGCCGTACATCCATAGCGACCTCTAAAGGGAATAATTTTAACGTTTGAACGATTCAAGAAATACATTATAACTTCATACACAAAAAATTAGGGTTGATAAGGCCCATTTTCAGGTTTTGGTAAACCTACCTAGTCTAAACATTTTGTTCTTTTGTAAACCATTTTTGGTGCTTTTTTAGTAAATTCAGTAAGTATAATTTCCTACATGGTTTCAATTATTTATTATTACTATATTTACTATTTATTATTTATTATTATTTATTATTATTATTATTAGAGCGAATCAATATAGACTATCTTAAAATTTAAATAAAATAGAAAGACAAAAATCCAAGAGAGATAACTTAAAGAGGGTGATATTTATTTTATGTAATAAATTCTTATACAAGACCTAAAGGGGCGCTTTGGCTTCTAGGTATACTGGCCTGGTAAAATTGTTTAGTTCTTTATTTTCATAGAACTATAAGATATTTTTTTGTAATAACTGTTGATAAACTACATTTTTATACGCACCTTGACCATGTGTACAGCAGGCGATTTTAGAACTATTTAGAACCTACGTATAAACTAGACTTTATACATCGGTTTTTATGCATAGTCTTAGGTGTAGGCGTCACTTTATACACCGGTCCTTGTGCACTTAGCCTGCATCATTTTCTTTTATATGTTAGCTAATTGCCAAAATATTTATTTTCATATATTTTTTTAGGCAAGGTGGGGGAGTTGCGAAAAATAGTGTGTGAAACACATGTATGTAGTAGGTGATTGATACTCGTATGATTTGTATCACTCGCCTTCAACTCGTGCTGCAAAAATCACACTCGGATTAAAATCACCTACTTCATACACTTGTATCACAAATTACTAGTTTTGATCAATAATTGATGGCTAGCACATGCGCAGGAATTGCTAAATGACTTTTTTATAATTTATTTTATTTTTAACTGAAAAAACTTGGTTGTAAATTTATTGTATTGAGGCGGTGGAAACCACTTAATAGGGACAAATTGGGCACTACCCTTTTTGTCCCAAATAACCAGTATTCCATTTAAATAATACAAGTTCAGGTGTGGAAACAAAAAACAACTGTAATTTTTAATGACAAGTTCGAGCACTAATCATTGAAAATTATTGAATTATGGAATATTTAGGAGAAAACAAAAAAGGTTACTGGGATTTCTCAGTAGAATATGATAATACGTACTAATTCAGTGTATTCTGGTGCATTTTCCTGGGGTTTGTCTGATAGACTCTTTTAAGAAAATTTTAAGACAGGCAGAATAATGACAAAGAAGAACTAAAATTATTGCTGATAAACTAAAAAAGATTATCTCCTTGGGCCGTATTCTTTAATGTCTTCTTCCCTAAGTGAAAGCACATCAGTAACCTTTTCCCTATACTTAAGTACTGGAACCACAACTTAAAAAAATGTCGTAGGTACTTAGATACCCACCTAATTATTGGAATAATGTTCAGATTTTCGTCAATCAAAAGCTACCAGTCACAGATGAGTGGTTGAATAATTTTCTAGAATTACTTTCTACAGAGAACTTTCCCTCTTGATTTCATTGTATTGAAAAATAGTCAAGCAGCAGAACTGAACAAGCAAATAGTGATAAAGAATAAATTAAATCTCAAAACAATTACCTATCGTCCTGTTTGAAGAACGTTTTTGCAAATTTATATCGATCTTAAAACAATATTAAGAGAAAAAAATTTTTATTTCTATTCATTACTGATGTCCTTCCGTGTTTATTTACGATGTTTATAAAAATTTTTGATGTGTAAAAATCTTAGTGCTTGGTCTACACTTTAGTAAGAGCTAAACAGAGAATTACAATCGTAACTCGTACGTCTTATAAGTTACAATATTGTAACTGTTGACGTGTAGGTGTATGGTTGTGTGCTTGCGCAACACGCACGCTCACAACCACACTATTATGTTTACACATCAATCCTTCATGAGTCCCCATTGGGACTCGCACCTTTTTTTTCCACTTTCAAAGCCATTTAGGCAGCCTTAAAATTTGAGGAAAAAAAATTTCATAGTAACTTAAAATGTAGAATTTGATCTTTTTTTCTGAAACAAAAATAGCTTTTATTTGGGCAATCAACCTTATTTCATAATATTATCAACGGTTGTCTAGATTTATAGCCAGATATCTAAAATAAATATTACCTAACGTATATATGTTCAAAATCATAGCAAACTGCAAAGACCATAATTCAGCCTCATCAACCCTAATCTTTTTTCAAAGTTATCGAAGAAATAGCCATAAATTAAAAATATGGCAACGCGAATGTTGACGTTTTGTAGGTAATTTATTGCTCACCACCTATAATATCCAAACTTAATTTTTCGACGTATGCTTGAACGTCGAATTCATTTTTATTCTTATTCGTTCTCAGTTTTTGCACGAATATTTGAGAATTTCTATGGATGACTTCAAGCGAATTTTCTAATATTTTAAAATGAAACGTTGGTGTTAAAAACTTGCGATGCGAGTGCCACGTGTCGCCTGAAAATAAAAAGAAAATACAGTACATAATTATTTTTATAAGGTGAAGGTCACCCTAACTGAAAACAACAGCAAAAACCGTCCAGCTGACTTCATGGCGCTATTATTTTATTTGAACATATTATTGCATCTAGTTTACCAAATGAAACATATTTCCAGATGAAGATAAAATTACTAAACATTCTAAAGATTTTCAACTATTATTAGCTAGGTTTCGAAGTAAAAAAATTTATTTTAAGTTACACAACAGTAAAAGTGCTTAGCATAGAAAACAGCATTTTGCAAATTTTGGTTTCAGTAAGCTTAACGGTTTGTACACATAGAAGTGATTTAAAAAAAATTTCGAATTAAGTACCTATTGTTAAGAGAAGATAAATTATTACAGATAGGTAATTAAAAACCAATGAAGTTGGTCAGAAAGCAGACTTGCTATTATTTTATTTGCTGAACAATCATTTAAAAAGTTGGGTACGTTTGTCATAACTTTACAATACGGTTCATAATGAATTTCAATTACACTAAATTTTAAACATTCCTAATTTTTATCCAGAATTCTGCCAAATACTTTCGATTTTTTGATTTATTTATTGCAATTTTTTTTTTCCCAGATAAACTTACATTTTGTAGCGTGGCTTGCTGCACTAGAATTTTTTCTATTTAGCAGCTCCACTGGCCAGGATTTTCTCATCACTAATTCATCCCACTTTTTAAAGAAAGGCTGTATCCACCTATGCAAGTATTCTATATTTTACAAGTGACTTGACTTCGCCAGATTCATCCTTACTTCAAGTTTTATGGAGAAAATAAGATTTAAAAAATACTTTTCATTAAAAATTCGGAATTTTTTGGGGAAATTAAACAAAGTTTCTCATGATACTAGGCTAAAAATTGTCGGAGCTGAATCAGAAAAAAAACAAACTTTCAAACAAGTACAAACACGCAACCAGAGTTAATGCATTTTCAAATTTAGGGAATGACGTACGCATTCAGGTTTTCAAAATCCTGCTAGTTAAATTCAGATTTCTTAGAAATTATGAAACTCTCCTCGAATATAAAAGAAAAAAACTAACATAGCAGCAGCTCTCCTTTAGAATAAATAGTTTTTCAAAATGTAGAAAATTAGTTACTAAAAGATCATAAGTAATTGTGATGATTATATTAAATTTTATAACTTTTAAGGTAAAATTACGCAGTTAAAAACAATTACCGCTTTCAAAATTGAAACAAAAATATATTTTTTAGGAGTATCTTCCGCTTGATTCTCACCAGAATTGCTAGCAAGTTCTAATAAATTTTAGTTAATATTTTTTGAAATTTTTTTAGTTATTGGCTGGTAATGTTTGTTTGAAATTTTGTGGCTATAGAGCAAAAATTGAGATCTGCACAGTGGTATAATAAGAAACTGGCTTATCAATAATAAACATACAACACTTCAAATATTTAGTCCAAAGTATTTGAACAAAATTTGAGAGTAATTGAATGAAATTCATATTTTTGTTAGTATGCGTGTGTATTTGATACAAGCCTTGAGGCGTCATTTGGCTTGTGCCAGCTCTGGATTTTTGCTGACATATAAGTAACACTGTAGAATTTATTGTTTCGCAAAAGCAACGAACTTTTTTTTGTGTCTGTGGGTGGCTGTGTGGGTAGTGGCGCATGTGCATCGAATATAAGGGAAAATATTGGCGAAATAATTTAGCGGCATAATACACTGAAATAAATTTAACGAACAAATTAATTTTGGCCAGTTGGTACATTTATTATAACGAAGCAAGCCGACAAAAATGTTTCCAAAAATGTTTCGTTGTTTCCATCGTACAACGAATTTAACAGCGTTACCATATTTTTGCAAGCAGAAGTCCTTGGCTAGGACAAGTCAGAGCTTGCATATAATATAGGTAGGTAGGTATATACTAGGTGAGTCAGTTTAACATGCACCACAGGGGAAATCTGTTAGGTTCGTGTTAAACTGACTAACAATGCAAAATTATACGCAGAGAAACATTTTTTCGCACCAAAATTTATCAAACAAACAGTAATGTTGGTTAAACTAATCGATATTACGCATCACTAGTATATAGTTTGAGTGTTTTGGATAAAAATTTTTCTTAACTTCTGAAACAAAAAGTATAGAAAATCCCCACTCCAGATTATTCCATGACATCAAAATTAGTAAGCAGATTTTCATAGAAAACTTATTTAAAAAAAAAAAATTTACTAATAAGTGCATATGTATATGTATAGGCTGTATTATATTGTTAAGAGCATCAACATTAGAAATGATGAACCCAAAAATAGAAAATATAAAAATACCCATGTCCTACATATTGTGTAGGTAGGTACATATCACAGTATTCTCAAACTTCAATTTTTGTGAAAAGGCACTTTACAAACCCCTAGCCCATTAACATCCTTTTGATAAAGTGAAGCTTGATACGTGTGATTTTATCTGTACACTATAAGAATTCTAATGAGTTTCTAGTTTTCATTTAATTAAAAAAGGTTTCAGGGCTAGCAACTTTTCATTTTCCCATGAGTGGCAAAAAAAAAATTTTTTTGGTGCACATTTTACACAGAATAAAGAAAATTTGATTTGAGTAATTTGTGTAAACGTAATTATTTCCCATGTGTAGCGATTGCTACACACGCTACACAAAACTTGCCAGCCATGAGTGGTTTCACAATTAGCTTGCATTTTTCTACCTTCTCTGAGACTGCTTTCATTTGATAAGGGTAAAAAATACAAACCAATCAGAAAGCCCACGATCATCTGACTTACAGCTAACTGTGATTTAGATGATCATTAGAGCTTTCTCTTTTTTTTTGTTCTGGCTTTCTTGGTGCAAGCACTTCGATTTTCTTCTGTAATTCGAATATTTTGTTTTATGATTTCAATATGTTCTCCTAAATATTATTGTTTTTGTTCTAGCTGGATTCGTGTCTGTTTTATTTCCTGAATTGAACTGGTATGTTATTTTATTTCAATACACTGGTCTCCCATAACATGTTTGTTTTTCATTTACAAATCACAAACACGTCAGGCTAGGCCATTTTTATGTGAGCATGAAGGATGATTATTCTAGAATTTCCTGAACTTTATGATGTCAGGTTATAAGAAAACAATATGTAGAAAAATCTGTTTTATCTTTTAATGCACGATATTCATAGATTAAAAAATACCCAGGAGTATTAAAACTTGTAACTCTGGCATACTATTGGGCTTGATTTTGTATACCGAAGTTAAAATTATAAATTAAATTCGGACTCGGGTAGTTTCAAGATTTCAAGTTCACCCCTTTTCTTGTAATTTGAGAATTTGAGAGGAAAAAGATATGTACCCAACCTGGTCTTTGTTTGTGACAAGGTGAGTAACCAATGAAAACAACGATGGTATCCGGGAATTAATAAAATATTCGTTACTTAATATTGGCAATTAAATTATTCCACAAAATTGGAACAACTAGGTACACACATTCCTCCAATAATAAGAAGAACTTCACCTAAATTATGTTGACATAGTTTCAATACTTATTTTCAAAAATAATTTGCATGAGAATTATTTCATCATTTGTTTTTTACTTTTTTTGAAAAGAATAATAACCTCGTAATGGGTGAAAAAGAATGAACAATAGAAGTGAAAAAAATTTTTTTAATTCCAACGCTCTCAACGTAAGATTAGTTTGATAATTCATGAATATACATGATGTACGTATATTGATTGATCCATCGTGAAATAGTATAAGAATTTTAAAAATCATGTAAATACCGAGGTACCTACTGTTTTTTCATCAGCTGAAAACCAGAATGATGAAAGACGAATATTTCAATTTATTTTCTTTCGATGGAAGAGCTAAACCACAACCAAACAATAGGTGTGCAGAACGTAAAACAAGATAAAACTACGTTGAAACGTAAGTACAAATGAGTTAGCTATGTAGGTACGTACTTAATATTTTAAAATCAAATATTGCATTTTTGAAAAATTATTGTTCAAAATATGTAATTATTACGTATTAATTAGGCAAGTACTAGCTGTTATCCACAGGTTCGCCTGCGAGATGACTGTTTTCTCTGTTTGTTTCTTTTTATTATTTTTACCCCTTCTTATTTGATCCGAAATTATTGTCCAAAAATTGGTTTAGTCAAAAATTTGACTACAAATTTAAATTTAGGGCCGCCAAATATAATTATATTCTACTATTTATTACGTGATAATCTATAAAATATTTATACTAACTCAATTTTAGTGGTCCCATAACTGTCCAAAATTTGGTTCAATGCAAAATAAAAGAGAAATTTTAACTCAGCACCTCAAAAAACATATACTATGATGTATCACACTATGTTTGTTTTATCTGCCACACGGAGTGGACCCATGAGGAGCTATTCTGCCATTGCAAGATAAGTGAACCAATTAAAGAGTGAAATTGACTCGAAAGTAGCAGGGAATAGCTTCCATCAGTGTCACCCCGATGTCGTTATTTTTGGCACATAAAACATAGCTAGTGTAATATTAGAAAAAGTTATTATCACCCCGTTTTTAGTGGCCTCAAAGGATCCAAAAATTGGTTAAATCAATAATTGGACCAGAAATTTGAATTCAACACTCCAAAATACACACTGTACCATATATCAGTGGATAATATGAGAAAAAATTATTTTGATGAGAAATTAATCAATCCGAAATTGGACCCAAAATTAGAATTCAGCTTTCAGAAAACTCAAGATGTATCACTGGCTGCAATCATGAACTGAATTGATATTTAATAAGAATTGATTGCACACACAGAGACATACAGCTAAGGAGTCGATGTTCAAAACTCCATATGCGCCGTGATTTAAAAATACGTGAAAGATAGAAAAGAAATAATTTAAATTATACGTTCAGCGCATCCAAAGCCGCGCATACTTTGTAGTGAAAACCAACATTTCTAGACTAATACACACACACACACTATCAAGCTACGACTCATACACAGTAATAAATATTGGAATTAGAAACACTTTATAACATTCTGTCTTTGAAAATGTTTTTGATCATGCATTAGACATTTCTTTAGCTATATGTCTCTGATAGCACACGTGTCTTAAGTGAGGTATCAGTCCCTATCAATTATCAGCTCTGTTCATGATGACACCTATTTTGTTAGAAAAAATTATTTTAACCCATTTTTTTTTCTTTTAAAGCATTACAATTGGGCTTACACATACGAACTCACTATAATCATGCAAAAATGTGAATGTTGTGTGAATGTAGCACACACACACAAACACACACACAAACGCACACACACCTACAGAATATACGAGCTCTGATCTGTTAGTTATTACTGAATAATCCCACTGAAGATTAAAATAGGCCTATTTTTCAACTAGCCGTGTGACCTTTCTTTGAATCAATTTTTAAATCTGTTGGAGCTGTTGTTATATCGTGATTGATTCCCAAACATTTGCAATGAACGTAAGTAAGGATAAAGTTTCATTTTTTAAAGAAAGCAATGGCTTTTATAGGTACCTAAGTCTTGGTCACAATCTTTGCTTTTACAGATTTGGTCAATAAATGGTGTGATTTGGTATCTTTTGTAAATTGAAAAGTTAAGGGTTCTAACAGATGGATGTAATGAATTTGTTAGGCAACTGTTTATTTGTGTGTTCACATTTGTTGGTGGACCCTCAGGTGATTGTTTGTAATAACATCCAACCCCATTTTGTACACTCTGCTGAGTGCAAACCATTGTGAAGTTGAACAAGTGCAAAACAAATATATATGAAATTTCTTTTCATGCAATTCCCTCCAAACAAAATTCAATTGGAAAATATATATTTTTGAGCATAATGAGTTTGTTTATATGTGGTAGACAACAAGAGTCAGAAGGTTTGTAAAGTTATTTCTATGCAAAATTGAAAAATTTACTTTTAATCACTTCTTGAAACACTAATCCTTAATTTATCCTCTACACTATAATTTTTAAAGCACTATTTTGTACTCAATGGTGTAATCAGAAAATAATAATTTCTACTAAAGCAATAAAGGGTCAAGGAAGTTTGTAGAAGAAGTGATAAAGGAGTTATAAGAGGAAGCCAACAGTAATAATTAGGAATCAGGTTTTGGGAGAATTTCGATAGACTTACATATACTTAATATGAACAAATTTAACCAACAAGAATTAGATGGTATCTCCTTATAAATATTATACTAATTTTTAATTTGTAAACATTCTTGCTCTCTAGTCCTCTTCCTCCTGGGTGTAAAAAAATATTAGATACGAAAAAGTTGAGATTGCATAAAAAAACTGCACGGCGCACTGTCCAGTTTTAAATTCTGTTTGTCACATAACATACCCACACACACACACACACACACACACACTCACAAGCAGACATCCGTGGCAAGCTGAGGGCACTCAGCCGAATGTAGGGATGGCAAACATTGAACTTTTCCTTGTCAATAACTATCGATAATTATCAATAGTTTTTCCAAGATTCCAAAAAATCTAATTTCTATTTCCTAATCAGTAATTCAAGTATAAAATCTCGATCCCAGTAATTTTTTATAATATAAAAGGTGTAAAAGATATAAAATGGATTATGATTTTTATAAAGAGTTGATTATACAGTTTCTCATTATTCATTACCTGGATAAATGTATTGAAAAACATGAAAAAAATTAAATTTTCAGCATCAGTTTTTAGTGACGGAACATGCACTAAGAAATGTCAAATTCAGCTCTCAATGATCAATTGAATATATTATAGAAGAGTTAAAAGAAATAACCTCACTTTCAAGTTTGACATTTCAACTTTTGATTTTCAATATTGTCTTTCAATTTCTAGCATTTTTGTGTTTTTTTAAATTTTTTTTGTAAATCCTGACTTATTTGATAGTTATCAATAATTTTTCTGTTGTGGATAGCTTACCGATAGGGCTCTTGTAGATAACTATCGATAATTATCGATAGTTTTGCCATCCCTAGCTGAATGTTTACACATTAAATATGTGAGGGGGACCCTCGCACGCCTTTTTTTTGGACAAAAGGGGGAAATTGGTGCCCATCAATTTTCTGAGCATAGAATCTGGCCTATTTTCAGGTTAACATTCTGAAAATATAGTCATCACAGACAGTACTTATAAAGATTCAGTCCTTTGTCAACCCTAAGTATGAGATAATTACCAAAAAATTAAAAAGCTCTTGAGATCAGACAAAGAGGACGTTTTCTTGGGTGTTTTTGGTTGCACACATAAGCAGATGAAAGACAAAAAGTACTGGAGAGGGTAAAATATCAACTTCTGGCAGTTTTGGCTTTTTTTTTTTTTTTTTTTTTTAATATAAGAAACAATTTGGCTAATTCACTCTGACAGATACAACATAAAAATAAAACAAAAAATAATAATGAAAAAATAAAATTACAAAAAAAATAATGTTTAATAATATTATAAGGATTCCAACATAGGTTGCAAAGGTCAGTCCAGGTCATTAACATAGAGCCATAGAGAAGCTTGTAAAATTTACGATTTAAACAACTAAATTTAACACCACACTACAAACATCTATTATAACCTTTGATAATATAAATATAAATATCTTCTATGACTGAATGTAGTCGCTTTTAAAAAATAGTATCAATCATGAAAAGGACAACGTAGTAAAATGTGCAACTGGGTAAAGTCGAAGTTTTCTTATCTGAGCTATCTGAGCATTTAAAAACTTTAACGCAGCAGCAGCTCCATTAGAAAAACTAGGTTTTCAAAAAATATAAAATTAGGTAGACAATAAAAAGTAATTAATAGACCGTAATACATATTTGTTCTGAATTATGTTCGTATTGGTCCAAAATTAGGCATTTTATAGGCAAAAAAAATGAAAATAGTATTATTGGAAATAGCGACCGATCCATACCAAAATTTATAGCAAGTTATAATATTTCTTACAAATTTCATAGCTACCAGTTAACTGATTGATAATTTTATAGCTAAAACAAAAATGAAAATAGCCATACTGGGAAGTACCGTCTGGCCAATCGGCAACAAAATCAGTAGGTCAGGTCCTTGGCTTAGTACTAATGTTTGTTCCAAATTCTATGACTATCGGATTGGAATTATGACCTGTACCATGGTAACAAGAATTTGGCTTTTATATATATATACACGCAAACCCCAAAGTTCACCTTCGCGGCTATTTGGCTTGTACTTGCCTGGAAACACTAATCAATTTGTTATCAGGATGGAAACAACGAAACATCTGTAGTTGGCGCATGAGCATTGAATTTTGTCTGAATAATTTTCGTTGAATTGTGTCTTAAAAAATGAGGTTTTATGTTTATTATAACGATATTTATATGAATTTAAATTATTAATGTCAAAATTTTCCTTGAGTTATGAAAGGAAAAATAGACCTATCCCCACCCCCAGTTTCCATGACACGAAGATGAATAAGTATATTTTTGGGTGATAATTATAATTGAGAAAAATCAGCTGTAACTATATATAAACATATTTCATGAGAGTAAATTAATGATCATCAAAAATTCGTTGGTAGGTACTAACTTCAATTCAAATATCATACATTTTTCATTCAGTAATTTACAATTGAAGCCTTTGTGACAGCACAAGTTACAAAAACAAAATTATTTATTCTCTGATTTTTCTAGTAGGTAAATTATTTTATAAACTGATTACAATAGGATATACTTATCCTAGTTTTTATCAAACTTTGTAAAGCTGTTCGATTCAGAAAAAAATTTTTGTTTCAAAAAGTGAAGAATAATAAGCTTAAAATGGCGGTAAAAGTTTTCTCCTGAAGATATGAGTGAAAAAATTTGGATATTTGCAATATGCTTTCCCCTGAAGTGTAAATGCCTACAATTAACTTTGTTAATTGTGATCTTTACCAGTGTAAAAAATAATTTGGCCAAAGATTTCTCACTTATGATATTCTAGGAGGGAAATATTCCCATGTAAAGAATGGATAAAATGAGTTTTGGTTCTGCGGCACCTCTTTGGGGGCTAGGCAGATTAGGATTAATTTTATGAGCTGATGTGGTGGGGCAGGAAATTCTTTATACAAATCCATGCTTACCTACCTAACTCACTTTTCAAAAAAATGGATTATGTGAGTTTTGGAACCAGGGTCCTCAATTATGGTTTCGAAAATATTTTTCTTAATGAAGATAATTTTTTCAATAAATTTCATTTACATTGGGATTTTAAATTTATGATCTCAAGATTTTGAATTGTGGATCAATGAGAAAACGTGTATTTCTAGTAAAGTTAGGCTGCGTTAGATTTTTTTTCCCTTTTTCATGAGTCAACTGTTTTGGCTACAATTTTTGATTTTTGTTCTTCAGAAGATGCGAACATTAACGACGATTGAGTTCTGTATTCAATATGAAGGTTGGTGGACAAGTCTTGCAAGGGGTGTGAGGGCAAAGCTCCTATAGGTTGATATAAGTTTTTAATCAAAGGGACTTGAGCCCCCCAAATTTTAAACCTTATTTGCGTTTAGACTTTTAACTTAAATAATAAAAACTAAATTATGCAAGTAGGAAATAAGCAAGTTCTAAAATTTATTAGTGGTTGGTTTTATTTGATCAAAAGTCATTTATTTTGAAGTCTTATACGTAAATTCGAAGTCAACCTAACATTTGATTAATTCAAATTTTATTTCTATTTATAAAGTATAAGAGTTTTGTATAAAATTCATTACCATGCGATGTAATTAAACCATTTCCTAACCACGCTGAAATATATTTATAGGAAACTGCCTTCAAGATATGCTTGTAACTGCTCAAAATAAGCTGTAAATTAACAGGAAAAAAATTTTTTTTATTCATTTACATTTTATCATATAGGTATTATGTAGAATATAAAATATTCTCTATAGTTACTGTGACAACTCTCTGTCGTGATATCGAGTACATAGCACTACGTACTCTGTGATAGAGTTAATGGCCATATACACAGGAAAACTCCTTTTTGTTATAATATTTCGTCTTATTAGTCCAATTTTATATATTGACACATACGCACGAACACGCAAACTCTGTGTGTGAAATCCCCATAGTTACTATCAAAACCAGTTCTGTGTTGACAAGTAGATAAATTCTGAGTTTTTTAAAACGCCTATGACGATGTTTCTGAAACTGTGTGATGTGCACAAACTTAAATCCGTATTTTCTAACTAATTTTTCATAATTTTTTTCTAATTGGCTTGCTCAAGGTCGAAAAAACCGCAATTTTAAATTTATTATGCCAACTAAAGCTCTAATAGTTTCACTTGGATATCTTCTGCCTTTTTCTTCTCAATCAGAAACCAAACAATTAATACATTATACACAGAAATATTGAAATATGATAGGTATTATAATTAAAGACTAAATAGGAAGAACTGTTAAAGTTTTTGCATTAGATATTATTTTAAATTTATATTTTTGTACTTTTTATGAATATGCATTTCTTCCGGAGAAATCTTTCGGAAACTTGAAGTTTTAGCATTAATGATGATTATTCAATTTCAAATTAGTACCATAAATGAATTGAGACAAAACTATCCAAAATTATTCGAAATCTTCTAATTATATTGCAAACTGATACAAAACTGACAAAATAAGATTGGGAAAGAAATGGCAGATGACCATGACTGTACGTATAATTATTATAGGCCTAGTGCTAGAGGAGCCATGGGTTTGAAAAGATTGAAAATAAGAGGACCATGAAAGCACCTTGGGGTATATTTTTCCAGAGCCACGCATTCGCATTGACATAATTCTTCTCTCTCCTTTAAACGCAGCGTAGCAATACGTGAATGGTATGAATATCTCACATTCTGCCAATTGTAGCCGTGGCTCTATAAAGCCTGATTCACACTTGGCTAGTTTTCATGCTACTAGCTAGCTACTTGGAGTACTATTCTATTGACAGTTGAATTTGATACGCTGTTTCAACTATTTAAATCAACTTAAACTTGCCAGTCCGTCATATGAGATTCTAATAAGATTATAAAATTATCCGCCAAGTTAAAATTGATTTAAATCGCTAAAATGACATAGTGATTTCAGCTGTTAACATAATAGTGCCCCAAGTAGCTGGCTAGTAACTAGAAAACTAACAAAGTGTGAATTAGGCTTGAACGAATATCTGTTTCATATGCTTGAGGTGTGTGGTTCGAATCCCGTTTGTTTGACTTTTATAGAATTTTTCTCTCTTTTTTTTGCTTATTCCATTTCGTTTTTTTAATTTTCCATTCTGTCAGGTAAGTTACTGGCTTGTATAAAAAAAACAAAATTCCGATCTTTGGATTTAATTACGAATTTACAACTAACATGTCAATGCCCATGCGTGGCTCCGGAAAATATACCCAAAGATGCTTCCGCGATCTTCTCATGATTGAAGTACGTCAAAAAAGAAAATCGTGAAGGAGAAGCCAAATCGTCTAAAAAAGTTTTCAATTTCGAAGTAATAATTTATTCGCCAAAGAATTTAGTAAATATTGCTTAAAACGGGTGAATATTCAAAATTGCCTTCATATACATCAAACCAATTGTTACATAATTTTCCAATCATTTCAAATTAATTATTCAAAAATTTCGCTGATCTTTTTTTTTTCTTTTTAAATATATTATGTAGCATATTTTTTCATGATATTAACTATAGGGCTAAATATAAATTATTAGTACGGAAAAAAAACCATTTTTTTTTCCACAAATAAAAAAATAAACTTACCTCAATATCAACAGGATCGCTCATAACAATGTACAAATCTGGACCTAACCATGCTCTATAAATGAGTTTGAATTCGTTTTTTAAACGTTGTAGTACATGAAGCGGGTCTTCGTCTGAAAAAATAGAAAATAAATGAACTAATTAATTGAACTTAGGTACTTTATTTTCTAATTTCATTTAAAAAAAAAATTATTTAAAAATAAAAATAGTTTTCATTACCAGACAAAAATTCAAAAGCATTTCCCACAAT
>WOFM01000235.1:0-40231 GCA_011428145.1 Ericerus pela
AAAAACATGGTCTTTTTCATTTCTCTCATAATTATTATTTTCAAGCAGATAATTCGACGGACTTTAACGAGCCAGTCACATTTCGTTTTTCAATACACCTTCCTGATTGGTTGGTTTTAAAAGGCATTCTGTAAACATCTAATTTTCATTTTTTCTCATAATTATTATTTATAACCAGATATATCAACGGACTTTAAAGGCGCCAGTCACAATTCATGTTCAGTACACCTTCCTGATTGGTTGTTTTAAGAGAATTAGAAAAACATGTCTTTTCATTTTTCTCTCAGAAGTATTATTTTCAAGCAGATAAGTCAACGGACTTTAAGGAGCCAGTCACATTTCGTTTTTCAATACACCTTCTGATTGGTTGGTTAAGGCATTCTGTAAACAGCTAATTTTCATTTTTTCTCATAATATTATTATAACAGATATATCAACGGACTTTAAAGGAGCCAGTCACAATTCATGTTTCAGTACACCTTCCTGATTGGTTGTTTTAAGAGAATTAGAAAAACATGGTCTTTTCATTTTCTCTCATAATTATTATTTTCAAGCAGATAAGTCGACGGACTTTAAAGGAGCCAGTCACATTTCGTTTTTCAATACACCTTCCTGATTGGTTGGTTTAAGGCATTCTGTAAAATCTAATTTTCATTTTTTCTCATAATTATTATTTATAACCAGATATATCAACGGACTTTAAAGGAGCCAGTCACAATTCATGTTTCAGTACACCTTCCTGATTGGTTGTTTTAAGAGAATCAGAAAAACATGGTCTTTTCATTTTCTCTCATAATTATTATTTTCAAGCAGATAAGTCGACGGACTTTAAAGGAGCCAGTCACATTTCGTTTTTCAATACACCTTCCTGATTGGTTGGTTAAGGCATTCTGTAAACATCTAATTTTCATTTTTTCTCATAATGATTATTTATAACCAGATATATCAACGGACTTTAAAGGAGCCAGTCACATTTCGTTTTTCAATACACCTTCTGATTGGTGGTTTAAGGTAATAGCAACAACATATCACGTTTTATTTTCTCTCATAATTATTATTTTTCAAGCAGATATATGCAACGGACTATAAATGAAGGCCAATCACAGTTTCCAATTTCCGTACTCCTCATGATTGGTTTTGTTTAAGGCATGTCTGTAAACATCTTGTTTTCAATTTTTCTCATAATTATTATTTTAAGCAGATATATCAACGGACTTATAGGAGCCGCTCAACAATTCATGTTTCAATACACCTTCCTGATTGGTTAGTACAAGGATATCCTGGAAACATGGTATTTTCATTTTTCTCATAATATTATTTTGAAGCAGATAAGTCGACGGACTTTAAATGAGCCAGTCACAATTCATTTTTCAATACACCTCGATGATTGGTTTGTTTAAGGGAATTCGAAAAACAAGATATTTTCATTTTCTGTCATAATTATTATTTTGAAGCAGATATATCAACGGACTTTAAATGAGCCAATCACAGTTTGTTTTCCAACATATGCCTTCCTGAAATTATTTTTCATTATTACTATTATTCAGCAGATATCAGTAGACTTTAAATGAGCTAATCCTACATAATACATCTACTGGTACTAATATATTACTGGGAGAAGTGGTAACATTTGAAATATTTATATAACTATAAGAACTTTTGGGAGACCCAATCAGCATGCGTTATTTCCTTATATGTTGAATCTTGGATTGTGATTGGTTATGTTTCTTTTTGTGTTGAAAAAATCCCCAAATTTTGAATCAAAATTGTGGGTCTGGTATGGGGAATTTGTCAATTTTTTTTGGCCAGTGTTACTCACCTTGAAAATACAAATTTTTTGAGACCTATTTCTTATTTGTACAATGAATATTGAATGCTGTAGTGTGGCACAAAATTTTGTTAGATTGCCAGGAACAAAGCCAAACACAATACCTCCCTCTGACGCAGTCGGTAAAAATACGAGTTCAATCTTTCCCCAGTTCGGATGCCTCAATATATACTATTTTACTCACTTCCAAAAATTAACAACACACCGAAAAAATTAAAATAACTTTTGACAACTTTTTTTGACAAAAAATTTTCTAAGTCCAAAAAATATTTTTTCACTCCGGAAAAAAATTTTTTTCTCGATCCCTACAAACGTGTATCACAAAAATATTTTCACGCCCAAAAAAAAAATTTTTCCCGAAAAAAAATTTCACCCGCGAAAAAAATTCAACCAACTAACACCCGATGACGAGAAAATTCTTCGATGATTGGGGGAAAATTTACCGCCGCTACGGCCCTTTGTGTCAATGGTAAAACGATAACATTTCTTCGGACTAACACACATGCGGAGAGGGGAAAATGAACGGACTTTTACCGTTGACAGGTGGCTCCAGTCAATGGTAAAGAAATTGTCCTCAAGGTGCCCCCTTACTACTCGCGTTTTTTTTAATGTTTTCTGGATTCTGGAACATTTGTGTATGGAGGGTTGTATTTGTTTTTTCGGGTAGGTGGGGAAGTTTCCAATGA
Source organism: Ericerus pela (assembly GCA_011428145.1). Lineage (NCBI taxonomy): Eukaryota > Metazoa > Arthropoda > Insecta > Hemiptera > Coccidae > Ericerus > Ericerus pela. Next base: position 2,515 of record WOFM01000235.1, read on the forward strand.
CCACAAACTTTGTTGTATCGCATACGTATACGTATTAACTTTTGCAAGAAACGTATTTTTGGGGTGAGGGACTATGATTGAAAAAACTGTAATGAAATTTTCCTGAAATCGTTACATGCCATCCTCCACAATTAGTAGATTCTACGAAATATACCTAAAATCACTGTAATATTGAAAATATTAACGGAAAATTTATGCACAATATTTGTTTTTCTTGTAATTAGTCTCATGAATCACTATCTCTTCCACCCTTAACGCTATCTCGATCGGAGTCACGGGTTACCTTTTGAGAACCACTGATCTATGCATAATTATACTTATACTTGCGAAGAAATTTTAACCAGTTTATGAATGGTAACAGGTGTTGTTCAAGAACGCTACTGAAGAACCTTCGTATTTAATGAAATTATCGGACGGCAGTAGCAAAAGAAGTTGTATAGGTACATTCTATGAGTTTTTTCGAATTACAAATCGTTTCTTTCTTAAAGATTAGGATACATACTAAATGTTGATTAACGAAGAAAAAAAGAAGAAATTAACTGTCTCTAGGTACTCGACTATTTGGAAGACATTTTTCCTTATATTCCCGATCGTTTAGATAACAGATCTGCTAGAAAATATGAGTGAACAAAAAGTTTATGAAAAATTAACAAATAACTTCGTAGTCATTAAAAAAAATTTTTTTGCAAAAATTGTGTTATATTCATTCTTGAAGAAAGCTATAGATTAACCAATTAAAAGCACATAAGCACATATATTACGTAACCAAGGATAAAAGTGAGACATTTCTCAGCGAGTTCAACGTTTTCAAGCACGAATTGAAAAATCGAGTTACATACGTACAATATTTCTAATAGCAATCAATTGAGGTCAATTTTTCTTCACCTACCTACATTGGGTTATATCAGCAGACCTTTTTTTTTTTTTTTACGATTAATAAAGGATGATAATGTACAGTAAATTTCCTCCCCTTTGAACGAATTATATCAGACGTCATGGACTTTGAATCAATTCGAATCAGAAATTTTTCTCTATATTGTATGTACAAGTGCGGTAGGTACCTACCTAAAGATGCTTCGCTATTATAAGACGTATAGGAAGTGTAATATATTATAGGTTTCTTGAAATAGTTAGGTACTTCACCTTCAGAAAAACAAAATAAAAATTTGATTCGTCTCGATAGGCATCTCATTTTTAATGAATTTTACAACAAAAAATATTTACTAACAAAAGTATAAGTAGGTAGGTGTAATGGCCAAAAGTGGTTTAAAAGTACTGGAAAGTAACCTCTTTTGGTGTGGTTACACTTCCTTCAAGTAACACAATATTCAAAGGAATATTATTATTACTCGAAAATTAAACTGAATTAATTAATTTATTATCCACAACTATTGTGGACCTTATCATCAAGAAATACCGGTACTTTAAATAAAATTTAAACACTCAGTAAAATTCAACAATCTATTATAATAATGTTTTGTACATATAACAGTACAGTAAAATGTTCAAGATAGCTTAAGATTACTTAATTAGTGACCAGTGCTAAGACTGAGAAAAAAACAATACGATTATTTTATTGTCAATATGAATTTATATACCCTGCAGTTGTACCTCATGTGTACGTAAGGCATGCATATGAATCTATAAATTATTAAAAAGGATCATAGTTATATTCCGTATGTTTTAACATCAGTAGCTTCTTTGTGAAAATTGCATTCTTTATTCGTGTGGGTACATGTTTAGGTAGTGTTTTTGCAGCACACAATCAATGGATCTAGCCTGTGCTTGCACATGATGCCCAGATGTCCATACAAGTATGAAATGAGCTCACATGGGTTGTATTCCAGACTTTGGTATCGTACTGTAACAGCTTAATTGTGGTTTTACAAATAATAAAATTATTCACACATAGTAGAGAGTATATATTTTCAAATGATAAATATATTGGATTGATTCATTGATGAAGATATAACGTGGAGTCTGCTAGTTTAGGGATCTGAACTAGTTACTCTTACATCTCCCTGTCCTTAAAACTGACATTGTAACCAGGGAGCTATAGACAGGTTAATGGGTGAGATTTTCTATCAAATATAAGGCGGACCCCCCTTGGTACCAGTGGTATAAAGAGGGGGAGACAATGTGTAGGTAATAAAGTAGATGGGGGTAGAAGGGACAGGTAACTCAATAAACCCTATTACGCTGTTGCTGCTGCTTCTGCTGCCAGTGTCACTTCTCAAACCCCTGGTAATCTAGCTGGTGTGTGGTAGAATTAGTAATCAGGAGTGTATCCAGGATTCTTTGAGAAGGAAAAGAAAAAAAATATTTAATGACTTTTTAGCATTGAAAATGCTTCTCAAGTCCGTTTGTGAAAAAGTGTCTTCCACCCAATTTTTACCCATGTTTTTTGCGTGAGGTATAAGAGAAGGGGTAGATAAAAATGGTAAAAAAAGTGAAAGAAGAAAATGATAATGAAAAATAAAATGGAGGTGGTAATGTTGTTTCATTGTTTATGAAACAAATACAAGAATGAAAGAAAATGTAAAATGAATCAAACTTTATTTATTATAATTTTTATTCATTTTCAATGCCCTCCTCCCATTCTTACGAAGTGTGAAACTTATAAATTTGTTTTTTTGCTGGTCACTTTTGAAAATTTAGAAAAATTTGTGAAATTTAGCATCTGCGGAACTCATTGTCGCATAACTTATTGCTAAAATATTTTCTGTCCCAGCAAGTGCTGTTGTTTATTGTTGGTTATGTAGGCATAGCTCGAATATAAAGACAATGGCTCGAATATAATATGATATATTATATATAGCGTACATCGTTTATTCCATTTTTTTCCTGATAAATAGTGGGACTATTGTAATTTAGTCATTAAGGCATCGGAACTATTTCTCGCAATCAAAAATGTAAAACCGTCTTCCAAATCGTGCCAACAAACTGACAAATTGTGCTTCAAAAAAATATCTATTCAGGTACTTATGCTTCTACCCATGGATAGCCTATTTTCTATTCATCATCGTTATTCACTCATCCTCAGTCCATATCAATAAAAATAACATTAACTAGAAACAGTTTTTTTTTTAAATGTTTTAGTGCCTTTGTTCTAGTTATAAAAGAATTACTGCTCGTTATAAAAATTTTCAATCATGTCTCTCCGAGCATGGAGGATGTTTCGAGTAGGAGAGATTACATTCGCCCCTAATAGTCAAAAAAAAGAGACCAAAACATTCAAGCTACGACTGAATAAAGCTAAACCGGCTATTTTATGATGATAATTGTGACGGGGTGAAGAGGGAGTTCCTACTTATATGAGAGAGAATTGGAAGGAATATGAAAAAAAAAAAAAAAAAGTAAGTCGGAATTAGAATTTATGTATGACATTCCCCATTTCTTAAGGAAATCTTGCACCCGGACCTACCGAACATTCAAAATTTAAATGTTTATAGGTTCCATACATTCAAAGTAGCCTAACTAACTTTTAAAAAAATGTCATGTCTTCCGTTCAAGTCTATTAGATTAACCTTAAATTAAACTTTAAAAACTAAAACAGAAAATATCAATATATTAGAGAGAGTATCGATTCGTATCAATTCACGGATCGATATTTGCCATCATTAGTGAGAAATTTCCCGCCAGTAACGTCACCTCCGACAGCAAAACAACAAAAACTTTGGCATAAGCAATAATTTATTCGAAACTTTTCCACAAAGGAAGATTACGTACACTAAATATACCAACCTATTTAGAATTTAGTTTCCTCGTGACCTCACTCATGACGATTTTGTTCTACTTAGTACCTAGACTATGCATCATTTATTGCTATATTATTATAGTTTAAATATAAATTTAATTAATAAACCTACATAGGTAAAATTTTAAACTATAGGTAGACAGATACGTGAACGGTCGTTATAAAAAGTTTTACTCGGTGGTTATGAGAAGGTAATTCTTGCCAGCACTGTACCTTCCACATGCAAATTAACTCACAATTCATTTAAAAAATTTTGAATAATAATGTGGGTACATGGGTATATGCCTAATTTACATTTGTCTTTATTACCTTGAAAATTACTATCATAAGTTTAAATTTCTTGTTTATCTTCGACTTTATAATTAATGAATTTGAAATAAGTGTAGGTAATCCGACGATGTAAAACCATATTTTCGACTAATGAGGTTATACATCGTCGAAAAACATGAAATTGAATAGCCGTTTGACATTTATCAAATTAGTGGATGTGATAATCAGTAATATATTATCTGCGACCGGTAAACATCTAACAAATGCGTAATTTCATTACGACGTTGCTGAATGTTTAATTAAAATTTACTAAACTTTTTTTAAATCAGTCTGTTGAAAGCAGAAGTTCTTTTAGGTCTAACGCACCATGATTTGGCTAAGTTTTTCCCTTTTTTTAATAATTGGATGCCATACGAGTCCATCTGTGGCATCTGAAGATTTTGCAACCCTGTCAAGAGATACATTGCAAGCAGAATATGGGAGTATTGAATACGCTGGTTTGGTAAGATTTTTATTTTTAATGCACAGGTAGGTACCTAGGTACCTACTTCGGTATTTTATTCTTATAAATACGGGTATCCACTTTAATCGTAGCTTACGTAGCAAAATTTCAGTGAATATAGAGAGGTGTACCCATATCAAAAGAGTTATAAAAAATTTTGCTGACCCCTAAAAATGATATTATTGCGAGGAAGGTTTTATAATATAGTTCATAATTCTTTGCGGCATTCGTAGTACTCACATATTGTTTTTACCATTCTAATTAATTTTAAAGAACCTATTTGTTCATAAAGAATACAGATACACATCTTCTGTGATTACTAATGTAGGTGAAATGAAAAGATACATGGCGGATGGGTTGATGGTACAGATGGGAATGTTAGTTCAATTGAACGATCTAGTTCGATTGTTCTCGTTCACCAAATAGAACGAGTTCAATGAATTAGTTCATAGTTCATTCAAAATTTCAATTTTTTTACCTCTTTTCAAAATATTTAATTTACATTTCACGTTTTGGTTCGTTTGTCACTATCCAATAATCCAATCATTTTATCATTTTATCATCCTTAGTTCGTTGGTTCTTGAAAAAGTTCTTAATTCATTCATTTGTTCAAGGTTCAGGAGCTATATTATGAACGTTCGTAAGAGTTAACGAATTATTCGTTAACTCTTTATTAATTTTTTGTTAAGGTTCGTTATATGGTGAAACTTAACAGAAAATTAATGAATGGTCTGGAGGTTTTGTTAATGATTCGTTAACTTTGCATCGTAGTATAGAGATAATGGAATGAGCACTATGTCATGACAGTTGCAGGAACATGTTAGAAAGAGAGAGTTATATCGAGGTATTGTCATCTCTCTTTCACCTATTTCCAATTTATCAAAATCAAATTAAGTGCAACGAAAAAAAATTTATGTGATTTTAGAAATTTCCTTTCATACGATTTTAATAAGTTTGACAAACATAATTATGAATGAATCAAGAATAATCTATAACATGGCGAAAATTACTAGGTAATAAATCACTATATGTTTATGTCTGATTACATTAGCACCAATGAGTGGAAGAGAGACAGCATTACCTTCTTCATAGCTGCTTGTGTTTTTAACATGTTCCTGCCACTTTGTTTACATTTGGCTTTATTGTAGTGCTCATTCCTTTATCTCTATAGTTGGATGTAATTTCATTTGTCATTAAAACAATGGCCTCTTTCTAATTCTCACCAAGGTCATACTTATCAGTTACTCATCACTCGTATCAATTATGTGGTAGATCTCTTTGATCATATACTAGATAGACTGGCCCGGTACAATGCTTCCCATTGAAGCAGTAATAAATACAGAGTATGACGTCACATTGTGGCAAGAAGTTGTTTTACCCAGGTTATACTGTTGTTATTTCCAGGTTTTTGAAATTGATTTTAGACAGGTTGGAGTTTTTTTTTTTTTGAAAAATTGTACACAATCATTTTTTTCTTTTTTTTTCTATTAAAAAATTCATTTTGGAAAAAAAAAACTTGTTTTGATTTTTTTTTTCAAAAAACCTTACGGAATTTAACATGCATTTGCCACATTGTGACGTCATTTATGTGTGCTTCAATTTCCATTGCCATAACAAGTCTATCTAGTAAATGATCAAAGGTATACCTTCTAATCTAATATCACATATTTTAAAACCAACTTAATAATCAGTTCATAATATGCAAAAATTCCAACAAAAATTTGTTAACCTTTTGTTAAGTCTAATGAATGTTCATAATAATACTCCAAGTTTGTTTTTTGTTCTTATCAGTTCATCCAGAGATGAATGATGACTCAGATCATTCGCATAGCAAATGTTAAAATTAGAACTAGTTCATATTTAAGCTACAAACTTGTTTGATCCATTGATTAAAATTTATTCATTCAAATGAACTAGTTTACAAATAAACGACACATCTCTAGTTGATGGAAGTGATCACTCCTCTCGAAACTAAAAAAATATAAAAGAGACTCCCTTTTCCCCCAAGTTTGAATTTTTCATACAAAATTTGACCTCTTCATTTGTAAAAGTTGTATTTGCTCACAGTTGATAAAATGTCCCCATAGATATAAAAGTTATTGTTTAATTTAGGCGCCAATATAGTGATGGTAAATGCTCCAGCATTTGTGTATGCTCAGATAAATGCTTAGCAAGTGCTCCTGCTTAAAATACTCAAGAATTTTTATTATTTCATCGTAAACCAAGATGTTATCAGTGGTAAACTTACAGTAGTGTTGTAGATTACACTGGTGATGCCTTAAAGGAACAGTAAAAAAATATTGTTTGAGAATTATTTTGATACTTAAGTCAAACAACACATTTTCAATTTTTCATTCGTTTAAGCCTGTGAGGTACTATTTTCATCAAAACTTAAATAAAAATAAAAATCTGTTTATAAGTTGAGCTTCGTACATTTTAAACTCTTCTCCTATCAACTTATACATTTTCCTACAATTAACCAGTTCAACTGATGCTAAATAAGATAATTACAGATTATTAAGTGTTGTACTAAGCTCAACAGACAAGTAATATCGATGACTGACTTTCCCTCTAAGATGATAAAAGTTGAAGATTAACTATCACAGGTGTTAAAATAAAAAGAGGAGAAGTCAGTCCATTTTTAACTGTCTTAAAGGAACAGACGTTTTTTCATTCTCATATTTAATATGATACAAAAGTAAAAAGTTCACTCTAATAAAAGTTCATGCAAGTCGGAGTAATTGTTTCTTAATGGATACATTTTTATAATTAAAATGCCCTATGACTGCTGCTACCAAAATACGCTTACATCATGTGTTTCATTTAGCTATATAGTTTTGAGATTGTTTATCAAATTGTAAGGCTTTTAACAATAAACTCAGGAGGACCCGTGTTGAGTCTATATGATGTGACCTCATGTTCACAGTAGTATATAGGAAGACTAAGTTTTCATGTCTTTCCCTTTCTAAATTCAAGGCACTGAGATTCTTAAGAACTATGATCTTGGGCTGTCTGATTCACCCTATAGGCAACTCTAAAATCTCATATTTATACTATTTTAACTGAAGTAATATGGTGACTACTTTTGGGGAGTCATAGGCTAGAGGCTAAAACTGTAGAAAGTGCTCATAAGTTCTCGAGTATTTTCTTAAAAATGAGCATGTGCTTCTAAATGTAAAGAATTTTTTCTTTAAACTTTTGCTCAGCAAATGCTCGTTATGATCATTAGACGGGTATTTAGCCACATTATCGTGAATATTAAACACTGGGCCAGTCCTTTATGAATATAAGTCACAACCTCTCAAGGTTAACTTTTTTACTACGACCATGTTGTATGAAATTGTTTTTATTTGAATTATAATGTTGTTTTGAATTACAAATTTTTTCAGATTTTTCGTCACGGAAATCGAATACCTGAAAAAACATACCCAAAAGATCCACTCATTAATTACACTTGGCCATTTGAATTGGCTCAGTTAACGAATGTAAGTTTCATCTTTTTACCACGTTTTAAGTGAAAAAGTCAGAGTAAAATATGTTAAACTTGAATTTTTTCTTAGTTGTATTCTATTGCGCCATTCGCTAGATTCCTTTCATCCATTTATTTTCCCTTTTGTGAATAATTCATCCCATAACCCCCAGTCGTACATTAGCCTCATCGATGAATTTTTTCTCAAATGGTGAAATAATGGAGAATATTTTAAGATTGTGAAAGTTAAACGAAGAATGAAAATTAGAGAAATTAGAGAATAGGTCAACTTATTTTTTCAATAGTCTATCCATGTTATGCAAATAATAATTCATCAGAAAGCTATCTCTTTATAAGTTACTGAAAGTCCTGAAATCTCCAAAATGAGCTTACTCCAGGGAATCCCAAAATATTTATTTTTTTTTCGGTTTACTGGACATATCACGTTAAAGATTGGTTACAAGCCTAAAATAGTTCACTATAAAAATATAGTTAATAAAATTTTCTACAAATAATTTGGGATTCATTTTTTCCCTACCTCTTATAGTTTTCAAAAACTATGTCTATCAGTTCTAAAATTTGTACTTTTTTTTTTTTTAATATGTTCCAAATGATTACATAAATGATTAGTTACTGGCCTAAAATAGTTTAATAAAAAGATTTAGTTGATAAAATTTGATACAATAACGTTGAAATATATTTTATGCACCTAAGGTCCATAATAGCACCTTTTCTGCCCCTATTTTAGGACTGAAAGTTCATATTTTTGGATCAGCATGATTACTTTTTGCAGTAAGGCTGAAAAATTCCAAAATATAATTACATTTAAATATTTTCTGGTCTAAAGACTAAAAAGAGAAATTTATAGGTTCAAAAAATACATACTTTTCGGTGCTAAGATCGAAAAATCAGTGTTATCAATGAAACATGAAAATCTGGCTTGAAATAACAAAATTTTTTATTTGAAACATCATTTTTATTTTGAGAAAAACCTATTGTCTTCCACTCGATAATTTCTCAGATGTTATTGAAGCTAAAAAGCTGAGGTTGGTATTGCTGAAAAGAAGAGAAAATTTACTCAAATTTAACACCAACAATTTCATTTTTTTTTTGTTAATGATTTATTCATAATTAGAGAATAAAAATATCTGTGGAATACCTTACATCATGGAAAGTATAATAATAACAGAAGGTGTTCAACAGAACAGTTTGCGTGTTTATAGTCAGAATACCAAAAAGGTATGAGGGAGCCAAGACCTCGGCAAACACTGGCAATTTTGCCTAAGATTTTCTAGTCTCTACACGCAAACATACACATCTATGTGCTAATTACATAGGCTAACGTGTAGATAATTCATCATACTTTACAGTAGCTATAGCAATGGCAAGGTATGGAGAATGCATCTCTGTATCAGTTTGTGACATCGCGGAGATTATTATCTCTCAATTCGTCATGGATCGAGATTTGTAACTTGTCTACTTGCAAAGATAGACAAGTACAAACAAACAAACATACATTATTATTTAACGTGCAATGCACTATTATTTTTCACCAAAGGTGACAACTGTCGTCGATAGGCCAAGCCTATAATCTCATACGAGTATTGACTAACTCCCACAGCTACTCCCCCCAGTTTGCATGACTGGGGGATTAGTTGTTTTTATCATTTTTGTTCCCTCTCCCATTTGGCTAACACATTTGTAAGATTCCATGCATTAGGCCTGTTGTCTCATGAAGTTGTCCCTGCTCTTCTGTCCCCTTTGTCTAGGTGGTCTGTATTGGGGGTGTTGATAAGGATAGTTACAAAAGTTAGGATAAGAGGGGCGAGGATTGTAATGTCCAAGTATGGTAAGTAATGGTGAATTTGATTTTGAGGAGGCCATTAAGGTTTGTGTCTGGACACGAGCTGGTTTTGGGGCTGGAGGAGGGGTGGCCTGGTATTCAGGGTCCTCTTTGGTGAACAAGAATTTGGTTCATTGGAGTTGCCATCTTCAGTGTTGCCAAAGATGGTTTCTCCTTTTTGGACATTTTGGGTGGCAAGACTAGGGGTGGGAGTTTGGGACAATCTTCTCCACTGATGATAGGTCCGTTTCCATGAGCAACTCTTCTTCAATTCTGGCCAAGTCTCTCTCATGTTCCAGTTGGCATTGTTGGTGCATGTTGTCCATTAGTGCTGTTAAAAATCGATTAAATTTCTGATCGATTATAATCAATTATTTGTGGCCCATAATCGATTACAATCAATTAAGTAAGTATTCCTCAAAAAATTTAAAAAAACAATCAAAAATTTTGTTTTGTAACGAGTATCTCGTGGAAGGAGAGACACTCGTTTATAAGTTTTATTATTTCTGTTGATTTGATTTTGATTACTTTCTGTTTCTTTTACACTTGCCAGTTGCCATGTTCGATAAATATTAAATTGATGAGATAATTCGTATTTTCTATTTTTGTGATTTGTATTTTATATTGTTTGGTAGGGCAAATAGGTGGTGGGTACTAAGTATTTAATACTTTAATAGTTTAATAGTGTAATAGAAAGAGGCGAATCGTTAATAATCGATTACACAATGTTTCTTATTGATAATCAATAAGAGCCCCTCTTATCGATTATAATCGATTACTAATCGATCTTTTAACAGCACTATTGTCCATGCGTTCAACATTGTCTCTTGAAGTTGAGGGTATTTGGGGGTCAGAATTGGTGGACAGTTGTTTGAGGTTTATGGAAAACATGGTTTGAAATATTAAAAAGGATATATACAAAGTTGCACAAAAAAAATAGAAAAAATATTGATATTCAGAAAACACAGAAAATAGGAAATAAATTCAATAGTCTAAGTGAAGGCGACAGTAGAAAAGCGAATAAGAGCTTAGTAAGTTTTTATTTTGTAGGATAGTAAGCTGTGGTATGACTGTGTTGAATATCAAGATAATTTGATAACTCTTGAAAGAGTGAGTTTTCAAATTGGTGACCCTGCTCTGTTATTATGACTTCAGGTATGCCATAGCGGGCATTCCAATTTTCATATAATTTGGCAGCTATAGTTGGAGCTGTCATTTCATATAATGGTATTGACTCTGACCAATGTGTTACTCTATCAATCATTGTTATGAGATATCTGTGTCCTTGTGAGGGGGGCACTAAGTCGATTTGTATTGTTTTGAACCGCTCTGTTAGTTTGAAAGATTTTAGTGGTGATCGAGTATGTCTTCCTACTTTGGACTCTTGGCAATTCAGGCAAGTGTGAGCCCATTTGTTGCAGTCAGACTTTAGTCATGACCAAACAAATCTTGATGATATTAAATTAAGAGTACATTTGAGTCCAGACTGTGATAGGTTGTGCACACCATTGAATGCCAGTTTTTGTGGGTTTTTTTGGCAAAAATAGCCGATTTTTCCCTGTACTGATGTCACATATTAATAAGATGTCAGTACTGGGAATTTTTTGTTGCCACAATTTGAGAGATGTGTCATCATTTGACAATAGCTCTTGCAATTCTGCATCTTTAAGCTGTTCTTTTGCTATTTCAGCATAAGGTAATTGGGCTGGGGCCAAGATAGCTTCGATTCTACTGAGTGTATCAGCTGGAGTGTTGAGTTCTCCACTTATATACTGAATATCAGTAGTTAGTTGGCCAATGTAGTCCAACTGTCTTGCTCTTCTCAAAGATGCTGGCTCAGGTTTTTGTGTGAAGACATGTATTAGGGGTTTATGATCTGTATACACAGTAAAACATCCACCCTTTAATTTGTGCCTGAAGTGCTTCAGCGCAGCAAAGATTGCCAGTAATTCCTTATCGTATGGACTGTAGTTTCTTTGTGTTTTGGATAGCTTTCTTGAAAAGAAAAAGAAGGGAAATTTTTGGTTGTTTTCCTTTTGGTACAGTGTAGCACCAATTGCAAATTTGGAGGCATTAGATGCGACACATGACGGTAGACTTTTGTCTGGGTGGGCCAGTAGGGCTATATTGGCAAGCGAATTTTCTATATTTTCAAATGCTTTTTCTGCATCTTTATTCCATTCGATTGGAGTTTTATCTCTTTTCTTTGATGTTTTTATTAGGACAAACAACTTTCTTTATTCAGCTGCAGCATTTTTCATGCAGCGCCTATAGAAATTTACCATCTCCAAGAAATGCCGGAGTTTGGCAACATTTGAGGGTTTTGGAAAATTCAAAATTGGCTCAACTTTGGTCATACCTTCGGTTGAGACTTTGTAGCTGAGAAAATCAATTTCGGTTTGTGCATATAAGCTTTTACCTACATTGATGGTAAGGGTGGCAGCAAGTATATGTTGTATAATGGCTTTTACATTCTTCTTGTGCTGTTGTTCACCACCTTCTGAGCATATACAAATGTCATCCAAGTATGCATATGCAAATGGCAAGTCCCTAAACAATCCATTGATGAATGTTTTGAAGGTTTGGGCTGAATTACAGGTCCAAAAGGCATTTGTAGGTATTCGAATAGTCCAAAGGGCAATATGAGTGCAGTCTTTGGAATGCCCTGTTCAACAATGGGAATTTGGCAAAATGCCCAGTTGATGTCTATTTTGGAGAACATTATTTTACCCTTCATGTTCGCGTTAAAGTCCATAATATTTGGGACTGGGTTGTGGTCCGGAACTGTTTTGGCATTTAAGGCTCTGTAGTCTCCAATAATTCCCCATTCTCCACTTGCTTTCTTAGTCATGTGGATTGGGGAACTCCATGAACTATTTGAAGGTCTGCAAATGCCTTCTTTAATTATTCTGTCATAGTATTCCCTAGCTGCTTTGAGTTTATCTGGCAGAAGCCTTATTGCTCTAGCATGACATGACGGCCCTTTAGTTTCTATATAATGAACAGTATCATTTTTATAGGTCTGGTGCCCACAAATTGATGGTTGGGTGACTCTAGAATAATCTAACAGAATCTGTAAGAATTGTTTGTCGACTTTACTACAACTGGAAATAGCTGTATTAATTTGAGACACTAGTGTTTTGCCATCCACACAAAGTTTTGTTTCATTATCAATCAATTTACCAATTTTTTAGGTCAATGATTAGGCCATAGTGTGCTAAATCAGCACCCAGGATCAAATTTGGAACATCCGCAATTGTAAAATACAAAGTCATGTCTCTTCACAGTCCAATGTTGACTTTGGGTGTCTCTAGTCCATAGGCTGGAAGGTTTTGACCATTCACAGTAAGGAGGTAGTATTTCAGAGGATGTATCTTATGTTTTTTATTTGCTGGCAGTATACTGAGGTGTGCACCTAAGTATTAAATATATTCTCCTGCTTGTTCTGTCCTTCAAGAACAGGCAGCATGGGTAATTTTCCAAGGGGTCTTTGGCCACATGGATGGCCCCTTGTTTTAGTTTGATGTTTTGGATTTGTAGGTCTGGCCCTACCATTGGCATTTGTTATTGCACTTAATGGCGGCTTCACCAAATCTGTTGTGAAAAAACAGTTCTTTTCATTCTAGTTACGAGAAGGAAATTTGGGTGAAGATTTTCTATTTTTAGGGGGAGCTGGACTCTGACCCCTGGTTGAACTACCGTATCTTCGATCTCTTTATCGGCTTTGTCTATTTTTATTTTCATTTTGTCTGCTTTTAGATCAGTTGTTTCGCTGATTACCATCTCTGTTTTTGTTTTTGTTTTTATTGTTGTTATTTTTCACTTGTGTAGTTAGCTGGGCAAATTGTGCTATCAGCTATTCTAATTCTCCAGTCTCTTGTGATATCACACTAATCAAAGGTGAGTTTTTTGAGTACTGTAGCGCGTTATCACCAGTTTTGGCTAAGTAGTCTAGGTCAGTAGATTCGTTTATTATAGTTGAACCTGCTGCTGCCGATGTTTGTATAACATGTTAAGGAAGTTGTTTACAAAATTGGTTACGTACGATGGAAGGAGCAACTATGTGGTTGGCCTTCTTCTGTAATTTAGCCATGAAGATAGAGGGTTTGTTGTCCCATATCTTCATTCGACCCATTATTTCATCTATTATTTCGTTTTTTATTTTACCAAAGACATTTTTAAACTGTTTGCAGAACCAAGCATATTTATTGGTTTCTGCCAGAGGGCAGTCCATGATATTTGGAATTCCTCTTATTATTTATGGGGCCTACCGCCACAAATGTGCGTATATCGTTGGTCTGTTTGTATGTTCTCAGTTTTAAATCTTCCTTCGAGTAGTGTTAACCATACATCGACTTCATTTGGGAGGAATTCTGGTATATTGATCCTCCATCGATAGAAAGCGGGATTTTGCTCAGTTCTGGTGTTCAATAATTATACAAACTGTGCTATAAGTTCCTGGGTCAGTGTGGGTTTTGAAGGTCCTCCAGCTGACATGGTGGGTGGGTTTTCAGGTGGCTGTGCCATTGTACTTGGTTGGCTAATATTTTTGGGAGTTCTAGGTATATTGCCAAAAGTTGGTACAGATCGTGTTTGTTGATCTGTTAGAGGATTTGGTATGTTTCAACTCATCAGAGATTTGGTGGACAATTTGTTTTGGTCAGTTGTCACACCTAGATGTTTGACTTCTGGTCTATTCCTCTTCTTATTTTCTGAGAGGTTGAGGTCTTCAAATTCCACTCTATGTGTCAAAGGTAGATGGGTTGGTGGATGATGCCAACCTTGTTCCTCCAGTTCTATCATTTTTCTTCTGGCAATTATATTTGAGAAGGGGGTATAATTTCCCACTGATAGACAACTTTGAGAGCTGCTGGTATCTTTGTAAAAAAAAATTTTGTAGAAAAATTTTATTTTTATTTATATTAGACAGCGAGTTACTCGCCAGCGCACCTCGCCACTCTAGTATAAGCGTACTACACCAAAAGACACTGCAACGTGGCCAAAAATATCACGTCGAGGTCACCACTGTGGAATACCTTACGTTGTGGAAAGTATACCAACAACAGAAGATGTTCAACAGAACAATTTGTGTGTTTAGAACCAAAATACCAAAAAGGTATGAGGGAACCAAGACCTAGGCAAACACTGGTGATTTAGGCTAAGATTTTCTGGTCTTATATACTCGTCTCCTTACACGCACACATACACACCTATGTACTAATTACATAGGCTAACATGTAGATAATTCATCGTACTTTATGGTTGCTATAGCAATGGTAAAGTATGGAAAATCTATCTCTGTATCAGTACGTAACATCGCAGAAATTGTTATCTCTCTATTCCTCATGGACCAAGATTTGTAACTTGTCTACTTGCAAAGATAGACAAGTACAAACAAACATACATTATTGTTTAATGTGCAATGCACTATTATTTCTGACCAAAGGTGACAACTGTCATCGATAGGCCGAGCCTACGAGTATTGACTAATCCCCACAACAGCTAATTAATAGAAAAATTTCGTTTCCTAAATTGTTTATTTCAAAAACTAATAGTTGTAGAAAAAAATTTTCAGTGATGAACACACTCATTTTTTAACGACAAATTAATTTTTATCAGATTTCATTAAAAACAAAATAATGAGTATTTTTAAACCAGAGGGACCAATTTTTGCGTTGCTTTAGTGTTGAGAATATGTATTAAGGCCTATATATGAGAAAGAAAGTTATTGTATTCTGCAAAAATTAGAAAAACATTCTTCCTTTTTTGGTTGAATGAAAATTCAATTGGAAAAGGTAGCAGGATAATCATTTATTATTTTTATTTTTTTTTTAAATTTTTAAAACAAATACACAATTTTGATAATTGATTGAATTTTTATTACAGGAAGGCAAAAACACAGCATACACTTTAGGAAAATTTTTGAAACCACGATATAAAAACTTGACTGGGAATTCATACCGTCCTTCGAAAGTAATTATGCATGCATCAAGTTATGATAGAACCATAATGAGTGGTCTGCTTTTTTACGCTGGATATTTTCCACCGGTCGAACATGAGGTTTGGAACGAACAAATAAAGTGGCAGCCCATACCTATTCACAGTGCACCAGCCAGTCATGATAATGTAAGAAATGGCATAAAATTTTGTCTCATCTTTCTTGTGTACTTACCCATTTTTTATAGGTATTTTAATTTTTCTCATTTTGAATAAATTAACATTGATAATTCATCAAGATTATCAGGTTGTCTCGAAGTTGTCCGCGATATGAAGCATTAAGAAACAAATATTATTCAACAAGTCAATTTGTGAAAAATTTATGCGCTCAGTACGGGAATATGATCGCTTACATCGAAAAACACTCCGGATTAAATCTGACTCCTTGTGCAAGTTATGAGAGTATGACGAATCTTATTTGGCTTCAGGATACCATCGTAATCGAAGTCAGTAATATTAATGATTATGTATATACATATTTTATGAAGTTGGGGTACATTTTTTTCAAAACACGAGTTGCAAATTTTTTCTTCCAAAAAAATTTGTTCCAAAAAATTTTATTACAAATTTATTTGGACAAAAAATAAATAAATTCAAAAATAAATATAATACCTGATCCTTTGCAAAATATTTTGTTGACAAAATTATTAGGTAATAATAACTACATCATTATGATAAAATTAAGGTGACATTGTTTACAAAATTTTCACTCCTGCTACACGTTCTACATAAATCCATTTGGGCATCATGTTTTTTTAATCACATGTAAAAACTCCATTCATGAAAAGTACCTTTTCAAACTTAACATTTCTATTAACGTTACCAACATAAAAATTTTACACTTTTTATCTGAGGTGTGATTTGTGAATAATTATGACCAATTTTTCTTACAGCAAGGCTTATTCACTTTAGTCATTGTTTCAATCCTTAACATTAGTTTTGGTTTAATCATCATCACTTATCAGTCATCACTTAATGAGAACATAGGATCCAACTTGAGAAATAATAACTTCATCTAAACATGCTCACTACTAATTTTTGGGCGAGGCCTAATATGTTCTAATAGCAGTTGCTTAGAGGACTTCACATCTCCTATCAGTATCACATTTATATGCTAAATTCTGATCATTTCCAAATATATAGTTACTTTTTTAATAAATTTTTATACATCAATACGTTAGGAAACACTGGCCCCTGGCCATGCATTAAAACTTTACATAAAACTTGAACATGTAAATAAACATCAAACATAAACTCAGTCAGCTATCTTGTGAAATTCTGCAAAACATTCCTTCCATTTATATTCAGTTTTCAAAATTATCATCTACTGATACACAACTTTAGTCTGAAATCATTCAATTTAATCATTTATCAAAATAAAATTCTAAATTTTACATATTGATAACTTAAGTTATATTAATTACAGAATGTTTTTATACATTTCTAAAATATTTATTCATTTTAATAAATAATAATATAATGATTCGAATATTTGAAAACGTGGTACTCCTAGAGTACTTACATAAAAAGAAAACACTTGAGACGTTACTCTAGATTTTCCAACTGGCTTTCCGGAAACATAATTTTTTAGCATTGAAAATGCTTTTCGAGTCAAGTTGTGAAAAAGTGTCTGCCACACAATTTTTACTAATGTTTTATGCCTAAATTGTATGAGAAGGGGTGGATAAAGATGGTAAAAAAAGTGGAAGGAGATTAATAATAGTGAAAAATAAAGTGGAAGTAGTAACGTTGTTTCGTTGTTTACAGAATGAATACAAAAATGAAAGAAAAAGGAAAAATGAACAACTCTTAATTTTTAAGCAGGTATTCTTTTGAAAATTTACTTATTACGCTTAATGCGATATTAGCAATCAGCGTTGAGGTGGGTACATTTTTTGTTTCATGATCTCAGGAAAAATTTGAAAGCAATAACTCAAATTCATAAATAGATAAATATAAGTCAATTTCTTGTTCTCAAGGTACAGGTCGCAATTTTTGTCCGATAATCACGAAAATTAGTACCAACATTTGTGCTAAGCCAAGAATCATATTTATTGATTTTGGTGCTAATTGGCCAGACGGTACTTCGGGTACCACCATTTTTTTTTTTATTTTAGCTATAAATTGCTCGATTTTGCATCAATAACCACGAAATTCAGAATAAATATTTATTTTAATTCATTATATATCGGCCGGCTATTTTATAAAATGAGAAATTTTGGAACCATATGTACAAAATTTGAAACGAATATTTGTTATAATTTATTGCAGCATACCCCCAGTTTTGGTACGGATCGACCAGACCGTACTTTCGGCTCTTTTTTTTAATTTCCATGAACTTTTCTTTTTACAAAAATTAACCACATATTCATGTTTTCTTTTTTTCTTATTTCATAACTTTTATTCCTTTTGAAATTATATGATTAATTAATTTTTCATTTTTTCAAGAAATAATGCGTTTAAATGTCACGTTGTTATCAATTATATAATGTGAACATCAAAATTCATAATTACTTTTCTTGAAACCTACTTTTTTTTGGCGAAGCTGGCTGAGCTCGATTTTTTTTTTAATTTTTATTTATTTTCAGTGCCCTTCTCTCGTTGTTACAAAGTGTGAAACCGGGGAATTTTTTTTTTTTTTTTGATATTCCCTGTGTAGGTACAAAAGCTAAGTACAGAAATATGTGTGTTGCATTTCTGATTGTAGAATCATCTGAATCTGTGTACAATTGTTCAAGGCCACTACCTCCCACCCAGAATGTTGTTATATTATTAGTTTTTTATTATTGTATTTTATGAATTTAAAATTTTAGCCAGTTTTTAACCTGACTATTTGAAATAAGTAATTTCTTTGGAGAAACTTTTTGGATTTTGTTTTTTGTAGAAATAAATTTTGAATTAAATTTTTTTGGAACTAGTGTTTCGGAAACAATGTCGCCCCACCATTTTACAAAGCATTTATTTTTCTGTTTCAAACTTGATTCTACCGAAATTTCATTCAGGATCAGAATAATTTAACACTACCGGAATGGACGAAAGAAGTCTATCCGGAACCGTTGAATACCCTCCGAGCACTGCTAATGTACCCAGAGATGGAAGATCTAAACATTAAAAGACTTTTAGCAGGTAAAATAATCTAATTATTACGTCAAGTCTTCGTTAACGACTTAATTTATAGTTTAATTTTAGTCTGATACCAACGAAAATTTAATTATAAGCCTTGTATCATGCGATTGGTAACATAAAAATTTTTGACGAATTCAAGTGCTTACGCAGGATTGAAATCAGGGAGGGGCAAGTCAGAAAAATTTTTCCATAATTTTTTTGACCGTTCGTTTCTCTCTCTCTCTCTCTTTCCTTTTCTATTTTTCTTTCATTTTATTCATTTATTCGGGCAAGCAGGGAGAAAAGCACTCCTTAATCCTATCCCTCGCGCATGCCCATTGACGAATTTCACGTTAAAATAATGAAACGGATGAATTCCTGGCCTTCATAAACGGTTCAGGAACATAAAATGAATCAACGACCTAGTTTTAAAGTGTTTTGTTTTTTTTTCATTGCTTCTAATCGAAATTGTTTGTAGAATAGAAAGAAAGAATAGGTATAGGTACCTATATCCTGAAATATGAATAAATTTCCTGAAAAATCTGACCAAAGAAAGAGTATTATCGCCAAAGACTACTAACATTTTAGTCTCTTCTTTGTAATTTCAGTCACTAAACGATGAATTAAATAGTATAATGTACCGTATCGGTTTTTGTTTTTCATTAAAGGACCACTTTTGAATGTTTTGGCCTCCGACATGCTAAACATCGCTCATTGGAATAACACTTTGCCCAAGAATATGTACACATCCGAACCCTCAGACACTCGTCCTTTACATTTGTTTTCTGCACACGATGTGACTATTGTGTTGTTGATGAGAGCGCTAAATGTGTACAAAAATGAATCTCCCGAATACTCTGCAGGTCTTTCATTTGAACTACGAAAAAAAGATAAAGAAAATTACTACGTAACGGTGAGTATTTACATTGGCTATTATAGCCTACTTGTAGCAATAGTATTTAGAAGACCTAAGTACAATGACATCTCATTCTGGAGAGGCCACAGGCTATAGTGCAGGAGTCAGCTGATATATGTAGGTGGTAGAACAAAATCGTGTATATGCGTAGGCCATGGAAAAACTTTTGAAATAGAAATCAAAATAACAGTGAAAAAAAAATGTTTTTGCAAAAGAATATCGCAACATTTCGTGCTTTTACCGGAAACTGGAATGAAAATCGGTTCAATTTTAATATCCATGTTAGAATTTGATTATGATTCTTCGTTTGAAATTTATGGAAATACAAGTTGCTTGTTTCCCCTCCGGCTTAATGCTTCGCTGCAGCAAAGATGTAGGTCGATTTTTTTACCTTATTCGCCGAACGGGGTGTGTACATTTTTGTATCTTGTAACGTTCAACTTCTCTAAACTCCAAAATTACTGGTGGGATTTTTACATTTGGAAAGATTTTCTTCGACCTATACACGGTCTTTGTTGAGAAGTCTACCAGACTTGAAATTTGGATATAACCGGATACCATTAAGGAAAAATTCCCCTTACAACTACAAATTTCTCTATTTTTCAGGTTTTGGAAAACTAAAAATATGTAATGTAGTGATAATAAATTTAATAGAAAATTAGAGGGGAGAGCTTTGAAACTTCGGATCTAAGTATATTTTGATCTGATTAAAAAAAAGTTTATCTTAGCTTATGCCTTATTTTTAAAACTGATGGAGTTATCGGGTTTTGCAAGTTTGAAACTGTGGAATTCAATATTTGAAATACCTGAGAAAAAAATTTAATTTGAGATGCTGAGTACTTAGATATAAGTTCAATTAGGCATTATCAAAACAAAACTAAAAAAAAGAATTGTTCACACCTAAATATCTACGGTTAGTCAACATTCCATACATGGGTGTAAGACTAGTAGTTTATCTTTTTCCAATTTATAATCTCATAACGCAGTCAGTTTTAAAAATAGAGAAACTTGTAAGAGGAATTTTTTCTTAGTTTTAGAATGAAACTTTGAAGTTTTCGGAATTCGAAGGCCCACCTCAAGCAGACTGCTAAATAGTCAGAAATGTAGATAGGCACGCATAAATAATGCTGCTGTCGTGTAAGTTCAAAATCGATAATGAGTGGATAGGTAATTTACTTTTATTTCAGTGGAGTTGCTACGAAAATTTTCCATATATTTCGGTCGTCTATAAGCAATAATATTCTACGAATTTGCTTCTATGTGTGGTGTGAATAATGAACTTCATTTGTATTACAGTTAATATATAAAAATTCGTTCAGTAAGCAGTTGCAGAAAATAGACATTACAAATTGTCCAGGAAGCTGTAGCCTTTCAGATTTTCTCGCTCTCATCAAGCCTTTGATACCGGAGGACTGGGAAGCTGAGTGTAAAAATGATTATGTAGAGTCAACAGGTACGAACGCTGAATCAACTGGAGTGCCAAATTCAGCACAAAAATCAACATTTTGGAATCATGTCCCAAGCACTTGGAAAACTCCGACTCTTTCTCCTCCAGTGAATCATTAAATGACGAGGACATCGCACCATCAAACAAATGAAGTGGTCGACGGTCTACTCGGATCTGTACCATAACTACATGACAATCAATTTTTTAGTGTAATTAATAAGTCGTACAGCTGTCAGGATGACGACCATACAATATTACGTTTGTTTAAAATTTTTCTCGAAGCTCTTCAAAAACGAAGAAAAAAATTATATAATGAAGATACCTACCTAAAATAAATAATAGGATAATTTTAATTTTCGCATAGAATTTAGTCGTAAAAATGCTCATTATATCATGAACTAAGAAGAAAATAGACGATGTCGGAATCAAATTTGGAATATTTAAAATTTTATAAATGTATAAATCAAAGCGAAAATTTCATAATTTTTCTATGACGTATACCTACTTTGGAATTTAATTTTGTTATATTGCTGTACTCGTATAATTATTCAAACGCATTGCCATCTTGCAGTTCTTTATTTAACGTTGCTTTAGAAAATATTTAATAATTGGGTAATTGGTTGCTTTTTCAATTAGTTTAGTCTAAATCTGGTTTGACTTGTCGGAGGCTTTAGATGTTTGTTGCATTGATTTTCTTTAGATAATCTTCAATATTACAAACACAGTATAATATAACAGACTCTGAAAATGAAAAAATAGCATCTAAAAATAAATAAAAAACGAAACCGCAATGAAGGTTGAAAAAGAGAAGGAGAAAGAGAAAAATGATTTGTATGCGATTGGAAGAGATGTCCGCTTAAAAGATTTTAAATGTTTTTATAAAATATTGATTTTAGCAATTAACGCAAAACACGATTATGCTAGGGGATGGCAAGTCCTTCAAGTATACTTGTCTAATTTGCAGCAAACTAAGATGGAGTCTAACTTACTGTAGACAGACGGATGTAGAGTCAGCACAAAGTAACGTTCAGCTCTTAGAGAAGATCATTTGTAAGGGATCAATTATTTTTTATCATAATACAGCTCTTATATTGGTATTAGTTAAGTGAAATAGAAATTTTTTTATGATGAAAAATTATACTTAATCTAATGGATAAAAAAAAATTGGCCATGAAATTAAAACTAAAATTATTGTTTTGGTAAGATGAACAAGTAGATGGTAGAGAGGTGAAAAATGCTGGATCCACAAAAAGTACCGATGCGCAAATAGGGGTGCAGACAAAAGTGGCTGATCTTAAAGCACCAGGTTTCAGAGACTTCAGTTAGGTACTTGTTCATATGAAATTGCCGCTTGCATTATGATGGTATTATTTTCATACAACGTTTTGGCTTTAAAACCACAATATACATTTCGACTAACGAAGACTAACTCCACCAGCCTACGCAAACTAATCTGAGAAATTTTGAAACTGGCTCCGGAGAGCTATTCCACAAACACTTTACTTCGTTTCAGTTACTTACGTTCCTTTTACTTGGCGTAAAATCCCGTAAGAATTTCACGAAATCATCCGCCAAGTTAAAAAGTTTGTTTGAACGGCGTAAATGGCTGAAATGTGGTAAAGTGTTAGTGAAATAGCTCCCCAGATATTGTAACCTACTCACTCTGTTTGACTGTGACTTACCTATCACCCCAACACCCCTACAATCGTAAACAACAGGAGACCTGTTCTTCTAACGTAAGAATATTTACGTGACACTTTGCACCTTATTCGCAGTTCGCGTACAATTTTTAAATTTTTTTATTTATCACTGTTTCACTTTGATTTGAGTGCAATAGATTTCCCGAGTAGGTTGGCGGGCCACTTTTTACCATTTCATGTTCATATTTCTTGATAAATGTATACCTACTTATAAATCCAATCAGAGTACTTTCGTATCACACAAAGCGAGTTAGGAATTTTTGCGGTTTCTGGTCAACATGGTATACTTGTTAAAGTAGCTAGTTTCATTAAAAAAGAAATTTTTATGAAAAACAAAAAACAAAAAGAAAAGTGTAAAAACCAAAAATTGGAGTGTGACACGCTCAACACCATTTAAATGTCACCTTAATAAAAAACGGCAGGGATCAGTAAGTTATTCATGTCGGTAGACTCTACGTAATGGCAAGAATTACTTCTGCTGATTAGAAAAATTCTTCGATTAGGAACTGCATAATACAAGAAGGCTCGAAAAAAATCCATTTGGGGTGTACTAATCGCCAATGCGATATATTCTAGAGTAGGTAGCGATAGTCCTAATAGCACCTGAAGAACTTTATCGGCTTGTAAATGGCCCTCCTGCAAATTTCCTGCAAATTATTTTCTGGTTACACCCCTGCGTGAGAAGCGCAAAACATAAGAGGATTAGTTTAAAACGAACCGTGAGGGCAAAAGAAATGTGTCGTAAATAATAATCTTTTTAACATAGGGAGTACAGCTGATAAAATTGTTGAGTGTTATTTAAAGATGAATGAGGCACTGAATACAAACTATTCTGATACATTCGTTCAAAATTTAGGAACTTGGTTACAATATAAATGAAAACTGGAATTTAGAAGTAGGATTACGGCTCGAAAAAGATACAACGTAAGTTAAAATATTTTCTAATGTGAAAGAAGAATTATAAATTTCCTGTTGTCTTTGTTTCAAATGGAAATAGGTTCGAAAGAACTGAGAAGGGGTATGCATATCACATAAAAAAAAGGTTCGAGCCCGAGAGCCCCGCTTACAGGGCCCCCGCCTCAAGTAACAAATGGGGCCCCAAAAAACTGCTGAAAAAAATAATGCACTTATGCAATTATAAGTAACATACATATAAGACTTCATTAGTTTATATGTTATGGATATACAACAATTACATTTCTTTTTCAGAAGACCTGCAATAGCTTGACACAAATATTGCTGCGTAAATGTAGGACTTGAGTTTGTAAATTAGTGATTTTTTTTTTTTAATCAATTCCGCTGTACCATTCAAATGTTCAAATATTCAAATGTACTAAAGGAAGGGTCACATCGCTGGTGGGTTGTCAACCAATCAACTCGGTGCTACCATACGTCAGGAAAATTCCTTGGCTAAATGAAGGTGGCAAAGAAAAAACCAGCATAAAATTGTTTTGTCAAAAATTAATGAATAGGCTACCTAAATTTTTCTGTTGGATCTCACTGAACTCTCTATATAATCCACATTCCAAATGAGAAAGACATGATATCATATCAGTTGATGGATAGGAATAATTTAAAACTTGATATTGAATTGGTGATTTGGAAAAATGGTTCGGTAATTAATGATTTTATTTATCCTTAATAATACCTTCTGTTATGTTATAGTTATAATTAGAAATTAATGAATGAAGTGAAGAAATCACATGTGGGGCAGGAATACGCACTTTTGGATAGACTGTGATAGATACGAATTAATAGCGAGCTTCAGCCTAATAATTTCATTTATAAATCAAAATTTACGTTTTATTTTATAGTACTTACCTAATTATAGACAAACTATTATTAAGAAGTTTATATCAGAAGTTCAGCTTCTCATAAGGATAAGAAAATGATCGCAATTGTAGGTATTATAAGTGAAGTAGGTACTTCTGGGCTCTAATGAAGGATTAAATATGCTTGGTGTCATTCAGTTTATTGTAAAATCAATCGTAAAAAGATTTAAACAAATAATTTTTGATTATGAGCATTTTTGAACGAAAATGCGTTAATAGTACTCATGCCCCCACGTTATGGGGCAAGAATAATGTCTGGTACTTTTTTTTTTAACACTCATAGTTTAAAAACTATTGATCGAAAATTTTTTTATAATAGATATGTCTTGCAAAATTATTCTTACATTTAGAATATTTCAACAAATGTAGAGACAAAATCTTCTTGATTTTATTAATTCGAATTCAATTATTACATTATGTTCAATTACCACTATACTTATTTCACTTATACAATATATGAAACCTGGTACATTCATAAACAGCTAGTATGGACCTTAACTTGTTTGTTTAACTGGAGACACAGGAATGAATTTGTCTTCAAAAGAAGAGAATACAGCGTCTATAATTTTACTGTCATGTCTCAAAATGGCCGACCTAAAATAGGTGGTGTGACATTGGAACATCCGCCAAATATGATAACTCTTCATTGTCAGCATATTTGGTGGTGTTTGTCCATGTGAAGTAGGTATCATGTAGCCAGCTAGGTATTATTCTAAGAATTGGGAATAATAGTTGTCTATATTTTGTTCGACACATTTTTGTAGATGAACTGAATCGTCTGCAAAAAGGTAGTGGAACAATATGATACAGTTAAAGTTTCATATTTTACATTTTCATTAAATTTTTTTCAAAATATGATTTAGATTGGCAGTTAGAGAATGCCAAACCTTAAGTACGTATTCTTGCCCAAACTTAATCTATGTAATCTTTATCGCTTTGAAGAGACAGAAAAAATAATCGAAAATTACATAGAGGAAGCATTATTGTCGAAGTAAATTTGTCAATTTTTCATTATTTGTATGATTAGAAAGGCCGTTCCATTGATACTTATTGTTCTGTCACATTTATATAGACTTTGTCTTCTATAGACATGTGTCAAAACAAAATATAGACGACTATTATTCATATTTCTTGGAATAATAGCCGCCTATATACTGTCTGTTCTCACAGACGAACTCCACCTAATATACTGACTTAATCAAATCATCATTTTTGCCAGGTTTTGATTGAGTGTAAGAAATAGAACAACAAATAGTAGAAACGTAGTGTGATGATTATAGTAATTTTATATTATGTAAAACTTATTTTGAATAATAAAAGGAGATATAATTGGAGTCTCTATTTTATCAAGTTTTCCAAACATTTTGAAAAACCCTGTACACTCATGCTTCCAGTTTTCAACCATTAAACTAGGAAGAGCCATTTCAACAAATTTTTTAAGTCTACAAGGATTTCCACATTTCAGTTTTTCAAGCAGATTCGATGTTGACTGAGATGAATTCTCATACCACACCAACAACCAGATAAAATTTATAAGTTTCTTGAATAATATATATGTATAGGTATTTGATGGCGTGTTGTTCGTTACAGTCTTCGAGTAATTTTTCATCAGCCTATGTCTGATACAGATTACAGTATATTTATTGAAGACCATCGAATAACCATTTGAAAAAAGAAAATCGCTCCTTTTTTTTCGAAGTTGGCCGATAAATATTTGACTTAGACTTTATTGAATCACATACCATAATGAAATTCTCCTTCTTTTTATTTCTTAACTCAAAAATGAGGTCCGTGTCGTACGGATGAACTACTCCATTAAAATTTCCCGAAGCGTGCATAATGACTGAAACTGAAGCATCATGCCCGCTATAGAAGTGGAATAGTTTTGTCGCGTTGTTCATTGAGTATGTTCCTGAACTCAGATCAGCTGTAATAACTTGAAGATAGGTCCTGAAACTGAAAGAAATTTAACCAATTGGGTATCTATTCATGAAAAAATAACTAAAAATGGTTTGATCATTTAGGTACTGGATTGCCGCAAACTGGGTTAAACAGACAGAATAGATAAAACCATCATCACTGGTAATAAAAACAGATAGTCTATCTATACCTACTAATAATTTATATTATTGAGTATTTACTAAATTATCAAAAAGCACAGTTGCATAATTACCCACCTGAATTCTGTGCGATTACAAGGAGTTATGATTGATTTGAAGTGGAGGATTTAATCCCGAGATTTTTTAGTTTTTTGTATCAGAGAGAGAGTGAGTAAGTGAGTGGGATTCAATCAACTCTTCTAAGATTGAATCAGAATCGATTGAAAGTTAATCACTCGCAAAGTGAGAGAGAGCGAGTGATAAGATTCCTTAGAATTTCAAATTATTCGCTCCTTCAACCACAAACCAGTTCGGATTTTTATCAGCACATATCTATCCATTTTCTTTCAGCCTAATTGCTGTTTTTTTTTTGTTTCTTTTTGCCCTGCCCATACTTTTATTTTTATTGGATCATTTTTTTTTCTAACCTCTTATTGTTTGTCTTTCTTCCTTAGACCTATAATCACAAAATTTTGAGGGAAGAAAAAGAAAAAAAAAAAGATTCAATCAGACTGAATCGGAGTGAATCATTTTTCTAACTGCTGAGATCGATTGAATCGGATTGATTTGCCTGTTAACTTAAACAAAAAAAAGTTATTTTTCAAAATTTTTTGGAAAGTACCTACGCATTATCCGTACAGAGTTTATGTGTTAGGTTATGGACATTATGAAACATAAATGTTTTTAACCCTCAAATTGATACCACCCCCACTTACAGCCCCTAAAAACAAAACCTTACGCAATAAAATGTTTGACAGCTTTCAACTCATAAATTATGGCGCCTATAAAAAATGTGTAAATTATCTAATTTGTGCAAAATTTTATGAAAAAATTTTTCACCAGAAATAAACTTTTCTGTTGGATTGACCCTTATGTGAGAAAATCAAACAAACAAAAAGGCAGTTTAGTGATAAATATTAGATTGTATATAATTAGCTCCCTAATACTAGAAATCTCCAAGGAACAAAATACTATTCTCATTCTCTGACACCATTTTCTAACCATTTCAGTTATAAATAACAGGACTGATTTGCATTAGAAACTCTGCTTGAAGGAAGACTTCATCAATTTTTTAATTTGTGGAAAGCAAAATGTAGGTAATACATCGATTTTAAACGATTTGCTCAACATTTTACACTACATATTTTTAAATTTTATTGTCATACCAATACCTAGGGTACTAGTTCACAACAACATTGATAATATTGATTAGCTTAGTACCTACCTAAACATACCTCATGATTCATTATAGGCTACGAAAATTCTCAACGATAAACCAGAAGTAAAAATGTAACTAATCTAAAAAGTAAAATAATTTACGACGTACCTATAGTGAAAATTATTTTATGCCATCGTAAAAGAAAAAAGAAAAAAACAAAAACAAAAACTCCACGTAGCTGCGAAATATTTAGTAAAACGTATTTGAAAAAGAGGAACAGCTCAATAGTTACTGTGACATTTGTTCAGTGTAAAAGCGAAAAAAAATTTCGTGTGTAGAAAGTTAGTTTTGTAATAATACGTATTTCTTTCGAGTCTTTATGACTAATACTGCGTCCTTCAGGAAATGAAATAAAAATTAAGTAAGTTCACTACCTCCTTCTTTCAAGCAAAAGAGTAGAAATTTCAAATATAATTTCTTTCAATGAGGCAAGGAAATCGAAAGATTACTCTATACCTATATCTATACACACCCGTAAATAGTTCAATTCCAATCTGGTACACTCGTTATAGCCTGCATATTAATTATTTTGTCGATTTCACTGAAAAAAAAAAAAAAAAAAACGTAAAAATTAAGTAGGTATAAATACGTCTACAGGTATGAAGTTGATGATGGAAATTTGAATAACATTTTTAACATTTTTCTAATTCAAATACGATGCTATTATTTTGGTTTGCTTGTGAAGTGAGAATATTTTTTTGACAATGTATAGTGTTTTTTGCAAAACTAATTTTTTGTTTTTAGAGATAAAAAATTACAACAAATACACAAAGAGCCGATAACGTAAAACACGAGTACCAATATCGTAGCAATAAAAAGAGACAAAAAAAAAGAAAAAGAAAGAAGAAAAACAAGAAACGACAGGTCAGTCATCGGTATAGGTAACTTATGAACAAGGTTCAAAGATAATTTTTATGTATAGGTACCTACCTACCTGTAACCAAATTTTCTTCGAGGTAAACATTTGGAAACGATATGAAGGTTCGCTAATACTTTCTTTTCCAGTTTTTTCTTTAAATTCGAGTTAAAATTTTGTATTTTTTGAGTTTCGAATTTTTCATAAAAATGTCGGTACCTATACTTATAAAAATTTTGGGTAAAATATGGTAATCAAACTTGAAAATCCTTTTTTTTTTTTTTTTTTCTTTTTTGGTGAATATTACTGTACGTAAAGTGAACGTAGGTAAACCAAACGTTTGATAGGTAATACAAAAAAAATATTATTCTGTGACAATGTGCAACTGGGAAAGGTTCGCCGTGCTGGTTTTCATACTCGGGCTGACGACGGTGAAAGGAGAAAACACAACCACAACTTCCCAATGGACGGAACCAGTCACAGACACGACCACCACAACCGCCGAGCCAACGACCACGGTTCACGTAAGGGACGAAATCAGCCCGTATACGAATTTTTCGGCAGGCCCCAAGCAACTCTATCCGACCACCACCGAGTTGGTCGCCGTCAACACGAATTCGACGACTTCGTTCGATGCTGAAAAGTTCTTCAATAACACCGACCTGGTCGATCATGGACGATTGAACATGACAAAAGTGCATGAAAAATTGGCAAATGGTTCGTCAAACGTGTCGCCACTAAATGCAACCTCGGCTACTTTCGAATTGTCTCACAACAGACTGACGAATGAAAAACCAACAGATCAAATTTCGTCTCGAGTCCGTGCACCTATAATCTCGTCAGCGAATAACACTAATAATACGGATTTGATGCATTCGATGAGTGACCAGTTGGGTCAAATGGGATTGAAGAATGTAACCATTCGTGCTGGTGAACCGAGTTCGCATTCATTCAACACCAGTGGTAACATCCACGTCAATAGTGCAATAACAGTTGCACCGACAGTCGTAGTATCCAACACCAATCAGTCAAACTCATCAGCGACAACAACAACAACAACAACAACAACATCAGAAGCAGCAACAACAACGACAACAACAACAACAACAACAACAACAACAGAGACACCCGTGCCAGAAAATCCAAATGATCCATTGCAAAGTAAATACGGAGTCATCGTACAAGCGTCAGTAGTGAGTACATCTACAGTTCACACATATTTCCAAGTCTTTTTCAATATTTGAAGAAAGGTATTTAGACTAAATGTATCTTACCTATGACGGACAAAATTACCAATAACTAAAATCATTTTGGCTTTTAAAAAAGTCCCCAAAACTATAATCAATGCGGAAACAGCCTTCAGAATTATACAGGATGTCCCGAAGTTGAATTGGCACTACTTCCAAGATCGAATTTTGGGATTAAAAAAACAAAAAAAGTTATACTTGCAAAATACTGAGTAGTGCATCTCTTCCAAGTTATAGCCTCAAAAATTTAATGGGATCGGAAAATCTGAATTAGTCGCTGATTTAATTCCCAAAAAACTGATAAAAATCAACGAAATTTAGTATAGAAGAGTAAATATTTGTGTTATTTATTTTCACATAGCTTTTAAAGTTGTACTCACATTTGGGAAAAGAGAGAGGGTTGTCACTTTTTAAAGAACCATATATTTTCAACCCTTCATGGTATCGAAAAATGAATCCTATTAGTTTTATGCAAGAAGAAAAAATGTACCAAAAAATGTTTGTACTTTCTTTTTTCGTTGAAACTCGGTAATTATTGAAAAAACATGGTTGGAATTCAAAATTTAGTTGAAATTTTTCCTTAAGATTATGTCTCGTAAGGGATAACGGTAAGAGCTGGTTATAGAGTACGAGAAACGACGAAATATTCCCTACTTAACTTAAGGTATCCCTATATGAACAATATTTTTTTAAAAATTTTCATTTTCAACCCTGTTTTTCTTAAAAACTATGTACTTTATTTAAAAAGGTAAAATACCTCTTTCTTTTAGATTTCTTTTCTCATTAATGGAATATAGGGTAAGGATTTGTAAGAGTGCGCACCTATCAGATGAATGGCACTGACGCAGCTCGTATGAGTCCTTTTAGCTTGATTTATGTATATGATATGCCCAGAACCCTTACCTACGACATACTCACATTTCATTGTGATACAATTGTTGATACCAAATTTATTATGGTTTTCGCAAGACCATTCAAAATTTCATG
The DNA here is from genome assembly GCA_011428145.1 of Ericerus pela. Classification (NCBI taxonomy): domain Eukaryota; kingdom Metazoa; phylum Arthropoda; class Insecta; order Hemiptera; family Coccidae; genus Ericerus; species Ericerus pela. Next base: position 33,761 of record WOFM01000235.1, read on the forward strand.
GGTAAAATACGGGGTTGTAAGAGTGCCCACTAGGGTTCCTAAGAGTGCGCATAAAAATGTCAAAAAAAACTACAAAAATGCACTTTTTATTCACAATGAGAATATTTGTTTATCATCTATCGTAACATACTTCACAAAACAATTCTATCTGTAGAAAATTTCATGGAGTTCAGTTAGGAACAATGTTAGCCTCTGCTCTTGTATTATCGAAAATGTTTGATTTAACTGGGCCAGTATTTTAGTTATCTTATCCTAAAATCAAAACATTTCACAATTAGAGATCTGCATAAACGCGTTCATCTAATATTTTTGGTCAGAAAGTTCGTAGGCTCCCGAATTTCAGCCATTTTCTTTAAAGAAGACTGCGGGAATGCCAATTTTATTTGGTACTGAACAAATGCTTTCTCCTCTCATAATACGTGAGGCTGCATTGCCCAGCAGTTCTTTTGTGAATGTTAGTTTACAGCTACTTGTTCTTTCCAACCTATATTTTGTTCGATAATCCTGCCAACAAACATTTTTGTTAAATGAAACAACAGCAATGATTAATTTTTACACCCTTTTTAAGTTACAATCAGTGCGCACTCTTACAGACCATTGTCTTTTTTTTTTTTGTTGTCATCAATATTGGCTAATCAGGTGCGAATAATGAAAAAGTTTAACGTATCATTAAAAAGCTTATAAAATTCACTTTCTATTGATATAGAATGTTTACTCCATTGTGAAAAATTACAACGATCAATCAATCCAATGAATATCAGAATAATTAGAATTTGCACATCAAAAAACCTCATTCACTTCTCATTAAACAACAACAATCGCAAAAAGGTAATTTTTTTTAGTGATTATCATCACATTGAAGGAGCAACATAGGCACATAGTCACCTAACTCAAACACCTTACAGATTTTGAGATATAATGTCTGCACACTTTTATAGATCCTTACTCTATGGTGTAGGAGTAATTTTTTGGTACAATAAAGTGTTTGAAGAGGTTCCCCCGATGCAGTTGAAACTTTAGAAGTTTTATAATATAAGTACTACTACTCTCTTAAACCAAATTTCGTTAATTTTTGTTAATTTTTAGGAAAAATTATATCAAATTTTTGATTTTTATTTCTTCCACTTTAGAAAGGTTATAACTCAAAACAGAATATACTAAATTTTTTTATTGTATTTTTAGCAAAATTATTACTTCGATTAATTTGCATTTTTTACTTGATTTATTGATCAGCCCCCACCACCAACAGAAAAAAAATATAGTATAAAAATTTCTAAGCCAGTGACTTTATACCACTTGGTTAACTAAGATTAGATAATAAATCTTTGTATCGATTTCTTATATACGTATTTTAACTTCAATATTTTTCCCTCATTAAAACTATTTTTTTTAGATAATGAGTTTTTTCAATTTAGCGAAAGAAGAGGTCCACTTTGGTGTTTCAATTCGTTAAATACGAAATGAAGTGAAGCAAACGAGAAAAATTAGGAATCTCGATTCCCAAAGTATTCTTAAGTATGTATAGGTATATTGGTAGTGGGTTTTAACAATTCACCGTATATGAATCATGCATGTGAAATAATTTTTGGTAAATTTGTAAACCTTCTATATTGGTAATAAGTAATAGATTGTTTGAATATTTTACATTTCTTGGATGTTTGAAGATCGAATAATAGAAATTCTGAAGGAAGTCAAGATTGCTAAGTATCCGATTTTTGATTCGGAAAATTAAAATTTAAAGATACTCTCTATGAAATTTTAATTTCCGATTGTTTAAAAGGTTTCTTGGTTCTCTCTTGTCGCTTCAAATAATTCGAAGCGAATTTTTCCAATTAATTGTTTTTTTCTATGACCGTAATCACATGCTGTTTTGTGTTACAAGGGGATCTAGGTAATTGGAGTACACCGAAAATGGCTGTAAAATACATATTTGATGCGAAAAGTCTGCCTGTATAGAAAGCCCATTGAAAGCGATAGCATTGCCAAGAAAATCCTTGGTCTACATTTAATTTAAATTCGATGAATGGAATTTCCCGTATCCTTATCCTTCCTCCTCCTCCACAAAAAAAAAAAAAAAAAAAAAAAAAAAAAAACCTAAAATTATATTAAATTCAGTATTATAGGTGAATTTTCCAAAAAGGTTTTCTAATTATCACTTTAACATAAGACAAAATATTAAATTCACGAAACTTTTTGCAGTTACAGATTAAAATGCAAAATTTTCCATCATTTTACTGCTTCACCAATAAGGCTATTCAATAGGCTTGTATTTTATTTGATTTATTTATGCCAATTAGGCACACTTTTCTTCCTCTCAGGAGAATACAAGTACCTAATACTTACGAATCAGAGCCTATGTAGTATGTACGTATGTAATTTAAACCATCCGCCATTCTCAAAATTGTATCGACTCGAAACTGACGTTTATATTTTAACTTATGACGTTAACTGCAACAGCGTACGATGTGTGCCAGTGCTCTTTAGTTGGATACAAATTTACTGTATCTAATTTTCGATGGCTTATTTTTCACATTTCACAGTTTGAGTCGAAAGAACAATATAATTGGTAGGTACTTACTTATCCTCAAAAAAGATTTATCTTGAAAATTTGACTAAAATTTAACCACAAATTTTCACACCGCATTTTTTTGTCGTATTCTCAGAAAAATATAGCTAAATATAGGCTAGACGTAAACCCCAGAACATGTTGGTACAGTCGCTGATTTTCAGCAAAGAAACTATTTTCAGATTTTGTTTTTTTAGCCATTTAAAAAAACAAAATTCTCACTTTTCGACCCATTATAAAACGTTTTCAACTATTTCCAACAGATTTTTCCGTTTACTTTTTGCTCAAAGGCTCTCATTACTCTTCTCACGAGTATGAAATGAATTCGTTTCAACGATTGTGCGCCCACTTATACCTATCCAACTTAATGATGTGTAGGTAATATCTGGAATACAAACCAATTTCAAAGACGGTGGCGTAACTAAAAAAAATCTTAGCGAGATGCTGAAAACGTTTTGCGTGTAGCTTATACGATTTTATCAGGCCATTATTTTATTCTCCAAGCGAGTTTTTCTGCAACGTCAAAACAACCCCTTCCCCTTATCCAACCGCTGTTCAAGGGCATAAATGATTCTTCCGGTCTTGTCTGAAAAAATTAATTCGTTTTAATAATTTCGCAGGACCATTTTCTGTAGTCGAAATATGCTTCAAGTATCTACCATAGGTATCTTATCTACGTATACTTGGCATTTTGTCGATATAAATCCTAACAAAAGTTGAAATTGAGACTATTTTTATTCTCTTTCATAGGCTTATAGCTTACATAGATTAAAACCTTCGTAGTATTGTCTCGGCGATGGAATGAAGGACGTAGATAAAGGGGGAGTGTTCCGGGAATACGGACCCCCTCTTTAACTGGAAGAAAACTTAATACCTACCTAAAAATAGTACGTCTTTATCGACGCTGATAATGTTGTGAAGGAGAGGGTCAGAGGAGACAGCAGAGAATATAATATGGACCCCTGCTCTTAAGGTGGACCTATCTACGCCCTTGGAAAGTACATTATCTTGTAGCGTTGCAGTTTATGCTTTATAGAGCAACATAGTCTTTCGAAGGTTATGGGTACATAGGCTTCCATGATTTATTAATTGTATCATATGTTTAATGAAAATGAAATAAATTTTCAGTTTTTTACCAACGGAGCGGCCACGCCCCGAGAACCTTACCCAAAAGATCGCTACAACGCATCGTTCTGGAATTACGAATTGAATCAGTTGACTAATGTGAGTATATTCCAGCAGTTTAAAATGTTGGTAAATAATACAGGCATACAGGGTGTTCTCAGAGCGGCTGACCAAAGTTTATATGTCGATAAAAACGAATGAGATCATCAAAATGTCCATTGAACAGTTTGTCCTCAAACCGGATACGTTATTACAATAAGTATGCATACAGTTTCAAAACGTGAGAATTTGGGAAAGTTTTCCACGGTGCTAACTAAATTTGACCAAGAAATGTTGAAAATTGATGCAAAAATGTTTCTCAGAGTTAAACTCGAGGCGAGTTCTAAATTTTCAATATAATTTTGAATGAAGAAAAAAACTATAAGCATATATATTGGCAAGTTAGAAAACCATTTAGTAAATTTAAACTTTTTTTTTTTTTTTTCGTTTTAATGGAGCGATTGATGAAAATAAAAATAAAAGCTTTATATACACTATTTTTAGGTTGCACAACAAATTTAATTGATGTGTTCATTCATTTTAGGCTACTCATATGTTATTTAAATAATATTTAATCGCAGTAACTATTTATTGTTAGGCCTAGCGATAGACCACATATATAGGTTTCAGTATGATTTTTTAGCATTTTCAACATTTAAACACCTAAAAGTTCCTTCCACTTCTTAAACATTAATTTATGATTTTGGAATTTTCTGTTATTAAAAACGCTATCGTACGTTAACCTGAGTTAGCACTTACCACGCTTGAAAAAGTATATTTTGACATAATTATAATGTGGAGCATTTCATAAGACGAGAACTTGCGGTTTTATAATTTAGTACCTTTTACACACTTTTCGGTGAATAACTGGTATCAAAAAAAAAAATTGTAAATTTTTAAGAATCGCACTAGCTTTGGAGGAGGGGTCTACGCCCCCTCTCCACCCGCTCCAGTTACAAATCCACAATGACCAAAATCACATACATATTCGTGTACATTCAATGTTCGAAAGGTGGCGATGTATTATGAAGAAAGCACTTTGTACGTATGTATATAATATATATATATATATATATATATATGTAAGCTCTTTAGAAAGTAATGAAGAATCATGTAGACACATCTTTCATCTTTCCATACTTAAAATCCATCAATAGATGAATATAATACAAATCTAATATATATATGAGAGATCTCTGCAACTCACTATATCAGCGAGTGCGAAACACAGACACAAACTGTGGTTATTTTAAGAATGTGAATACATATTCTTACATCCCCATTCTTCGAGGGGGAGCCGCACTAGGGAAAGAACTGAGCTGATCGTTTACTAATTAGCATTCCGTCTTCCTCAAGAACATCCCACTAGCTTGGCATGTATTGATGGATTTGTAAGCTCTTTAGAAAGTAATGAAGAATCATGTAGACACATCTTTCATCTTTCCATACTTAAAATCCATCAATAGATGAATATAATACAAATCTAATATATATATGAGAGATCTCTGCAACTCACTATATCAGCGAGTGCGAAACACAGACACAAACTGTGGTTATTTAAGAATGTGAATACATATTCTTACATATATATATGTATATACGTACCTATAATTATATGTATAGTGTACGCAGAGCGTCCAGTTTTTTTATTGTATTTTCTCTCGCCCTTATCTCGTGATAAATTCGTTTTAGGTGAAATCTGATTGATGAAAGGAATTTGTTGGGTCCTCGTTGAAAATTTTTTTGTGCCATCATTAGTTTTTGAAATAAATAACAAATTAAAAAACAACAAATTTCTCATTAATTTTCAGTTTTTTTACGGCCGATTTGTGAAAAATTAATGGCATTAAATCAATAAATTTTATTAGAGAACTGGAGCAAATTTTCTCCACTTTTCAATAGTACCAACCACAGCTTCGTAGCTTAAATAGTAGCTGAGAAATCGTGAATTGAGAAAAGAGCAGTTTTTATCAAAATTAAAATTTTATGAATCTTACAGAAAACGTGGGTAAATATACAAAAAGAGGGACTGAATTTTATTGTAGGTACAGATTCAATAAAACAAACCTCAGCTTTGTAGCTTGAATAGCAGCTGAGAAATCGTGAAGTGAGAGGAGAGCAGTTTTTTTCAAAACTAAAATGTTGTGAATGTTACAAAAAACGCGGATAAATATACAAAAAGTGAGACTGCATTTTATTATTTAGATAAGTAATTCTACTTTTTGCATGCGGCACACGTTTGAGAATTTTTACAAAATTTATTTTAAATAAATTTCAGTAGTAGCCTACAGTAAGCAATCACACATTCTGGTTGATTTTACATTATCATTATTTTGATTTAGAGATAAGGTGCAAGACCGAAGAGAGGTGTTAGAAATGGGAAGATTCCCACAAGCCCGGAATTTCCAAAAGGGCGTAAATACGTATACCAAAAAAAAAAATTGAGAATCGATTATTTGCTAAAGTAATTATTTTGACCGCTGGACTCGTTTTTTCTCTTTCCGTCCCTGACAAGGTGTTTCTAGCAACGTTTGTCCAACTTTGGAGCTTGGTAGTTGGTAGTACTTGACAGAATAAGCAGCAAAATACCTACCTACCTACCTACCTACCTAAATCGAGATATTTTACATTTTGTATACGTAAGTAAATGAAGTTGCATCGCAGCTCTTTGGTAGGAGTAATTTTTAAACGCCAGAAATGGTTGCTAAATTTCAGCCATGGGTATAGCTGGTACAAGAATT
>WOFM01000235.1:43231-246641 GCA_011428145.1 Ericerus pela
AACCGCTGTTCAAGGGCATAAATGATTCTTCCGGTCTTGTCTGAAAAAATTAATTCGTTTTAATAATTTCGCAGGACCATTTTCTGTAGTCGAAATATGCTTCAAGTATCTACCATAGGTATCTTATCTACGTATACTTGGCATTTTGTCGATATAAATCCTAACAAAAGTTGAAATTGAGACTATTTTTATTCTCTTTCATAGGCTTATAGCTTACATAGATTAAAACCTTCGTAGTATTGTCTCGGCGATGGAATGAAGGACGTAGATAAAGGGGGAGTGTTCCGGGAATACGGACCCCCTCTTTAACTGGAAGAAAACTTAATACCTACCTAAAAATAGTACGTCTTTATCGACGCTGATAATGTTGTGAAGGAGAGGGTCAGAGGAGACAGCAGAGAATATAATATGGACCCCTGCTCTTAAGGTGGACCTATCTACGCCCTTGGAAAGTACATTATCTTGTAGCGTTGCAGTTTATGCTTTATAGAGCAACATAGTCTTTCGAAGGTTATGGGTACATAGGCTTCCATGATTTATTAATTGTATCATATGTTTAATGAAAATGAAATAAATTTTCAGTTTTTTACCAACGGAGCGGCCACGCCCCGAGAACCTTACCCAAAAGATCGCTACAACGCATCGTTCTGGAATTACGAATTGAATCAGTTGACTAATGTGAGTATATTCCAGCAGTTTAAAATGTTGGTAAATAATACAGGCATACAGGGTGTTCTCAGAGCGGCTGACCAAAGTTTATATGTCGATAAAAACGAATGAGATCATCAAAATGTCCATTGAACAGTTTGTCCTCAAACCGGATACGTTATTACAATAAGTATGCATACAGTTTCAAAACGTGAGAATTTGGGAAAGTTTTCCACGGTGCTAACTAAATTTGACCAAGAAATGTTGAAAATTGATGCAAAAATGTTTCTCAGAGTTAAACTCGAGGCGAGTTCTAAATTTTCAATATAATTTTGAATGAAGAAAAAAACTATAAGCATATATATTGGCAAGTTAGAAAACCATTTAGTAAATTTAAACTTTTTTTTTTTTTTTTCGTTTTAATGGAGCGATTGATGAAAATAAAAATAAAAGCTTTATATACACTATTTTTAGGTTGCACAACAAATTTAATTGATGTGTTCATTCATTTTAGGCTACTCATATGTTATTTAAATAATATTTAATCGCAGTAACTATTTATTGTTAGGCCTAGCGATAGACCACATATATAGGTTTCAGTATGATTTTTTAGCATTTTCAACATTTAAACACCTAAAAGTTCCTTCCACTTCTTAAACATTAATTTATGATTTTGGAATTTTCTGTTATTAAAAACGCTATCGTACGTTAACCTGAGTTAGCACTTACCACGCTTGAAAAAGTATATTTTGACATAATTATAATGTGGAGCATTTCATAAGACGAGAACTTGCGGTTTTATAATTTAGTACCTTTTACACACTTTTCGGTGAATAACTGGTATCAAAAAAAAAAATTGTAAATTTTTAAGAATCGCACTAGCTTTGGAGGAGGGGTCTACGCCCCCTCTCCACCCGCTCCAGTTACAAATCCACAATGACCAAAATCACATACATATTCGTGTACATTCAATGTTCGAAAGGTGGCGATGTATTATGAAGAAAGCACTTTGTACGTATGTATATAATATATATATATATATATATATATATGTAAGCTCTTTAGAAAGTAATGAAGAATCATGTAGACACATCTTTCATCTTTCCATACTTAAAATCCATCAATAGATGAATATAATACAAATCTAATATATATATGAGAGATCTCTGCAACTCACTATATCAGCGAGTGCGAAACACAGACACAAACTGTGGTTATTTTAAGAATGTGAATACATATTCTTACATCCCCATTCTTCGAGGGGGAGCCGCACTAGGGAAAGAACTGAGCTGATCGTTTACTAATTAGCATTCCGTCTTCCTCAAGAACATCCCACTAGCTTGGCATGTATTGATGGATTTGTAAGCTCTTTAGAAAGTAATGAAGAATCATGTAGACACATCTTTCATCTTTCCATACTTAAAATCCATCAATAGATGAATATAATACAAATCTAATATATATATGAGAGATCTCTGCAACTCACTATATCAGCGAGTGCGAAACACAGACACAAACTGTGGTTATTTTAAGAATGTGAATACATATTCTTACATATATATATGTATATACATACCTATAATTATATGTATAGTGTACGCAGAGCGTCCAGTTTTTTTATTGTATTTTCTCTCACCCTTATCTCGTGATAAATTCGTTTTAGGTGAAATCTGATTGATGAAAGGAATTTGTTGGGTCCTCGTTGAAAATTTTTTTGTGCCATCATTAGTTTTTGAAATAAATAACAAATTAAAAAACAACAAATTTCTCATTAATTTTCAGTTTTTTTACGGCCGATTTGTGAAAAATTAATGGCATTAAATCAATAAATTTTATTAGAGAACTGGAGCAAATTTTCTCCACTTTTCAATAGTACCAACCACAGCTTCGTAGCTTAAATAGTAGCTGAGAAATCGTGAATTGAGAAAAGAGCAGTTTTTATCAAAATTAAAATTTTATGAATCTTACAGAAAACGTGGGTAAATATACAAAAAGAGGGACTGAATTTTATTGTAGGTACAGATTCAATAAAACAAACCTCAGCTTTGTAGCTTGAATAGCAGCTGAGAAATCGTGAAGTGAGAGGAGAGCAGTTTTTTTCAAAACTAAAATGTTGTGAATGTTACAAAAAACGCGGATAAATATACAAAAAGTGAGACTGCATTTTATTATTTAGATAAGTAATTCTACTTTTTGCATGCGGCACACGTTTGAGAATTTTTACAAAATTTATTTTAAATAAATTTCAGTAGTAGCCTACAGTAAGCAATCACACATTCTGGTTGATTTTACATTATCATTATTTTTGATTTAGAGATAAGGTGCAAGACCGAAGAGAGGTGTTAGAAATGGGAAGATTCCCACAAGCCCGGAATTTCCAAAAGGGCGTAAATACGTATACCAAAAAAAAAAATTGAGAATCGATTATTTGCTAAAGTAATTATTTTGACCGCTGGACTCGTTTTTTCTCTTTCCGTCCCTGACAAGGTGTTTCTAGCAACGTTTGTCCAACTTTGGAGCTTGGTAGTTGGTAGTACTTGACAGAATAAGCAGCAAAATACCTACCTACCTACCTACCTACCTAAATCGAGATATTTTACATTTTGTATACGTAAGTAAATGAAGTTGCATCGCAGCTCTTTGGTAGGAGTAATTTTTAAACGCCAGAAATGGTTGCTAAATTTCAGCCATGGGTATAGCTGGTACAAGAATTCTGGAAGAGACGAGTATTAGTAGATTGCTTCGCCTCTCACTCATTAATCACATATTTTCCAATCCTGTCATATAGCATTTTAAATACTAAAACAAAATATGGTACTATGTACCTTTTAGTGCGATTTACGCATTCCCACAATTTTGTACTGGAAATAGTTTTGAATACCTAGTTTACATTTTTGTTTCATTCATTTTTAAGCTTTTTCACGCCTTCATAGGGCGCCTCCTATAATCCTCTATTAACACATGATAGATGACTGTGGGGACTCACTGGTATGAGGAAAAGGGGCTCTGACCCCTCAACAACAGTCACCGACCCAAAGGGCAGGCAAATATTCATCCTTGTGACGTTAAACAACACAAAATACGTTTGATCGTAATTACCTGCAAGTACATGCAGGTAATGTACAAGTACCGAATTGTAACATAATAAGATGATGTCACAATCCATACACAAACCGGCCAACCATCTCTTATCTCAATAGGGGATGATGTAACCTGGCCGCTCTCACCAACGTACGTATTATCTTACGTACGTGTGTTTGTGTGCGTGTGAATAAGCCGTATATAAACCGTTCAAACCGGCTCTAAAATTGCCAGTGTTCGCCTGGGTTTTGGCTTACCCATACTTATGTATGAAGTGGCTGAACACGCTTAAATTCTGTAGAATTTCCTTCTGGTGAGAATATCTCTCACGACAAGGTAATCCACAATGACCTTCAAATCCTTTTTTTTTTAAATAATTATTACAACTTACTGATTTATTTCATTATATTTTTTCTGATATAGGTACAAACTGCAAAGATAGTGTTCACAGGTTTCAAAATTGATTCGCAAATCACAACATCCTGAAACACTGTATGTTTGTAATACTACAATGAACTTCAGATTAGTGGTTCACTTATTACATAGGTGGTAGGATCTTTCGAACAAATGTGCAGAGGTTGTCCATGGAATGTCACTTTGGGGGCAGTATGTGACACTGGGCCAAAGTGGGCGGGTAGAGCCCCACTCGCTGTAGGCAATTCTATTATCCCTGACATTGCAAGTGGCATGCCTAGACACAAGCATCTCGCAAAAAGAAGTTTTTTCAGCAGGTTATGTAATACATGATATCATTATTGAGGTTCAGTTGAACTTCAAAAATTTTACAAGTCCTTATCAGTGAGTATCAGTTTCTGTAATTAATTAATTCATTAAATTTCGTATTTTAATTTCGTGAATAAACTGTTGCTTTTCCAGTAATTAAATTTTATATCAACAACTGATGTAAAATATGAACTTGATTAGTGAAAATGAGAAAAAATATTGGGAAATTCAAGTTTATCAAGAGGAATTTTGAAAGAATCATTCATGTGGAAACTAATAATATTTCATTCCATCCAGAAGTACTTCAAATGAACGACTCTTTTAAAGGAATGACACCGAATCATTCTACTTGCCAAAAGGAACTAATTCCATTTTTTTTCTCACTCTCATTCATTCATTCTTTTAATCAGTTCATTTTACTTGATTACTTCTAGTTCAGTGAATCAGCATGTATCAACACTTTCTTTTTTTCATAATTCATTTGTTTTTTTCCTTCCATTCTAACATTCATTCAAGGACATCTGATGCATCTCATTTTTTTAAACTGGTGGAACTAAAGGAACTAATGAAATACTTCCAAGAACTACTTCCACTAACAGAGTTGGAGTTTTGGAAGCAGATCCATGAAAAGAACTAAAATTCTCATTACTAGTGGAAACCTGAAATTTTTGAGAAATACGGAAGTATGATAGTTGAAGATTCAGTGAAAATTTAACTGAAATTGTACATTTGGTTTTCAAGATATTGCTGTAATTTCGTAATTAGATTGAATTCTTATAACGTTTTAATCACTCAGTCTGAACAGAATTTCAGTAATATTTCAAAAACCAAATGTACAGTTTCAGCCAAATTTTCACAGAATCTTCAACTAACATATGTCGATGTTTTTGCAAAATTTCAGCTTTCTACGCAAATCTTCTCAATAATTTTTAATTCTTTCAAATTTTTCACAATTGGAATGATTATCACAAAGAATACTAATGTAGTTCTTATTTCGCTAATAATTCATTCAAGGAGAAAGAACTAAAATACAAAATTTAATAAATTAATTAATTAAAGAAACAAATACTTACTGACAAGGAATTTGAAAATTTTCAAAGTCCAACTGAATCTAAATCATGACATTGTAATATGTAACCTGTTTAAAAAACTTCCTTTTGCGAGATGCTTGTCACTTAGACCAAGGCCTTCTTATTGTCTAAAAGATCCCTCTACCAGTACTATGCTTCTTTCCTTGCGATGACAACAGAATCACTGGGATAAATATAAATTTATTTTCTTATAAAAGAATGACAGAAATTATTTTATACTGAATTTAATTGTTTATTCTTTAGTCAAGAGCCATGGCATTCTCCTCTAAAAGGTAGATGAAAACCACTGGTAGAGGTAAAGAACCTCTAAGATGAGTAGATGAATACAACATTTTCTGTTCAATTTCAATTTTTTCTTTACATCTACTCGTTATTTCAATGGGCACTGGCAAAACACAAAATCATTTTTGCCAATTATGGATTATTTTAATTAGGTACATGAAATAAATAAAATCATTTGCATTATAGTTTAAAAGAATTTCTCATCGAAATTATATTCAATTTAAATTGATAAATGCGACGAAAAAATGAAACTACCAGAAATTACTAATAGTTTTCCCAGGACGGATAATGAGAATACGTATATTTGTCCAGAGGCTCTCTAGTAGAGGTGAACCCAACAACAAAAACTGGCAATGCTTGAAATGCACTGAAACGGAATATAGTTACCATCGGGGAATACCGATTAGCATTTAAATTTTAAATGGGTAGAAAATAGTTAGGTACCTAGAGTGAAAAGTGGTTGTTTTCCGTGTCTGATTATCCGCATTACACAATATTACAAATTAAATCGTTAAACGAGCATTTTCTACTCATATATCTAATAGTAAAATTAAAAAATATTGCTTACGTCAGCCGGTCAGCATGTGCCCTACAACTTAAAATTGAAGGAGTTATAAATATATAAATACGTACTTATAAATGTAAATAATTATTTGCTTTTAGTGTGAATACCTATCTAATCTTTCCAATTTTTGAAACATTATTGAAACTCGTAACAATCATAACTTTTATAGTTAACTGATAATTCAGTAAGAAACATAGGCCATATAGGTATATATATGTTATGAAATCAGATTTTTTCTCAATCGAGTAATACCTACCGCTGAAATTTGGCTTCCGATTTCTGGCATGGGAATTTCGTGTATTTACATCTACAAAATGTAGAGTATCTTTTTTATATATATATATACTATAGGGTATCTATTTCATCACCAAATAATTCTACCAAGTATTATACGAACCAAATACCAAGTAAAACCCATCTACAAAGTTTGGCAGAAATTTTTGCGAAAACAATTTAAGAACAAACCTTAATATTAACGGATTCATAAAAATTAACAGAAAAAATTTTTTTGCAGTTGGGCAAATATCAGTCCTTTCAATTAGGACAATGGCTCGCCGAAAGATATGACATCCTATTACACGGTGACCAGTTTGATTCACGCATGGTCAGAGTTGACAGTGGTCAGTCGGACTGCGTCTTCATGAGTGCGGAAAGTTTTTTGGCCGGTTTATTTCCACCGCGTGGAAAGCACGTATGGAATCCCGAATTACTTTGGCAACCAATACCAATACATTCAGAGCCACTAAACCAAGATTCAGTGCGTAATCAATTTTGCAAATTCGTAACGTGTAATGAAGACAAACCAATTGAGAAATTTTTCTTTTCTAGACAGTTTCTATGTCCAAACCATGTCGTCAATACGATTTAAGCATTGAAACGTCGAATGATAAGCAAGAGTGGAAACAGCTATTCAAAAAATATGAAAATACTTTTCATTCGGTTGGCAACAACACAGGCTTATCCTTTACAGAGGACAACATGTACAGCAGCCTATTGCAAGCCTATAATTGCTATAACGATTTAACAGTTGAAGTAAGCGACGTAGACTACAAATTAATGATGTACATTCCAGCATGAAAAATATATTACAGAAGTCGTTTAATTCATCGTATTGTATTTTTAGCGCGAACATAATTTGTCTCTGCCAGAATGGACGAAAAATGCGTACCCAGAGCCTTTAAAGACGTTAGCCGTGGAATATTTAAATTTTTGTACTCAATCCGATTCGATGAAAAAATACAAAACAGGTAATAATAATAGCCCAATCTTGAAACTCTATTCTTCGCTATCGTATTCACTTAGGTACCTACATCAATGGCGCTAGGACACTTTCTCAGAGTGCGCTATGGTTTTTTATGTGTGAAAATACTGAGTTCTGTTGAAAAAGTTCTGAATCTCTTCCCTGATTAAAATTAGGTATTCCATTTGGTAGGTTTGATTCGGATTAAATACCTAAAATTTTTAGGATGGGCCTGGTCCAACCGCTGTTATTTACGCGTCTTCACTTCAGGGCCGGATTTAGGGGGGTGCAAAGGGTACAACTGTACCGAACGGCACATTTTTACTTTTTTTTTTTAGTAACATTAAGTATGACTGTATGACAGGGAAAAATATTTAATTAAACTTATAAATTTTTAATGTAGTAAAAACTCCTGATAAAAATCGATAAAAAATTTTTTGGGGATGGGGTGGGTTGCTAAAATTATAAAAATGAGGGGGTGCAAAAATTTTATTATACCAGGCACTTGAGCTGTAAATCCGGCCCTGCTTCACTTATGAGCGGTTTGTCATTATCACGTGTATCTACAATTTCTAGGTCCGTTTTTGAAATTATTAATCGACGATTTACAAAACGCATCGGCAAGTCAATCAGCCGTAAAAGTGCATTTATACTCGGGTAATTCGTACGGTTTGTCAGCTATAATGAATACATTGGGTGTTTTCAATTTCTTAGTACCACCGCCTGCTTCGGCTTTGCTCCTCGAATTGCGAAAAAAGAATGACAACTATACGCTGACGGTATACTCCCACTAAATAACTAATCCCCAAAATAACAAGATCTCCTTTCACCACTGACCGCTACTTTCTTCGTCTAGGTGTCATACAAAAATAGCACTGGTCCACCACAAGTGTTTCAAATTGCAAACTGCGAGATCGGATGCGATTACAAAAAATTCATTAACCTTACATCAAATTATTTGTCGTCAAACTGGGATGACGAATGCAATATAATTTCGTTCGGTGATTTAACTTACTCCACACCGCTACTAGTTGCTGGTAATTATAATTTCAACCATTTTTTTTTCTTCTCGAGATGCCATTATTGAGCTAGTTCTTCTTTTTCAGGTTTAGTAGTTGTTGTCGTACTAATTTTCTTATTCGTACTACTTTTGATAAAATGTTGTTCGTGTTTGTCGAAAAGAAAAGGAAAAATTTCATACAGATAAGCCTCTAATAATTCCTTCGAAATAAGTATTCCAAAAAAATCAAAAAACCAACAAATTTTTTTTTTTTCAAATTTCAAATTGTATAAATGCATGTGTATAAAATAAAATTAATGAGATAATGAAACATTTATAATACGTACAACGATAATTAAACCGAATAAAGTAAAATATCGAACTTGGATGTCGATTACTGTTTTGGAATGTAAGCTATATCTTTGCGCTTACAAATGTAGGTAACAAATAGAAGAAACTTCGCCGAAAAATTCAGGAAGACAAAAATCGATCAAAAAAGTAGAAGGTAGCATTAATATAAATAATATATGCACAAACTTGAGAGTAAATTAAAGATTTACACGTTAAATATGACTTCAAGAGGAATTATGTACGAGAAATTAAAAATTGATGTTGACAAATGTCAAAAATCTGAGAAACTGTGAGGATATACTAAGGCGTGATTCCACTCGTCGAACTGACAGGAGATCTGAGATCATCATCTTCTTTCAGAGCCATTATGTAGTTATTCAACATTTGATATTGAGACTGAAAACATTCGATGTTAGTTATAATAGTAACTGAATTGAGAGAACGATTATCATCATAAGCGTTCACAGTTTGATCAAGGTTAAAAACACGCAAGTACGAGCAAGAAAACGATTTAAAAAAGAAAAAGAAGTCCGATTAATTTTTTTCATACTAAAATTATATCATTACCTGCGCGTGTTTAATTTCCCATTCGGCCAGTTCAACAAGATTTTTCTTGAAAATTGCAACTCTTCGATTTTTATAATCAATCAACTCTAAATCATAATGAAAACATTTATGAAGGACGGAGCATAAAAAGTGCATTATATCTCGAGGAAAAAAGTTATAATAACAAATCACACTCCATTACTTTAATAATATTCAGCTAGTAACATCAGCGAAAAACATGGCAGAAAAGCAAAAATATTACTAAGTGCATTATGATTTTATGAATAACGGGATTTTCACTAAGCTTTTTTACAAGCTACAAGCCGACTTTTTCAGAAGCTGCGTATAATGTAAACAATCGGAATTAAAATTAGCATAGTTTAACTTTTAGATTGTACAATTTTGCACTTCAAGATTATGGCTGGTAGTATGTAAAAAAAGAACTAACTGAATCAAGACAAATAAAACTGTCGAAAATGAGAAAGTCATCAGCTCGGCGAACTTAAGAATTTCCTTTCAAATTTTGAAGGAAAAATTTCAATTAAAATATTCTTCTTCAATATGATGGAGGATATCAATGAAAATCAGAATTATTCTTAACAATAAAGAAGCTGCATATGTTATTCCAAAGTTCTCCTCCTCCCCATCCTGTTAACCCCACAGAAGCATCAAAATATATTTCATTTTATTTTAGTTATTATTGAGCAATGAGTTTCGGCTAGTTGGCCGTTTTACCTAACGACTGGAGGATGATATATTCGATATCGGACTGGGGAGGGGAATTTTTCAATCACATACTGGAGCACCAACACAACCGAATCGAAAATAAACCGCCATTCTGTGTCCGGAATGTGATGGTGGTCCATCTCAAACTCGCAACTTTTCGATCGAAAACCACCGTCACGCACACCCATGACTTCATTTAGTAAAAATTAGTATATTTCACTACGAGAGCGCAAAGTGAACAATCATCGATGAATTGCGATTTACAACACTGGCCGCGCCATCTAGCAGTCTCTGAAGTCTATACACTGAATAATGAGGCCTTATCATTGTGACACTTTTTGCTCAGATAAACGAATTCTATAAAAGTATAGCGAATGATAGTCTTGAGTAAAATACCAGTAGTAATTTCTAAATATTCAAAAATTTCAGAACAAAAAAGCACAAGGCTATATCTAGCGTAAAGCGACTCAAATGTAATACAATTAAATTTTAGTGACTAAAGAATACATCTATATCTGTAGAGATTGAAGAAGAATAAAATGACAAATTTACCTTCTTTTCCAATATCGCTCATTTGCTCAAATTTTTCACAAGCTTGTTGTTGAGCTGTTTCAGCCTAGAGAATGAGAAACAGATGAAAAATAATTTAAAAAATAAATATTTTCGATTCTATTAAGAAAGATCTATTCACATACTTCTATAATTTCTTGAGCCTGTTACATAAATATTAGCAGCGTGAGACACAGTTAAAACAATTTTATTTAAACGAAGTTCGCATTAAAGTGAATATGTAGAAAGGCAGACAGGATCATTTCAATAAGAAAACGAACAAGTTGTTCACTTACGGCATGAACGTCTCGATTCCTAGCACGAGCTTTTTCTAAATTACGATTAGCATTTTCGTAATTAGCCAAACATCGTAAGCGACGGTAAAGTAATCTCTTGGCGGCGAATGTATCGCCCATTACATAACGAAGAGTATCAGATAATTTTAAGTCTTCATCAGAAGAAATTCTTCCTTCAATTTTCTAAATAAAAAAAAATTCACCAATTAAAAGTAACAGAAGGTAGCACTAACAAAGGGGAAACAGAAAATTTGGTAATTACTCTGGCTTTTTCCAACGCTTCGGCAATTTTATTTAAAAATTTATCCAAATCTCGGTGATCGATAGTAGCCAGTTGGATAAGCCCGGAAGATATTTTGATATACGAATCCGCTACATCTAATATTAAATTAAAAAGCGGAATTTAGTCAAAATTATAGCATATGAATTCTGCAAATTCGATAAGGTTTTCACCTTTGTGTTTCGTAGTCATTCTATCAGCTTTCATCGTTGCTTCCTTCAAATGACCATAGTACTCGATTAAAAATGTTTTTTGTCCGTCAAAAAAATCGTTTACATCTTTCATCGTGGCCGAAAGTAAATATTCATCCGTGGTTTTAGAGAGAGATTTGACAAAACCCTAGAAAATCGAAAACGGATTATGCGTGATGATAATGACTCAACTCATCTAATGGAAAATTCGAAACTAACTTCAAACATTTCAATTTTATTTTTGGAGCGAACAGAAAGATCTTGATCATATTCGAGAAAAACTCGAAAGTTATGATCTTTACGAAATACTGGATGAGATGCTAATCGAGTAAGAAACGCTTCATGCATTGCAACAGTTTTCTTGAAAGTTGCTAAATACTCACTGCTGAGAAAAATGACATCAAATTTTATATCAACAAAGACTCGAAATAACTAGAGCTCAATAACGTACGCTTCCAATTCTTGTTTCATTTTATTGAATTCTTCTTTGGTCATCGTTCCTTCTCCATCTCCTAATTTTTGAAGTTTCTCACGAGAGGCATCAAAGTCTGGCCTGGGAGGTGCCGGTGGAATCTATCGAAAGCATACGTATACACTAGAAAAATAAATTTTAAATGCATAGAGCTAAAGAGTAATCTCACACAATATATCCGGCATATTCTTCATTTTCTTCGAAACGATCGTGCAGCCAAACAAATTCTTCATGTTGGCGAACGACTAAAAACTCAGACTTCTGGAAATCTGGTAAAGTCGTCTAAAACAAATTCATCCATAGAGTGAAAGCTACCACATTAAATAAATAAAATGTGTGGAGATAATGTATCATTTACTTTAGTCTGAACGGTAAATTTAACTCTATCTTTCTCACTCAAAGCATCGGAAATGACAATATTAAGAGAATCATCAGTTAAATCGATATTTTCTGATTTGGTGGACTAAACAAAAATAAAATAAAAGATAAATAAAACTCGAAACAAACGTTAAAATTAGTTTCACAATTGTAATTAGAAGAAACAATCAATACTTTTGGATGGGATTCGTCACCGTACAAATCAATTTCAGATTCAGATTCCTAAAACAGAAAATGTTATCAATGTGAATCATGAAATTACTAAGAATAAAATCTCACTGAAAAATTATTAGGACCAAATCAAACGGAAACTATGAATGCAAGAGATAAACTAATACGCCTACATACTTTGATAAGAAACAGATTTAATAAAATACTTACCATATGGAAGCAATTATAAAACACCGAAAAAGGTTGTAATCAGGAAGAAAACAAACGGCAAAAATGGAGGAAATATTCAAGAGATTATGAGAAAATAAAGCTGATACTAGACCGAATGGCTAAATTCTCCAACGATGGTAATGTCAAATCCGACTTTGTTCTTTAACTGCATTCAGTAGATAGCGAATTACTTTAATCAACAGATGAATACCGATGAAATTATTTAAAAAATTTCAAAACTTCAATAGATACGGCACTTCTGCTAAATTAACACAAAAGATAGAAACGAGAACAGGATACAGTCATGAATATTTCTACTAATAACTATACTTGACAATTTTCATGTCAAATCCAATATCCAATTATCCAATCCAATTTAATTATATCATCCAAAATTTAATAAGTTAAGACCGAAGGGTGAAGATGCAAGATGAAACTGATGAAACTGATGAAACGAATTCGTATCTTATGCGTATGTGTTGTGTTTAGGTATAAGTTGTATTTAAAATATAAAACTTTGGTACACTCTACAGTTAATAATACGTACTATAATATTTCTGTATGACCTCAAGCTTTGACTCTTTGACTATATAGCTCATGGACTGCTAGAACTGATAAGAAATACATAGAGTTAAATGGAACACCGCTGAAGCCACTGTTAACAGGCGTTCTTTTTCGAAAAACGACCTTTGGTGATAAGTGAAAGTACAAACACTAGTGAAACTTAAAAGAATATTGTTCTCTCATTGCTTATATTTTTAGGAGTCACGAAAATATAACTGAATACAAATTCAATTTTCACACAAAGTACCTTTTTCGAAAAGTAACGCCTGCAGTGTTCGGCTTCAAGATTTTATCAGTTCTAGCAGTCCATAAGCTATATAGTCAAAGCTTTGACTATATAGCTTATGGACTGCTAGAACTGATAAGAAATACATAGGGTTAAATGGAAGACCGCTGAAGCCACTGTTAACAGGCGTTCTTTTTACGAAAAATGACCTTTGGTGATACGTGATAGTTGTTGATACGAAATCCCACCTCATCTCATTCTTCATCATCATCATCACTATCACACTATATATATATGTCATATGTACAGTCTAGTCACGAAGTGTTTCCCCTACTACTTTCGATCGTACATCGCTGTTGCTTCGCCATTTACTTTTTCGTTTGTCAAATATATTTTAGTCGCGAAATAAATGTCTTAAAAGAAGAAAGTCTCAAGTTCTTTCGATCCTCGTTCTGCATACCTCACATCAATAGTGATTATAAATTTCCAATTCTGGCTAGAAAAAAATTAATTTTTATAATTCGTTAATTTAGTAATTAAAATTATATTTGTGAATCGAAGAGCTTTAAGTCATCGACAAATCAATGTTATTAAATGCACACAAATTGAATAGAATTCGTCGACAAATTCCATTTGATTTGTGAATAATAATGACTGATTTGTCGATGAATTCTTTTCAATTTATCGGCAAATTAATGTTCTTAAACACAAGGCATTAATTCGTGTGTAGCCCTTAATTTGTCAACGAATTAATTTTACATACTTCCATGATTCTTTCACTCAACTATATTTTATGATACTTGCCTGTGAAGAAGTAACTCCATGAGATTTTTGAGCATGATATGATAAACCACTGACACTCTGAAATTGTCTGCTACAGTATGAACATTTATGAACCTACACATAACAATACAATTGTTGTGCATTGGGAGAAGATTTTTCTTATATTAGCAGTTGTTTTCTAACAAGCGTGACATTTCAATATATAAGTACGTAATTCTTTGATTAGTTTTCCATCGACAGTAATAACATTTAATCCCATTTGCATTAAAACGTTCTATATATAAAAAAAGTAAGAATTAGGAACGAAATAATTAGGTCTAATTATAAAATTCACAATATTCTACCTAATACAAATTCAGTTTTCACACAAAGTACCTTTTTCGAAAAGTAACGCCTGCAGTGTTCGGCTTCAAGATTTTATCAGTTCTAGCAGTCCATAAGCTATATAGTCAAAGACCTCAAGTAATCATGTAAACTCTGTGTGTCAGGAACTCACGTTAAGATGAGTTCACTTCTGTTCTGTATCTTGTATGGTGAACATACAAAATATATTCTTCTCGTGATTAATTACTGTTTTATTGAATCCTCCAATATGGTAGCATCGAAAGGTTAATTAATAATAATAATTTAGATTCTCGTGCAATAAAATAGTGATATAGTGTATTTAAAGAATTGCAGATAAGAATCCAATGATAGTCTGGCATCGGTAAAGTTTACGTCCCGATACAAGATAAGGACCATAAGGGTAAGTAACAATCATTGAATTTCTAAGTGATAAATAATTAATTGTGGTCTTAGTGACAATTTTAGAAAATAAAGTGTGTCTACGAATTACCTAAAAACATCCTTCAGTGTGTCTGGGACGTATGTTGGTTGTCAGTCAAAAATAACTACGTAATAAGTTTAGGCAAATATGCCGAACACGTGGTGGTTGAATAAATTAAATTACGCTAAGTGCAAGGACATAAAAGACGGCAGGAGCAGAAGAGAGGTGTAGAAAGAAGCCGTCTTTCATGTTCAAAATGGTACAATATTCCATGTGTGTCATGGTGAAATTTTCTCTTTGTGATTCAAATACGCATTTGTTGCACTTATACAAAAGATGCCATTATCGGGAGCTTAGCATTAAGGGTGACAGACACTGAATTACGTAATTATAATTAGAGGAATGTGTTTCCAATAATTATTATTCTGTATTAAAATTATACCTGTGTGGTCAGAATAATTACCCGTAATAAAGAAATCTTGAAATACGGTTAGTCCAAAAGATTTCAGACTTAGTGTCAAGGGTAGTAATTACGTAATTTATTGTGTTTGTATTGGTGTGTCCAGCGGTGTTAATTCTGATGAATTCACTGATGAACCCTGCTGAACCCTGATTGGCTGGAAAAATCAACTGACTTACTACCACTAATACAAGCAGTCAGTTCTGCGTAGTAATTTTGATCAACGTTCATTTCGAAATTGAAAACGTGAGTATTCGTTACAAAAATTTCTAAAAGTACGTCTTTTATTCTGATTTTGAATTTTAATAAAATAAAATGAATATGGATGATGAAACTTTGCAAATAATAAGATATCTATCGTTATACCAGGTATGTAAAAGTAATTAATTCGTAATTTGAGTGTGTACTTTAAATACGAAAATCCCAGTTCAGAGGGAGCTAATGAATAAATTTTTCAAAAGTGTAATAATGGAGGCTAGGTACTGAAGTACTTAATTAATGGGGAGAAGTATACTCTGTGTGAAAAATTGTGTATTGTAACTTTAAAATATTCATTCTTTTCGATCATTTTTGAAAGAATTCTCGTTTTTACAAGCAAATCCTGAATCCTAAGGATGTATTTGGGTATGAGTTAGTGCTCATCTGTGTGTAATCAAGTCCTTCAGTGCAATGATATACCATGGTGTAAAGTCCTGGCCAGGCATAAAGCATCCTAGACCTACATATCTGTGGGAGTAGGCACCTTATGAAATTTATTCGATGGTATACACGTTAAAAGAAGGCAATATATTTGCATACGTGTGTTGTATGATGAGTTTGTCTCACTATATTATGTGACTTTTGTCATTCCATTGAAATATAATAAATGATCGTTGGCCGTGGCTGTAAAAACCTAATTTTTGTGTGTGTTCACGTATATAATTTCAGATACCGCCAAATCAGATGGCGAATAAAAATGTTCCCCCGCCTCCAGGGCTTACTGTGCCGTTACGTTTGTTACCAATTTCTAGTCAACAGAGTTACCAAAATATGATTAGTTCGACCACTCAACCATTATTCAGTTCGCCTAACACTCAGCATTCTGTAAGTTCGAACTTAAATCCAATGGCGCCTACTTATGCCAGAACGGATTACGAAATGGAGCATGCATCGCGAAAAGCTAAATTAATGACTGATTTTAAAAAGGCCATTGAAAATGTCATGGTATATGACATTAATTTAGCTGCTATTGTAACTGAGGACTACTTGAAAATATGCCAAAATATCTTGATCGAAAATCAAAGATCTGAGGCATGTCGTCAAGTAGAACCTGTTAGTCAGGTAACAACACAAAATTTTGGTCAGTCTGTATCAACGCAAATTTCCGGTCAGTCCACATTACCACAAAATATCGGTTTGTCCGCCATGGTGAGTAAATCAACTTCAGCTCCCATGGAAGTTCATCTTACTCAAGAAACTGCTCGACAACGTAATAAAAGAATTATGCAGGAGCATAATGCTGGTGTGTCTGCGACAAAATCGAAAACTACCCAAACCTCCTGTGTGTCCGCTACAAGATCGTTTGCACAGGTAGTGCAATTGAAATCTTCGCAACCAAAAGAAACATTAGTCGTAAGTGCGCAAGTTCTTGTTGATTAAAATCAAAATCAGCAGGAGCAACGAACAGTTACCGTAAGTCGACCACAAAATGAAACCAAAGTACAACCTTCATGTGTTGTTGCTCCGCCAACTCCAAGTTATTGTCCGGTGACGAATCAAACGAGCTTGAATACGATCCTAGAAGAAACTTGGGAGGACGAACAGATGAGAGAAGAGCATGAAGTCACAAATCAAGAAAGGCAACATTGGGAAAGTTTGGTTGCGAAGGCGCAAAGAGAATGTCAAATACGCGAGGATCAGGTAATAGTTGAAATAAAACAAAAGCGTTTGGACGCAGACAGAGCCCGTGAGTCGGAGCAATGTCGTAGAGATGAACAACATCAGCAACAACAGCAATGAAAAGAGCAGGAGGCAGAAGAGGAAAGACTACGCAAAGAAGAAGAAAAACCGGTACA
Organism: Ericerus pela; assembly: GCA_011428145.1. NCBI lineage: Eukaryota > Metazoa > Arthropoda > Insecta > Hemiptera > Coccidae > Ericerus > Ericerus pela. The sequence goes on from WOFM01000235.1 coordinate 60,885, forward strand.
AGAAGACAATGAACGTCGAATGCGGGAAATGATCGAGAGGAGAGATCAGGCATTTCGAGATGCGGAAGAAAGAGACCGTTTGGCGGCAGAGAAAGAGAGGCACCTCCCGATCCAACATCGTGGAAGGAATATCGGTACTCATTATTCGTCTTCGGAGCCATGGGGTAAGGAAAATCATAATTATTATTTTTCAACCAAGGTTCGTATTACTCCATTTAAATTAACTGAGGAGACCGATTTCTGGCTATGGTATGATCAATTTAGTATGTATATTTCTCGTTTTGAATTTAAAAATGTTTTTGATATTAATAATCCTATTCGCTTAGAGGAAAATCAAACTCAGCTTAAAATTGACGCTCGAGCCACTCTGTGTGAATGGCTGGACGAAAATCATAGAAAATTAATCTTTAGTGAATCTGATCCTACGGTGTGTTTCCTTAAAATTAAACATATGAAAGAACCTAAAGGCCGTGTGTGCGACACATACATAACTCAAATCTATCAGAAATCTTTTAATCCTAAAAATATAGAATTAAAAGAATGGCTGAAAGAATTTGAGGAATTATCTCGTAAGTTAACAATTTATTATTCCGGTTGGTCCGAAGAACGAAAGCTCAAAGCTTTCCTAAATCATATGATAACTCCATTTCCGAATATTAGAATACAATGTAAAGATCGTAAACAGGTTGGTCCTAATGGTTAAATTCTGTGTGATATTACTTATGAACAAGCTAAAGGCATAGCATTAGAAGAAGAAATGTTATTAAAAGAACGAAATAATACCTATAAGTTAGATAAAGCTGCGGCTAAGGCAGCTAAATTTAATAATCCGAATTTTAAAAGAAAAAGACTTAGTGGCAATTTTAATAAGAAGTTTGATTTTGCAGGAGAAAGTAATGAAGCGAATAAGTTCGACCAAGATACTCGTAAATGCTATAAGTGCAATAGGCGTGGTCATCTAGCGGCAGAATGTAAAGCCACCACTAGATTAGAGCCTATTAACGATTCTTCCGGTCAGTCCGAAATAAACCAAATATCCGGTCAGTTCCACAACAAAGGTGAACAAAGGGACAAACGACATAAGTCGTATCATAAATCCAAGCGTTCACACAAGCACCATAAGAAAAGTAAACAACATGGTGCTTGTTCTACAAGAAGATGTTTGTCGTCATCCTCATCTACGTCAAGTTCCGGTTCATCCAAAAGTTCAAGTTTGTCTAGGAGTCAGTCTCCAAACCCAAAAGGTAAAGCGATGGTTTTAAGAACCAAATCAAAATTTACTAAGTGTATGTATATTAATGAACAGCCGAGAAATGAAATTCGTTTTCTTAGTGATCCAGGAGCTACAAATCACTTTGTGTCTGATCTTAAATTTATGAAAAATGTTCAAAAATTAAAGAAACTGAAAATCATCTCTTGTGCTAATAAAAATGAAGTTGTAAATTTATATGTAACCCATGAAGGTTCTATCTTTGTGAAAAATCTTAGTGGTAATACAATTGAGTTGAAAAACGTAAATTATTCTAAAGAAATAAGCGATAATCTATTTTCGTTACATAAAATAACGAAACTAGGTTATAATGCAATATTTACAAATACTGAGTGTAAAATAATAAATAAGAAAACTGGCAAAATTTTTCTGTGTGGTCATAAATTTCAAAATTATTGGATTATAGATTTAAAAATTAGTGAAAATAATGAAAAAGTCTGTGTGACAAAACAAAAAGAAGCTGTTAGTCAGCAACAAATAAATAAAGAGCATGGTTATGCTCAAATTCATGATGTATGGTCAGAGTCAGAAAATGAAACTGTTAGTGAGGACAATGACCATGATCATGATTATATTTCAACTCAAGGGTATACGAATATTCAAAAGTTTGATGATGAAGGTCTAGAAGAATTTCTAGATATTGGTGCTAATATTACAATCGAAGAATTAAAGAAAATAGATGAGTTCAATAAAGAAAGTATTCGAAAGAAGTTAGGTCTTCTTTATCATTTAAGACTTGGACACGCGTCAGTCGCATATTTAGAAAAAGCAAATAAAACTTTTAAATTTCTCGAAAATATTAATTTTGCAGACGAAATTAAAGATTGTGAAGCATGTAATTTGGCAAAAATAACGAGTTCATTCCGATCTAATTGGCCCAATAAAACCAATTGGAGTCTGGTAGAAAAGTTCTTACATAATAACTTTTACAGATGATTTTTCTAGATATACTGTGACGTTCAGTATTAAAGATAAAACCTGTGTGGCTGAAACTTTTGTAGAGTATCTAAAAGTAATGCGAGCAAATCTTGGTGATAGCTCAGCTAAAATTAATTATTTACGTATCGACGGTGGTCGAGAATATATGAGTGTGTTTATGAAGAAAATTATTGCAAATGAGGGTATCATTGTCGAGACTTGTCCTCCTGATACTCCTCAACTTAATTCCGTGGCAGAAAGAGTAAATCAAACTTTACTTATGAAAATTCGAGCTCTTTTCATTGATAGTGGTCTACCTATTGAGTTTTGGGAACTTGCGTTAAACCAAGTTGTTCATATTCACAATAGGTTACCTCACAAAAATTTAGGATTTAAAACCCCATATGAGTTACTTCGGAATAAAGTTCCTACAATTAAGTATCTTCATCAATTTGGCTGTGTGGCATACCAAAAAATACCGTATGAAAAACAAAATGTTAAAAAGTTAGAAGGCCGTGGAGAATTGTGTATTCTTGTCGGATGTAATGCTGAAGCGTGGCAACTTTTAAATCCAACAACAGGTAAATTACATAAATGTAGTGATGTTGAATTTTCAGAATCTGTAATGTTCAAAGATAAATTTCCGTTAGATTATTTTTCGAAAAATGGTTTCCCTACGTTTAATACTAATACTTGGGACAAAAATGAACAAGTCCCTGAAGTTGACTTTGCAGGAGATATTTTGGACAATTTAATCCAAAATAAAAATAGCTCTAATAAACGTAATTTAGATGAAGAAATTGTCTATGTGTCCAAAAGTAAGAAAGTCAAATTCAGTGTTACAACTTTCAGTAAGTCTAAAATTGAAAATGAGTTAGAAATAATTAATCCTAAAGATAAACCTGAAGTAATTGAAAAGAAGTATTTTTCTATGATGTGTAAATTAAATGAAGTACCTGAAAATTTAAATGATGTGTTCAAATGTAAAAATAAATCTGAGTGGTTAAAAGCAATAGATAAAGAATTAAAATCCTTAAAAGATAGTGATACTTGGGATTATGTTAAAAGACCTAAGTACACTAAAACAATTGATTCTAGGTGGATATTTGTTAGAAAAGTTTAAGGAAATGGTAATATTCTTTTTAAAGCGCGCTTAGTAAGTCGTGGCTATAAAGATAAAAATGTATATGATTATTCTGAAATATATGCTCCAACTTTAGGTATTGTTGAAGTCAGAGCTATATTAGCAATCGCAAATAAATTAAAGTGGGATGTTATACAAACTGATGTAGATGTAGCATTCCTTAATGGTGAACTTGAGAAAGATATTTACATGGAAATTCCTGATGGTGTTAATAAATCCGATGAGTCAAACGTACACATGTATGTAAATTAAAGAAATCTTTGTATGGTCTTCGGGTTAGTCCTAAACGCTGGCATGTTCGTTTCAAAAAGGCTATGTCCGGCATGAGATTTATTGTCCATGAAGGTCAAGCTAACATTTATTATTGGGAAAGAAATTCTACCTTTGTGATAATTGTTGCGTATGTCGATGATATTCTTATTACTGGAAATAATAAAGATAAAATTTTAGAAATTCAACGTCGTTTAAATAAAGAATTTAAGCTTAAAATTATGGGTGAACCTAAAAAGTATTTAGGAATTGAAATTAATCGTAATAAAAATCAAAGAAAAATGTGTTTGTCACAAAAGTGTTTCATCGAGTCTATATTGTCTAAGTATGGCATGAAAGACTGTAAGGAGTGCGATACTCCTATGGTCACTAATCAAGCGGATCAAAAAGCTAAGTATGAACCTAAAATTGAAACAATGTTAAACTTAAAACATCATATTCCGTATCGAGAAGTAGTTGGTGCTCTTCTCTATTTAACTATGTGTACTCGACCTGATATTTCTTTCTGTGTGAATATATTAACTCGTAAATGTAGTAATTATGACATTTACGATTGGATTAAAGTTGAACGTGTGTTGAAATACCTAAAAAGAACTAAAGACCTTGGAATATACTTCGAAGGTAATGGTAATAATTTCATTAGTTACAGTGATGCTTCTTTAGGCATGACTGATCCAGATGGTTTGTCCACATCAGGCTATTTAATTCAAATATTTGGTGACTCAATAGCTTGGGGTACCAAACGACAAAAATGCGTTGCTACCTCACCTATGGAAGCCGAATATATTGCTTTAAATCAAGCTAGTAAAGACGTAATATATTTATCAACTTTGTGTTCAAAAATATTAAAACAAAAGGTTAGTCCTATAATTTTTGAAGATAATCAAGCTACTGTTGAAGCTGTAAAATCTGGTCAGTCTAAAGCATTAAGACACTTATTGAAATTAAAATATAAGTATGTCTGTAAAGTATATTCTCAAAAATTAGTTGATATAAAATGGATTCCTACAAAGGAACAATTGGCTGATATATTTACAAAAGCTCTTCCTCGACCATTATTCAAAAGCTTCCGTAACGCAATTATGAATATTACTAATTGAATTATTCGATGTGTTCTTATTTAATAGCATTCCGAACATCTAGTAATAGTATGTCGTTAAGACGTGGTGAATAAAGCTCAAAAATAAGGTTAGTTCCACTCCGCTGAAAAAGTTCCTGTTAGTCAATATATAACTCAACTACTATAAATATCGATGTGTTCAATAATACCTAATAATATTGTGATATGTACATATATATGTTGGTTGTGAATAAACTTAATGTCGTTCATTATTATTACAACGACTAATTACTCTTAGTGACAATTCTCCGATCAAATAATTCAAGAAATATTCAACTGTGTGTCAGGTATGTAATTACCTTCAATAATTTTCTCTTAGTGACAACTTTCTCTATGTGAATACAAAAATAGTTCGTTAGCCTACGAAATTCAATGATGGCAGAATACTCAAGAAGCTGTCGACTATGATGAGTACCAGGAGAAAGTGTTAGAATTCCAGCTATATATGATGGTCCTATCTCGTCTCCACCTTGGTACACTCTACAGTTAATAATACGCACTATAATATTTCTGTGTGACCTCACGTAATCATGTAAACTCTGTGTGTCAGGAACTCACGTTAAGATGAGTTCACTTCTGTTCTGTATCTCGTATAGTGAACATACAAAATATATTCTTCTCGTGATTAATTACTGTTTTATTGAATCCTCCAATACTTTTTTCTCTCGTTCATCCGAGAACGCTGAAACTCATTTTCCACTCAAACTTTAATCTCTTAATGGAGGGAGATCGCTCATCTTCCTCAAACTTGTAAATATATAGTAGCTCTGTTTGATAGGACTACACCAACTTACACCAACCTACACCAGGAGGGCGATTACACAAATGTAGAAATGTTATGTGACTTTGTGCCAAGTTTTACTTGAATATTTGTGGAATATCCCTACTGGTGTAGGTTGGTGTAAGCTTCGACTATACATATACATATGGTCGAAGGGTGTAAGTTAGTGTAATCCTATCAAACAGAGCTAGTATTTCATATGGAGAACTGATTCAACAAGTTCTGTTTTTCCACAATAGGAAGCATTTTTGGGGAATGAAATGACTTCTTTTATACGCGAGTATATCTATACATATATACGAATTATATATTGATATACTCGTGTGTAAAAGAAGTCATTTCATTACCTGAAAGCTCCAGCTATGTTTGAAAGTAATTACGTATAGAAAATGTATACGAATCAGCTCTCCATATGAAATAATATATGAAGTGAGGTTGAAATCCAAGGAAAGGAACAAGTTTGTTAGAGATACTGTAATGCAATGATCTAAAGTACAAATTACAAGTTTGAGGAAGATGAACGATCTCCCTCCATTACGAGATTAAAGTTTGAGTGGGAAATGAGTTTCAGCGTTCTCGGGTGAACGAATGAAAAAAGTCGTGTTTGTTCGCACAACCTGAATAGTGTTAGTTGGCATTATCAAAAGTAGTTGTGCTAAGTGTTAGTGAGCGAGTGTAGGTGGAGTGTAGAACAACACCCCCCCACAGTCCAACGAAGCGAGCGAACATGATTTATTGCGAGAACGAGTATTATAAATTAATTAATTTTTAATTATCATATTATTGTACATTTATGTTCATTTCCCAAACAAAATAAAATAAAATAAATTACATAAAAAATGACTAGATTATTATTCGATCGTAACATATATTTCAATGTATTTTCGAAGTTATTTATCGACATATTATATTACACTAACATATTTTGATTCGGGTATTTTTTGATATTCCATGTTGTTCGAGAAAAGTTTTGTTCAAATTTGTTTAATACTTGTTGAATAAGGGTGTTCCGAAATGTGATAAGCTAATATCAACTAAACGTGTGAAATCATGTTATTGATTTGTATTCAAGTCTCTGTTCATTCAAACACTGAATTTGCAGAGATGACAATGAATACCTACACGAAAATAAATTTTGTTTCAACAAGTATTTTTCTGGCCTAAAGAATATAATATATTATTAATTTTGTTTGAACATGTGATTTTTTCTTTTCTTTTCTCGAACATTATATTTTCAGGTACCATGCTGCAAAAAAAAACAAGATTATTATATTCAGCGATTTGTGACTTGACATATTATTTAGCTTCGAATATTCATATTCTTTCCCCTTTGAGATAAATGATTTTTCCATATAATTATTATGAATTTGAGAAACTTTATTGTGATATATTTGATATTGTCAGTATTTTGTCAACTAAGTTTCTAAATTTTTGTTTGTCAAGACTTTTGGTTAGCATGTCCGCTAACTGTGAATTCGTACCAACTGTTTTGAATTCGATTTCTTTATCCTCTACTGATTGTGTAATGGCATAACATTTTATCATTAAAGCTCTTGCTCTTTTTTGAGCTCCTCCCAATATTATTCTAAGAGCTGATATATTGTCTTCAAATATTCTTACAGGGTTATTTTCTTCAAATATTTCTTTTTGTAAAAGGAATGTAACTTGTATGTCGTCTAAAGCATCAAATACTGTGATTATTTCAGCAGCAGTTGAGCTTGTAGCTACGATCGTTTGTCTTCTTACATTCCAATTTATTAAATCCCCATTTAAATATATTAAAAATCCTGATATAGATTTTCCTAAATTTAAGTTTGATATTTTTATTTTGTGATCTTTGGTATCTGGGGCATATGAGGCATCTATAAAAGAATGTATGCCTTTACTGTCTGAGGTAAATTTAATTGAAAATTCCTTTGTAGTGTTCACATATTTAAATATTCGTCTGACATGATTTTTTAATTTAGAATTTGATTTGGTCTGGAATTGTGAGAAAAAATTAACTGCAAATGAAATATCGGGTCTTGTTATTCTAGCTAGATATAAAAGAGCTCCAATCATTGAACGATATTCTGTATCGTCTATGCAATTTTCATCTTCTTCAATTTTTAAGGATGTTTCCATGGGGGTATTTATGAAATTTGATTCCTTTTGCCCATATTTTTTTAATATTTTTTCTATGTACCTTGATTGTATTAGTGTTATTGTATTTTCTTTTCTATCTCTTATTATTTCAAATCCTAAATAGAATCATGGGTTATCAATTATTTTCATAGTAAACCTTTTTTGAAAAGAATCATTTACATTTTTAATCCATTCTGGGGTATTAGATATGTCATCAACATTGAAGGTGTGAAGTGCAAAGTATCCTAAGTGCCAAATTTTCTGAAATGGGTTTTTTGCATGCAAATTATCCTATGAACTAGCGCACGTACAATACAAAACATTCTAAGTGCCCACAGCGCCTCGAGGTACTTCTAATTGTAGCCTAAAAATCGCAGCATGCATATGTGGTGGCGAGTGATGCATGCAAAACATCCTAAGTTGTACGAAGCATTTTGATAAGAATCTGTTCAGATTATCAGTGAACTGAGCTAGTGTATGCAAGTGTATGACTTCGGAATTTCGGATAGGTTTAACGATGGATCCTATTCCTTCAACCTCAAACAATTTAACACCAACGAAGATCAGTCCGTTCCGCAAGGAGAAAAAAGAATCAGAAAGTAAAAGGATGCAGCGACAAAAATTACGAGCTGCCGTCAAAAGTTACAACACTTTAATGGGGAAAAAAATGCCAACAATGGAACCTTTTAAAGCTATAAGAATTTTGAAGCCAGGTTATACTATTTGCGATATAATATCATTGGAACTCAATGCCCTTTCTGAAAAGATTGAACTAAATGCAAGTAAGGTAAAAGATTTGAAGGCTATGCTTCCATATATCGATCTACCCAATCGTCCTTTTTTCAACTCCATTATAAATCCATAAACGTATAATTTGTACTTTGTAATTTTATCATTAAAGTTAATGGCGCTTAGAATTTTTTGTTTCATATTTCACATGGACTTAGGATGTGCAGACCTTTAACCCTCATTTTCTTAGCCTACGTATGACTTAGGCCTAAAAATGGTACACAGACATATGCGCCAGGCTTCAAGGAATCGATTGAGCCTCCATTTTGCCAAATCCAACCCCCCTCACCACAAATGAAATAATTTTTTGATGCTCCTGTAAAATTTTGAAATTGCTACATAGGATAGTTTGCACTTCACGCCTTCAATTATGTAATCATAAAAATTATTTTTTCATTAGATTTTTTAAAATATAAGCATTTATCTGCTTTTGATCTTTCAAAATTCATTTTTAAAATATATTCGTTTATTAAATTATACCATGATTTGGACGATGTCTTTAAGCCATAGATAGATTTTTTTAGTTTTAGTAATTTATTGCTTTCCATTAATAGACCTTCCGGGGGTTTTAAATATATAGGGACTATAGCAGGGGAATTTAGATACGCCTTTTTTACATCATATTGAACCATTTCCAAATCATATTTATTGACTATCGATAGGAACCATCTTACTAACCAAATTGGAATAACAGGGGCAAATACTTGTCCTAAATCATATTCGGTTCTGTCCTTGAAACCCCTAGCAACTAATCTTGCTTTTGGTTGGTGGTATCCTTCATCATTCGGTTTTGTTACAAAAACCCATCTTGTATCTTTGGTTTTTAATGATTTATCGTAATCTACTTCTTCCCAAACGTTCATTTCCCCCAGGGAAATAAATTCATCCTCAATAGCTTTCATCCATTCTTTTCTGAATGGGTTGTTTTTGACATCTTTATAGCATGTTGATATACAATCTTCGATCCACCTATTATCTATAGTTTTTGTGATGTTGAAAGTGTTTATGTTAACTAAATTTTTTACAAAATTTGCAGGTTTGAGTACCAGTTCTTATTCACAATTTTTTAAATTTGATATATTTTTATTTTTGTCAAATTTAGCATCACATGATATATTAAATTTATTTGAAAAAGGATCTCTAATGCAATATCCTGTAGTGGTATATCCCATAAGTATCCCTTTTTCACCCTTGGTGCAAATTTTGAGTCGATTCTTTGTTCATTTTTATTTTTTGATTTAGTCGCATTCTGTTGTCGGACTTCGAGTGGAATATGTCTATAAACTAAGGATCCAAAAATTTTTAAATTATCCAAATTAGGTTTTTTGCCAAAAAACATTTCGTGTGGAGTTTTGAATTCTAAGTTCACTCTTGTTTGTGATCTATTTATTAAGTATGCAGTTGTAGCTATTGCGTGTGCCCAATACTTAATATCTAGATAACCATCGATTAGTAAACTTCTTACTCTTTTCATCAATGTTTGATTTTGACATTCAACAATTCCATTTAATTCTGGTGAGTAAGGAACTACATTTTCTATTTGTACTCAATTTTCTTCACAAAATTTTACTAATTTTTGATCGATATATTCTTTTGCGTTGTCGCATCTTATTTGACTTATTGGTGTTTCGGGGAATTTATTTTTCATTGAAAAAAAAATATTTTTGAATTCTGTGAATACCTGACTTTAATTTGATATTGGTATCACGAAGGTGTATTTGCTATAATTGTCAATAAATGTTAATATATATTTTTGATTAGCTATTGTGGGTGTGAATGGTCCCATAATATCGGAAGATATAATTTCCAATCTCCTTTGGGGTTTATTTCTAACATTGTTGTGACCTTGACGTTGACTATTGGCTATTTTACAAATTTCACAATTGATGAAATCATCATCTTTAAAATTAATTGATTTTGGAATTCCTGTTGTGACTTTATGTAAATATCTCATATATTTTCCATTTAAATGGCCCAATCGTCTATGCCAAATCATTTTTTTATAGTTATTTGTGTTGTTTTGAATTATTTCTAATGAATTATCTGATATAGTTTTTTTTTTATTATTATCTTCATTATTGTTATCTTCTATTATATTATTATTATTTTCATTATTTTCTTTTAAATTATTATTATTATTAATGGGTTCTTCTTCCTCTTCTTCTATTTCTAATTCGACAGAAAAGGAATCCCATTTGTCATCACCATGATTTTGAGTGACGGGCATACATTTCTTTGGTATATTTATATAATCATAATTTACTTGAAAGACACCATCAATTTTATAAGATGTAAATAGAATGTCTCCATTTTCTATGAAATATGTTTATATTTTTTCTTTTCCCTGGTCCATATGTAATATTCCGGATTCTGTCACTTTAATTCCAGACATAATATCTAATGACAGATCTGGTACATAATGGACTTCCAATAATTCAATTGCAGTTTGAATTTTGTTTTTGTTTTCTACTAATATTCTCATATTTCCCATATGTGTAACATATAAATATGTGTCTTTAAGTGCACATTGTAATTTTACTGGAATTTTGAATTTTGTTACATTAATTAATTTTTCTATATTTGATGTGAGATGTACTTCTGCCCCCCCCCCATCAAGTAACATTTTTTTTTTAGTTGTATGTAATTTTCATTTTTTGTATTATCTTTAATTAATTTTTTTAAAAGCCAATCTTAATTGTTACTATATTTTTTAACCATATATGATAATTTTATTGGTCTTTCCTCTTCTTTTTTGTCTTTATTTTTTGGTTTTTCTTTATTTTGTTCTTTGTTTTCAGGTTTATAATCAGGGCATTTATTTTTATAATGTCCTGTTTGGTTACATATAAAGCATCTTCTTTATTATTTTTATTAGGTGATTGATTATTATTTTTATTATAATTATTTTGATTTTTATTATAATTATTTGATTATTTTGATTATTTTGATTATTATTTTTGTTTCTTGGATTATTATTTTTATAATTATTACCATTATTATTTCCATTTGTATTATTATTTCGTCTATAATTATTATTTCTATTCCACCTATTGTCTTTGTTATTATTATTTGTATTATTGTTTCTAAATTTATTCCCATTATTATCAAATTTCTTATTGGATGATTGGTATTGTAATTTAATTTGTTTGTCTCTCATTTTTTGATCACCGTCCTCTTTTAATATTTGTTTGAATATTTCTAGATTTTTTCTGTGTTTAGGGAGGTTATCAAATTGCATTTTTGCAATAGTTTGTTCGTATCCTAATGCCAATTGAAGATTTTCTAACTCCTCTTCTTCAGATACTTCCTTCCCTGCATCACGAACTTTTTGTACTAAGATATCCCATTTATTTAAAAAACCTCTTATATTTCCACCAGTTGTAAAGCAAAAAGCGGTCCATTTTGATTTTGCCATATTTGCAACTATTTTGGTTTTAGAACCATAAGTTATATCCAATTTTTCAAAAATTTGATCTACTGTTTTTCACTCTCTAATTTGTTTCGATACATTGTATGTCATGCGTTCCATGATAAATGCTTTTGCACATTCCTGTTTTTTAAAATATGCTTTAAAAGAATTTGAAGATGGTCTGTATTGCAAATTGTCCATATTTGTATATAAATTTTTAGTTGAGGGTGTGGTTCAAAAACAACCCAATATCCCAAACCCTTTATTAAAGCTATGATCATACGTTTCCAGTCCAAGTAATATTGACCATCAAATATTTTCCCACTTGGACCTTGTATCGGACGTATGGTTTCATCAGCTGGCATAACATAATGTACGTGAGGGTGTGTACTACCAGAGCCTGATCCTCCTTGAGGGGATGGAGTAGTGGTTCTTTCACTTGCAGTATTCATACTTTCTGGAGTACTTGGTAATGTGCTTAGTTCCGACAACTCAATTTTGAAAAAGAAATAATAAGATTTATTTTCAAAAAAATTAATTCCAAAAAAAATTTATTTTATTCTTTGGAAAAAAAATATTTTATTTTTTTAATTGATAATTATTTTTATTTAAATTATTAATTTTCGTAATATTATTCGTGTGTATGTTTGTATTTTAAAATATGAAAAGAGAGAAGAAAAGAAAAAAAATATTTCAACTGGGAATATGTTTCAAAAATGAACTTGAAGAAATCTTGTTTAATTTTGAATCCTTGTAAATGTGTATAACAAAGGATCTATTGAAAATTATTTTTGAAAGCTGTCTATAATATTTTATTGTAAAAAATTTTCAAGTTTATGCATTAGTATTTTGAACAAAAGAATTTTGTGACATGAAAGTTCACAAGTAAACCTGTCCACTATGACAAAGAATTTTTCCTTTTTGTAACAATGACTTGTTGAATTATGAAATTTGTTCAATTATGAAAGTATTTTGCTTGTTAGTATTATATTATATTTTTTAATTTTCGTAATTTTACGTATTTTTAAAGAGGATTTTCTCTCTCAAAATTTTCAAGAAAAATTCTGAAAGATTCTATCGAGCCCAAAGCTTGAATACTAAAAATATTTTTTGAGATTTCTACAAATTTTGCGACTTCGATACCTCTTTTATAATGAATTATTCCACTAACATTTACTGAGAAAGTTTCCAAACTATTTCTCCTGAAAATGTTTTCCAGAATGGGAATTCAATTAGATTAATTCTTACGTCTATTATTTTTTCGTTTTCAAAAATATTTAATAATTATTTATAATCTTTTTCCTTTATTTTTATTGTTCCTTCACAGTTTGATGTGCAATTAGCAATTTGTTTCCAAAACCTTATCATTCGTAACCTGCTTTATTCAAACTTATTTTTAAACTTAATCGTCCTGTGAAATTTCACTTGATTTTTACCGAACTAAAGGGGTTCTTGAAATTAAGTGTTTTGGAAATTGAAGGTAAAAAAATTCTCAAAGGAAAAAAAATTTTATATTATTAATTTTGTTCAGTATCCCACAAAATCACTGAATATATACCATCATTTTCCGCAATAGTAAATGAAATATATAACTTGAAAGTATCAAAAATTACATTACCTGTAATCTGTGGAATTCCGTTGAATATTTCCAAATTGAGTTCGTGAATAATTGGCGTTTTTCCGTGCATCAGTACCCGGATTAGTCTCAGATCATCCTCAGAAAATTTCAGTCTTGGCAGCATACAGATCAGTTGAATAACTGCACTTGATCGATGAAATTTTGATGATGAATTTTTAGCGGATGATGGCGTTCGAAGATCACGGTAATTGAGTTCGATGTAACAACAATCTCCAATTTTGAATTTTTTGTTGATTCACCTTACTGTAACAGACGATACAGGTCCGAAGTAATCTGCAATCCCACCGCAAAAATCCTTTTTTGTTTCACCTTACCGCAAAAAGACAATCCAGTATTTTTCAGAAGATGATTAAAATGGCGTTAAACTATTTTGGCGCCAATGTAATTCAATTTAACCTCGAATAATTTTCGATGAACTTTTCAAAAAATTAAACAAAAAAAATTCACTGAGTTAACAACTCATAAATTAAAATATACTTTGTAAAAAAAAATTAACTTTTTAACAAAAAAAGGCTTATAGTTTCTTTAACTTTTGGATACTATAGAAAAAAATCAAAAATGAAAGATTAAGTATCACTCTTTACTAACTGTTCAGGAATCGCAGCTCTGCCTACTATGAAGTGTGGTTGAAATCCAAGGAAAGGAACAAGTTAGTTAGAGATACTGTAATGCAATGATCTAAAGTACAAATTACAAGTTTGAGGAAGATGAACGATCTCCCTCCATTACGAGATTAAAGTTTGAGTGGGAAATGAGTTTCAGCGTTCTCGGGTGAATGAATGAAAAAAGTCGTGTTTGTTCGCACAACCTGAATAGTGTTAGTTGGCGTTATCGAAAGTAGTTGTGCTAAGGGTTAGTGAGAGAGTGTAGGTGGAGTGTAGAACAACAACATATACTCAAAGGATGAGACAAAGACAACACCTTTGAAGATATATATATGATGGAGACAACACAAAGGCAGTTTCGGTATCATACTTATAGAAAGCACTTCTACAAACACATGTACTTCTAACTAAGTACCTGATTGGAGGAAAATCTCACAAAGTGCATTTGTTTATAAATACTGGTGTACAAAGTACCTCACTTTTACACTGAATATTGATTCTGATTGATTGATGTGTTCAGTCTGGGGTACTTTGTATGCCAGCATGCGGCATCTATAGTCTGGACCTTCGACCATACACATAATGGACTGCCCATACTGATAAAATGTTGAAGGCAACCAAATGAAATGTACATTTTTTTTCCCTTATCAAACTGTACTTTTCACAGAATTTATTCGTGATTAGAACTAAAATTTGTTATTTTAAATAATTTGTCATTTCAAAAAGTAATGCTTTCACATTGCAGATTACTTGAAATTTTATTCGCAGCTGAAAAATTTATACAATCATAAAATATGATTTATGTACATGAACTTACATCCATTCATTACCATCTAATTTCATAATTGCATTTTTAAAAGCCTACTTTTTCTAATGAAGCTATTGCTGAGCTTTTTTTAATGTGATTACATTTTTATTTTCTATATGGGATCTGATTTCGAATTCGATGTTTCTTTATTTTCCTATTTTTTCTCACACATTGATAAAATATTGATATTGGTTTACATGCATTTTCCATTTAACATCAAAAAATATAGATTTTTTTATATATCGAATTTTTATAAACCAGATCGATATTTATTTACATGTATTTCCCATTTAACATCAAAATCGAATTTTTATCAATATATTATGTAGCTAAAATAATTACTGGAAGAAAATCAGTCGGTGAATAGAGTAGAATCCATCGATGGATTAAACTCAAATAATATGAAAATGTTATCACATTAATTGTAATCAGCTTCAGCCACTGATACTGATCAGTAGTTTTGTTTTTTTTAATCTTGAAACTACCTTCTCAAAATTAAGGATTTTATAGCCGAACTACAGAAGAAGAAATTGCTCTATAGAAAGTATCATCTACTTGATCGGCACCAAAATTGATAGCATGCTACAATAAATTACAGTCAAGTTGCGATAATTTGAAGCTTAAGGGAGACAACAATTTCTTTAAATTATCAAGGCATTTGAATTACGGAAGTTTGAAATATAAAGGCTATAAAAAAACAGAATTTGAATTATAAAAGTTATAGCTTCAGATGAAAAAAAAAAAAAATTTAAATTGTGAAGTGCGCAAAAAAATATAGAATTATTATAAGCGTACGTGACTTATTCATCGACCTATTCACCTTTTTCAGACCTGAAAAAATTTTGTAAAACTTTTCAAAAATTTTTGAATTTTTTTAAACCAAAACAGAATTAGTATTGGTATATGCAACTTGTTCGTCCACCTTTTTCAGACTTGTAAAAATTTCATAAAACTTTTCTGATATTGTTCGTGGGACTTTTATATTTTTTCGGAATTTAAATCAACTTTTTTTATGATTTATTTTTTTTTTTCTATTGACAAACTTTCGTATTTTTATTTAATAATCATATTTATTGCTAATTATACACATACATAAGAGCTACTAACCATCATTCATCAATACTTTGTTCAAACTTGTCTCCAAAATTTATATTTTTGTACATACGCACTTCGAATTATTAAGATTGGTAATTGCCTACATTTTATTTATCAAAGTTTTTTTTTTTTTTTCTTTAATTCTGATATGTACTAAAAATTTGAATTATAGAAGCTGAGGAATGAGAGAATTCGAATTATAGAGGTATTTTTCATTCTAGAATACTTTGAATTATAGAGGCTATAGGTTTGAATTAACAAAGTGTTTTTTATACAGGGAGTTTATGGAAGTGAGCAGGGAAATGAAAATTGCTTCGAATTATTAAAGTTTTTGTATTATCAAAGTTCGAATTATTGTTACTCGACTATATAATAAATATTTTTTTCAAATTTTGTACATATTGAAGTGAGATGGATTCCAAGAAAAGAAAAAAGTGTAGGTTTAAAATACTATAATGCATTAAAACTTAAATTACAAGATGAATAAGATTTCTCTCTATAATGGAAAAAGCATTCCAGTGTGAAAAGCAAAGGTGTTGTAAAAATACAAGGTATAACTGTTACAAGTATTTTGTACACTGTTTATGAGAGTAGTACGTTTCATACGTAGTATCTCTAGTGGTATGAACTAAGAATGAGTAAAGTGAATGTCTAAACAGCACATATTGTTCCAAAATTCCACATTTTATTACCAATATAAAAACAAACATAGTGGTACCAGAAGTACCATCTGGCTTATATGCACCAAAATTGGTACTGTACTAAAATTAATTATAATAAATATTTATTCTGAATTTTGTAGCTATTGTTGTAAAATTGGGTATTTAAGAGCAAAAAAAAAAAAAAACACGCTCTAGGGTGTCAGCGAACTAGAACATTTAATGTGGTACACATTTCATAAATTCGTTAATGAAAATTGAAGTTTGAAAAAATGATAACACAATATAAATGAAACACATATCAATATCATATCGATATATCGATCAACACCAATTCCTTCATACTCTTATGATAAAACATTACATATCGGTATTAATTTAATTTATATTCCCTCATTTTGACTTGTGGGGAAATTGTGATTGGCTGTAGGAATTTGTATTCTTTCTGTGATTGGCTGTAGCACATTTTTTTAATGAAAATTTAACCAAAATAATTTTTTTTGAATTTACTCTGAATTCAGCATAATGAAAGTAGAAATGTGTACCACATTAAAAATGGCATTACCAGAAGTTTGGTCCAGTTGATCAACACCAAAATCAATAGGTCTGTTCTTTGACTGAGTAAATATGTCCTTACCAAATTTTGTGATTATCAAAAATTGCAGCTTGTACCATGGGAACAAGAAAATACAATATAGTATATGAATTTGAGTTATTAGTGCCAAAATTTTTGTAAAGTCATGAAACAAAAACCATGCCCACCCCAACTGTGGGGACTAATACCACACCAAGCTTAATAATTAAATTTCTTGAAGAAAACCTACTTAAAAGTTGATTACTTCAACAAAGGCAAGCAATTTGTATGGCAAAAAGGAGAAATACTCCTATAGCTATACAGGA
The DNA here is from genome assembly GCA_011428145.1 of Ericerus pela. Taxonomy (NCBI): domain Eukaryota; kingdom Metazoa; phylum Arthropoda; class Insecta; order Hemiptera; family Coccidae; genus Ericerus; species Ericerus pela. Next base: position 78,416 of record WOFM01000235.1, read on the forward strand.
AATGAAAAAGACAGGATAGTATTGTATTAGTCATTTGATTTCTGTCCCTTTCTAACACGTTTGCTCGGGTATTTTCATATCGTCTGCGTTATAGGGGTTAAATTGGTTTTTCATTTATCTTATCAATAATCCCCAATTTGCAGCACATTGTGAAGTGAGGTTGATTTCCGAGGAAAGAAATGACAAGATAGTTTGAAATACTATAATACATTAAAAGCACAAAATATATATAAGTCTGAAATTAAGTTTGAGGAAGATGAACAATCTCCTTCTATCACACAATAGAAATTTGAGTGGAAAAATCATATTAGGGTTTACTTTCGACCATATACATAATGGACTACGCATACAGATAAAATTAACATTGGCTTATATGGAGACACCATGAAGACATACATTTCATTCAAAAGTTCCCTTTTTTCAGGATTTATCAAATATCATACGTCAATTGATTAAATAATTTGGAGGGATTTGCATTGTTATTTTACAAAATGAAAGTATTTTTAAAATTAAATAGCATCATTTATTCCTTTTTAATATTCGTAGGTGAATTCTCCTAGATTTGTCTATGATTCCTAGTTAATTTAAGGGTGATGAATCGAAGAGAATTCGTAGATGAATTCTCTTTGATTTGTCACTGAATCCTGATTAATTTAATGTGAATCGAAGAGAATTTGTAGATGAATTCTGTGAAAAGTACAGTTTGATAATGTAAAGAACTTTTGAATGGAATGTACATTTCATTTTATTGCCTTCAACGTTTTATCAGTATGAGCAGTCCATACAGTATATTGTCGAAGGTGTTTACAAAGTTCGAGAGATAAAAGTCAAGCGATAAAAGAAAAGTGTTAGTGTGTTCGAATGTAGAAGCGCTAAGTGTTAGGAGCAAGTGTAATGAGAGTGCAGAACATATTGTAATGTACATGTATATTACTTATTTATCTATAATTATAAATTCAACATGTACACGTGAAAAAAAAAATGTCGGTTTTTTTTTGTAATGAAATGATTTAATATTCATGGCCCGAAGTATGTATGTAAGATGGCTAATCGATCCAAGCATTTTTGAAGCTTCTGTAATATATTAAATCGAGGTGAAAGAATTACCCGAGGCTTTCACTCGAGTTGATCTACGTTTAAAGTATGTATTAAAATTTTGTTGTACTTCATTATACTTTATGTCAGTGTTTTTTAATATCAATTAAATTGATGCCAAATTATATAACGTTGCGCTAACTGTGTATCTTAAGGGTAATTGAGAGTCGGTACTGATTATGCTCTTCGTATGAATTTTATTTTCATTTCCTAAGCTGCAATCTTATAATGAAGCTAGATTAAATTGCTACCGTAATTATGGGCGATGCAAATGAGAAGTTATTTAGAGTTGGCTCTAGGAAAAGTGAGGTAACTTAAATGAAAAAATACCCTTTACTTTGCCTGTACGAAGATTTATTTAGCATACTTTAGTTATCCAAATTAATTTCAGTTGGCCTTAATCCAAACTAATAAAGTGATTGACGACCTGAAACTGCTGTACCCCACCTACAAGTTCACAGTTGGTAAGATATCATTCTTCTGTCACGTTTTTCTATCTAGTTTTATGAAATGTTATTCGGAATGGTAAACTACATAAAATGTAACATTTCCAGTCGAGATAAATACTCAAGGAGATAAAATATTAGATAAACCGCTTCCAAAAATTGGGGAAAAAAGTTTATTTACAAAAGAACTGGAAGAAGCTTTAGAGCTAGGAAAGGTTGACTTAGTGGTTCATTCTCTGAAAGATCTGCCTACAACGCTGCCATTAAGGAAAATTATCGGGGCTGTGCTCCAGTAAGTTCAATTATAATTTGGTGTAAGTTGGATTTAATTTTCTCACAATATTACTGGTGATTCTCGTGTTTAGGAGACTGGATCCTAGAGATTGTGTAATTCTCAAAGAAAAACACAAAAACTTGACTCTGAAAACACTGCCAGATGGATGTGTGATAGGTATGATGATTGTTGGTTGGGTTCGAAAAAATATGCTTTTTAAATTTTTTGTAGGTTTTTTCCCCACAATTTCAAATTACCTATGCAAAAATATTTCCAACCAATACAAAATATACTATGAAATATTCAATGCGTGGGAATAAATGTTTGTTCCATGTTCGAAACTTCAAAGGAGTTGCAAACTGTATTCATGGACAAATGATTGTTAAATGTAGAAATATTTATTCCAAAATTTTCCGAATTTATTTTGATACGAATAGAATTTATTATCAAAGAAACTTTGGTCGTTGTAGTAAACTAAATCATTCAAACTGTCTACCTTTTTTCATATTATACAGGATTTTCTTAATAAATAGACCCTAAACATATTTTTTACTATAGTTTCTACAAATTTCGGTATTGCTGGTAGGCATCGCAGAAAATAAAAATACCGAGCATATTTTTCGTGGGCCCAATCATTGCGTTAATTTTTCCTATATTTGTGATTTATATTTGATGGAAATTCTTCAGGTACAAGTTCTTTGAGGAGAAGAGCTCAACTCAGCATTAATTATCCTCATCTGAGAATTGCAAGTATTCGAGGAAATTTGAATACTCGATTAAAAAAACTTCATGAAAAAGATGACTATGATGCTATTATTTTAGCTATTTCCGGTGTCCAGAGGATGGGTTGGCAAAATAAAATCAGTGAGGTAATTTTTTGAATGATAATTGATATAACTTGACTGTAGTATGACGTTTATTTCTTCTTTAGTCACTGAAAGTGAATCATTTTTCAACTTTCAATTATAAAGTTCGTTATATGAAACAAACATTTCATGAAACGTTCCGTTAGCCAAACATTTCCCCCATTTTCTTTACTAACTAAAATTTTGAGTGAACCATCCCAAAAAACCTGGTACTGTTCAATGTCATATCCTCCCTTCCCTCTTTAAAATAGCAATTAAAAATTATGTATGTTCATCGTCATTACATTTACCATAGCTTTTACCTAATGCCTACTGATCGAAAAATTTCATCATTAAATTCTTGATTTTTCAAGTTTTACTGTCTTCTGTAGCTCATGTTTCAACTGGAGTTATTTGCTCATATTATGACTAATTTTCTCCGCTGAAAAATCGCAAAGGAATAATGCTTTGCTTATCAAGTGCTATGATATTTAGTTGCTTAATATTTGTTTCATTACATAGATTTTGGGTGAAGATGAGTTACTATATGCTGTTGGTCAAGGTTCTCTGGCAGTGGAGTGCCAGGAACATAATCATGAGCTTCTATCCTACCTTACTCCATTAATACATCGTGAAACTTTGCTCACTGTGATTGCGGAACGCAGTTTTCTTCGTAAATTAGAGGGTGGTTGTTCAGCTCCAGTGGCTGTGAATTCTTTCATCAATGACAATGTTATAAGTTTAATCGGCCTTGTTAGTAGCCTCGACGGCAGTGAAACTATCAAAGAAACTTTGAATACGGTATTGAGTGGAAACAGTTCCACAGATGACCATGGAATCAGTGGTAATAATTCCGGCGACCCTCCTGCGTAAGTACATAATTCAAATAATTTTTAACGTCTTGAAATATATTGGACTCACGTTGCATTTACATTTTCAAGGAAACGTATTTGTGGAGTAGCGTCTTACTGTGGTATTAGTCCTGGAGTGCCTCCATTAGTTCATAGAGAAGACTTGGAAGCGGTAGAAAAACTGGGAGTAAATTTGGCAGAACTGATGATAAAAAAAGGAGCCTCAAGAATTATGGCTGAAGCTCGAAAACAAGGTGCAACTGCCTTTGACGGTTAACGTTACCAAAGTACGATTCTGGACATCCAAACTCATGTATGTTTAATATTTTCTACTGTTATGGATAGTTTTGTTTTATTTGGGTGTTAGTTGAAATTTGTTTTAATAAAATCGGTTCATTACATTATTTATTATTCAACATGAAATAACACAACACTCTTAATTCTAAACAAGAAAAAAAAAAGGAAAAAAGAGAATATTTTTTATAAAATGAAATCAAGTTTATTTTTATAGAAAAATGTGTTCTCATTCTTAAAACTTAGAATAGGATTAAAGTTCATCTACAGCAACTAGAAAGCAATAGGGGGTACCGTGTTACTCCACATCGACGTCGTCAATTTTCATGCCCATTTGTTGACTAAGAAGTTTCTGGTTAAAAAAAAATAAAAACTTAATATTACTCCTTTCAGTATAAAGAAAAACTTAGTATTTAGACATTTATCTTCGCACTCTGCATAAGAAAAACTATTTAAATATTCAAAATGTATTAAAATTTTTCCAAAAAAAAAAAAAATTAAGAAAATTGAATACGTGATTTTGTAATTTTCTACAAATTTTAACGTCGAAATACTACTAGAAAGCGGAAGAAAAAAGACCTTGAAGAAATCAACTTGAACATTCTCACTCAAATTTTCTTCCTGCGTCTGCGCCTTCTCAATCAAATACTTCAGTTTTTTTCGCAAATTTCCCAGAACACTATAGTGATAAGAGATGCATATTTTCGTGGCTGACACTTTTTGAGAAATTTCAATTGGTCTCAGAAATTCAGAACAGCAGCAAGAAGCTACTGATGGGTTTGAAATTAAAACATAACGGAACAATCAGCGACAAGTTACACTACAGATATCTATACATTCATTAAAATCTATAAAGTAAGACACCTGTTTTGAGCGAACAAGATTCCGTTAGTTCTGAAGATAAACATACCAAATAGTATATAATCTTCGTACGCAGTCGGTAAAAAAGCAAATATCAATCAACTGAATAACAAGGAATATCATGCAAAATATGAATCATAAAGCTAAAAGATGCGAGGGAAAGACATTTGCGGAAGTCTACTTTTTTCACTAGAAAAAAATTATTTCAAAAAAATTAGGCACTGAATGAGAGAAAATAGAGCATGATGTAACACTGACAACAAAAATGACGAAGGCTGAAAATAAGGTGTGTAAGTAAGAGGAAAGGGAAAGTTCACAGACTAAAAAACGAATATATGAAAGGTTTCACTGAGGGGAAAACCATCAGAAATGTGATTTCTAATACAATTTTAAGCTGAATTCATATTCAACTTGACAAGCTTCCAAGCACAGAAAGAAACATTAATATATTATCAAATATAAGAAGCATACGTCTCAATTTCATCTTCCAAGTGAACTTTAATCGAAAGCAGTATCCAAAAAAAGCCTATCAATAATAAAGTGTTCCAGCATTCCACCAAGAACATCTATTACAGTTCTACGTAAATAATTACCAAACATTTCAAATATGCAGAAGCTGGTTAGATTTAAGAGTCTGAAAAAAATGAAAAAGGTGAATTCTGAAGTCCCATTATCTAGTTCAATATTTCGATGAAAGCACTTCTCTTCACAATTGACTAACCATAACTGGCAATAATTTTGGTTCGAGAAAGGACTCCGATAAAAGATGCAGTTATCCTAAAATTTTCACATATTTTGAATATTATAAATTTATAAGAGCTACTTTTGTAATACTATCCCGTGATCATAGTTACAGATATATTTGGTAACACGTATATTTCAGTTTGTCTTATCTAACTAGAGACACCTAAAACTTGGCTGCTCGCAATGAAATAAGCACAAGGGTGAAAATGTTTACTAATTTAAGCGAAATAATAGAGACTAGACTGAAAAATTGAGACAAATTACAAACCTGCCCGGTGGTGGGTAATCTTTCTATTAATAGACTGAACACTGGAGGTGGAAGAGTTTGCTGAAGAACATTCAATAATTGCTGCGGTTGCCCACAGACGCTAACAGCATTAGCGATGTGTTCCACGCACTCATCAATTCGTCCTTGTCCCATCAGTTCTTCACCCAGTTGAATCTATTGTACAAATGAAACAATTACATACTTAAAATATTAATTCCAAGCAAATGAATTGAAAATTACTTTGAGAGCTCTAAGTTACTATACAGAGGTTCATGTTCTCTGGTTTAAGAGAAGAAATTATATTTGCAAAAGCGGCCAACACACTATTAATTACCTGTTGTAAGAAAAATGTTTGGATGGCTTCATGATCTCTGAAATCAGGAAACTGTGCTTTGCGCGATGATTTGGAGTCTTTAGCAGCTTGAGATCGAGCTCGTCGTTCTACGAGTAAAATATTGGAAATTTGTAACAATCAATATTCGATACATGGTCACTGATAACAGAGCAATAAGAATACAAGAGTACAAACTTACTTTCGCGCAATTTCTTTTTGAAATCTGGGTCTGTTCTGCGTTTCCGATCAAAATAAATACAGTATCCAATTACCATGCTACCACAGACGGCCGCAGCGATACCCAATTTAGACCATGTCATAGTGAAGGCAGTAGATGTAAGAAAACTTCGTCAAATTTTACAACTTACGCCTAGACGCAATGATCATACTTGTTTGAAGCTGTTGTTTTGGCAGCTCAACACCAATCATGCAAAGACCAATTCACATTACCACATAAGAGAGTATTCACAATCAAAAGTTAACATATACCCGATTTATGGATGAAAACGCATGAAAGTTGACAACTATAGTTATTGTAACCAAAAAATAAATTCCGAATTTTAATTTTCTGTTTTATTCTCTACGCATGCTTTTTTCACAATCCAAAATATTAAATTTAATTTTCATTGATCACAGACGAACGAATCAAGTATTTAACCATGACCTTTATTTTGCTGCTTGTAGAAAACATGAGAATGAAAGCCAAAAATTCGATTTCGATCTCTTGAATCGAAACCGTACTAGTCAAGAATCGAAAGAAGAAGGGGTTTGTGTTGTAACGGAAATCCCACCTTCTCTCTTTCTTCATCATCATCACAAACACACAATATATATATATGTCATATGTACACTCTCATCACAAAGTGCTTCCCCTACCATTCTCGATCCGATAACGCTGTTGCTTCGCCATTTCGTATTTCAGTTGTAATTTATTTTTCAGTTGCTAATAAAATGTCGTTAAAGTAAAAAGTCTCAAGTTCTTTCGGTCCTTGTTCTGTACGCCTCACATCATGGTAGCCATCGCTGTGGTAGAACTTTGAGGAGAGACTTGAAAAATCCTGATTTAATGGAAAAATAGTTTTTTTGAATTTATTTACTGTTGTGCGAAAATTTTTTCATGTTTTCTCTTAATTAATACACGAAATATTTACCGTGTTTTTTGAGAATTTTAAACTCGAATTTTAATTTATTTTTAATTTTTGAAAAATTCAAAATTAAAACGAAAATTTAAAGCTGAAGTTCCCGACTTAATAACGGCCAATCCTGGAAATCATCGAACGCCAAATCCAGAAAGGACCGCCAAAGAGATCGTGTGAACAGCCAAAGGAAACCTGCTCCCGTCGTCGAGGACTCATCATAGATCCACACATCGAAGACCCAATTTTTCGGCCAACTCCAAACCAAATTTAAGCAGGTAGTACGACGGTGGAAAGCGGAGTAAAGAAAACTGGAATCATTCGTCGGCACAACAGAAATAAAAGTAAAAGTAAAATTTTTGTAAAGGTAATATTCATTGAAGCTAATTATTTTTCGTATTTGTACAATTGTATTTTGAACTGAGTCAGAAAAAGGAAAAATTGGAAATTATTAAAATTATTTATGCCCCCTATAATAAATTTGATTGAAGGAAAAATCGGAGAATATAATATTAAGAAGGAAGAGTTAAAAGAATTAATAAAAAAGTTTGAAGGTGAGAAAGTTGTTGATGTAAAATTGGAAACTTATAATTTACCCCATGTTAAATATTTCACAGGAGAGATAATTTTGGAATCATTTGTAATAGATATATCAGGAAGAATTAAAGAAATTAGCAGTTTTAAATATATTAGAATTTCAGAATCTTCAGTAAATTATTTTTCGAACAGAATTTACAGTTCTGATAAATCGAAAGAGAAATTTATGAATAGATTCTTTAATTAATTAATAATAAAGAAAACTGGATAATAACGAAAGAGATAAAGAAGGAAATAGTGAAAAAGAAAATTTAATTAACAAAATTGAAAAAGAATCTATAGAAAATAAAAAATATATAGCTGTTATCAATATAGAAAAAAGTGTGTTAGGATTTCGTAAAATTAAAGAAAATATGGCATCCCAAAATGAAATTAAACCCATACAAGCGCCATTGGGAAAGGTATTTAATGGAAAATATTACTTAGACTGGCGTAGGATGATTATTTCGGCTATTAGGGGAGTCGGATATTACGATATTTTCGGAGAGCACGAATTCCTTCAATTGTATATTAATCATATTGATGATTTAAATTTCCGTCCCGAAAAAGATATGATAAGTTATTGCAAAATGCAAGACAATGCAAAAGCTTTTATATTAGAAAGAGTGTCGAATGAGATAACCAAACAAATAAGGGACTGTAATACAGCGATATTGATGTTGAAAAAGTTAGATAGTATCTATGGTACGAAAACTTCAGTCACAGCCAATATGGCAAAGGCAAAATGGATGGAGTTTAGATTTCAGCCTGGTGGAAATATGAAAGGTTTTCTAAAAAAATGGGATGAATTAGTGACTGATGTAAGAAATAGTGGTAAAGAAGTCACGGAGAATGAAGAATTAGAGAATTTGCCATTAGCCTTATGCTACGAGCAAGCAATTGCAAAAATACAATATGAAAATATACCTCCAGAAGAAAAAAATTTAGATAATTTTAAGAGAATATTAAGGGAAGACTCTGACCAGAAATTCAGGGATCAGACATTAAAAAGGCAAAATGGTAATAGTAACCAAGTAAATAATAATTATAGAAATAATAACGGTAATTATAATAGAAATAATTATAGGGGTAGATATAATAATTATAGAGGAAATGGCAATGGTCGTAATGGTTATGCAAATGGTAATCGAAATAATTTTAATAATAATGGTAATAATGGTAATGGTAATAATAATGAATCAAACCAGAACCAAAATAACAATTCGAACAACAATGGGAATAATAATAATAGAAATTATAGAGGAAATAATTATAGAGGTAACTCGAATTATAGAGGTAATAACTATAAAGGTAATAATTATAGAGGTAATGGTAGGAATTATAGCCAGAATAATCCAAAATGTTACAAATGTGGGCAATTTGGACACATAGCACAAAATTGTAGTAATAATAATCCTCAAACAAATAATAATAATGATAATTTTAATAATAATCAGGGAAATTATCCCCCAAAAACAAATGCAAATCAACCAAATATTAATAAAAAAGAGAATGCAGAACAGCAAGTAAAAATGTCTTGCATGGTCAAAAAATTCAACCAAAATAATAATGAATGGTTATTAAATGAATTAATTAATAATAATAAATATAATAATAATGAAAATTACAAAATATTAAATCACAGAGCAATTTTGGATGGAGCTGCAGAGCTACATCTAACATCTGATTTAAATAAATTAGTTGATGTTAAAAAATTTGTGACTCCAGTCAAATTGCAATGTGCTGGAAGAAACACTTTTTTATATGCCACTCACACGGGTAGAATGGTGATTAAAGTCGAAAATTTCAACAAAATTCAGTCATTGATAGAATTAAACGATGTTCATTATGTGCCAGATCTGAACTTAGATATTATTTCAGCCATAAAAATTACAAATACAGGAATAATTAATATCGATCAACAAAAAGATATTGCGAATATATATTTTATTGAGAGTGTAGAAATAATTATAACTGCAATGAAACAAGAAGGAATATTTTATATATACTATAATATTGCAAATGATAATAATAAAAAAAAAAATAATAATAAATGATGATACTAATAATACTGAATCTAATATAATATGTGCCCCGTCACTCAAAATATAGATGATGAATGGAATGACTTTACAGTAGAACTGGAAATTCAAGAAGACGATACAAATATTGAACCACCCCAGGGGGGTGAAAATAATGAAATAATAATTGAAAATAATGAAAATAATGATATTAATACACCACAAATAAATAATAATATAAATAAAAAGTTGATAATACATAGGAGACTTGGACACTTAAATGCCAGATATCTGCAAAAGTTAAAAACTTTAGAGGTTGGCATTCCCGAAAATCTGAATTTTAGGGATGAGGATTTTGTAAATTGCCAAATATGTTGTATTGCCAATAATTCGAGATTGGGTCATAATGGTATTAGAACTAAGCCAACTCGAAAATTGGAGATAGCGTCCTCAGACATTATGGGTCCGTTTACGCCCTCTGTGGCAAATCAAAAATATATTTTAACTTTTATAGATCACTTTTCGAAGTACACATTTGTCATGCCTATAGCTAATAAAAGCCAGGTCACAAATGAATTTAAAAATATTATAATATCTATGAAAAATAAATTTCCTGAATATCCCATAGGAACTATAAGATGTGATAATGCCAAGGAATATACCGATACAAAAATAATAAATTATTGTAATGAGGTTGGAATAACAATGGATTATTTGGTACCATATTCTCCAGAATTGAATGGTGTTGCCGAAAGGCAAAATCAAACTTTAATGAGTTGAGTACGGGCCATGTTAATCGATGCCAACCTTGACATAAAATATTAGTCCTATGCTGTAGTAACAGCGGCTTATTTGATTAATAGATCACCTACAAAGGCAAATGAGGGATTTAAAACACCTTATGAACTGTTCTATGGAATAAAGCCAAATTTAAGAAATCTTAAGGTTTTTGGAGCGTTAACTTATAGGCATATTCCCATAGAAGTTAGAAAACAGAATGCCACAAAAGCAAAAGCCAAATCAAAAAATAAAATTGACCCGAAATTAGCACATAGGGAGGAAAAAAATATAATGATGGGCTATACAAATACGGGATACTGTCTCAAAGACCCCTACAATACAAAATCATACATTTCATGTGATGTTAAAATGGACGAAACACAAAATATAAAATCACTATTGATAAATAATAAACCATTAACAATAAAATCATCAGATTATGAATACGATTTAGGGATAATTAACCCCATAATTATGAATATTAATGTAAAATACAATAAAACATATATAGAAGATAATATTCCAAAAACTTTTCCTGAAATAGAAACAAACCCATTTAGGGAAGATTAGATCAGGGCCATAAATGACGAATTTAATTCTCTCGATGACATGAAGGTATGGGAAATAGTAGACTACGACCGCCAAAAGCTTATTGATACAAGATGGATTTTCACAATTAAATTTGATGAGTTTGGAAATCCAAAACCAAAAGCAAGACTTGTGGCGAGAGGTTTTAAAGATCGAACTGAATATAATATTGCTGAAACTCATGGCCCAGTAGCATCGATAGGAACTATAAGATCATTATTATCTATAGTTAATAAAGAAAAATTATGGAAGATAATATTTCAACCCAAAAAATATGTTCGGGGGTAGTCAGAAAAAATTGAGAGCCCTAATGATCAAATGCTATTCAATTTTAGAAGCATTTGAAGAAAAAATAATATTTTTTAGAACCTTGAGCTCCGAAAATCAATTAGCGGACATTTTGACAAAATCATTGGATCGTTCAAAATTTGAAAATATAATTGTTAAAATATTGAACGAAACAAATATTTACACATAATATAATAAAAAATTTGTTTATTTCAAAATCATAATATGTTTCAAAATTTTCTATTTCAAAAGACAAGTCGTCCCAAGTCCAAAACATAAGTCGTAACATGAAAATAATTGCTTAAAAATTAACCTTCAATTATTGCAAAAAGGAGTACTTAACAATACCATTTACTAGAAAATACTTGCAAGAGATAAATGCTCGATTTCTCGAAAATTGTAACAATGAAAAAACCATGAAAATCGAACAAGAAAAAACCCTACAATTCGTATAATAAAAACCCTATACATTTTCAGGCAAGCGTGAGAGAAATACATGAAATATTCCCACACAATTTTATAAAAGGAAATCCTCTAACAATAAACACAATGAAGATTAAACCCATTACATGACCGCAATTATGATAAATCGAAAGAAGGTTGCCTTATCGAAAAACATGTTAAACGCCAGTTCAAATACAATAGCAATACACGAAAGATAATAAGCGATGCAACGTATATTATTCTACAATCATTTTCATGTCGCACTTTTAAGATAAAATACGAAATGTAACGTTATTTTAAATTCAATGAACTCGTAATCGGAAATACCTTCGTCTATTTTTTCTTTCTTTTTCTTTAATGTAATATGTGTACGTGAATATTTTTTTTCTTTTTCGAATTCTTTTTCCGATTCTTTTTCTAATCGAAATATACGATGAATGAATCATATGTTACCTATAATCCTTTAATATTTTTGCATGTTACCAATTTTGTATTTTTAATATTTTTTTTTTGCTTTTCACACATATACCATTTTTATATCATATATTAATATTGAATATTCTATGCATGTTACCATATTTATTTACCTATTTATTTATTTATTTTAATCAATTATTTTTTTTTTTTCTCAAAGCACAGCAAAACAAAATTTTTTTTGGAACAAAAGTTTCCATAATAATATTTAAATAACACAATGTCAATTTTTTGGGGAATTTTTTTTATTATGCATATATCATTTTTTTTTGTATTTAATATTTTTTAATAATAATAATTCGTTCACTTTCAGCGCACAACATGATGAAGAATTCAAATGGTAAAATTTCAGGGGGGTGTTGTAACGGAAATCCCACCTTCTCTCTTTCTTCATCATCATCACAAACACACAATATATATATGTCATATGTACACTCTCATCACAAAGTGCTTCCCCTACCATTCTTTATCCGATAACGCTGTTGCTTCGCCATTTCGTATTTCAGTTGTAATTTATTTTTCAGTCGCTAATAAAATGTTGTTAAAGTAAAAAGTCTCAAGTTCTTTCGGTCCTCATTCTGTACGCCTCACATCAGTTTGTTATTTTCACATCCAACAAACTCATGAGTGAATCTGTGGGTTGAAAGTATGTGCAGTTTTGTTCAGTTCTTAGGAATATAATTGTGTGAAAGTGAAACCTTCATAATTGATAAGATTGATTTTTCATAGAAATTTTCAAAGCATATTACTACCTACATTTAGAATAAAAAATATGAAATGAACTAGAATTAAATAATTTAATTACTAGGTACATTCTGAATACACCACCAATGTTCATTAAAAGAACTGGTTAGGTTTAATTACAGACTTGCGATTAATTTGTTCTCATACCGACTGCAATAGAAGTTCTTCTTCAGGTACAGAAGAACGTATTAATTATTTAAGATTTTTCAATGATGAAGAGAAAAAAGTTACGTTCTTTACCTTTCATAATTTAAAAAAATGTTATCTCATCCTCATATCTTCATTACTCTACAGAAGTAAACTTTATTATCACTAATTCAACAATCTGAATCACAAGTGATCAAAAGTGAACGCCCAGAGTTTGTTGGATGTGAAAATAACAAACCCCAAAGAAGAAACTATTGAATCAAACACCACTTTCAGTGACTTTCACAATCAAAATATCTGCCATTGGTAAGGTACTGACAATTTCAATCTCATTTTTATCTACAAAATTCATGTTGATAGTGATTTCTAAATTGATTATACAAGTGTCTGTGACCAGACAAAGAGGGTTTCAGAAAAAGTATAGATACGCTTCACAATAAGAGAGTAATAAGACTTTCCCCTTTTTTGACACTTTTTCTTTGATGTAATATACAATTTGGCTAATCCACTCAAAAGATATAACATGAAAATAAAAAAAAAATATTAATGAAAAAAAAAATTACAAAAAAATGTTTTATATTGACAAAAATTTGAACATACGTTGCTGGAGTGTAGGGCTTGTAACCACAACCATAACCAGAATAATAACCACTAAAAACCTAAATAAATTGACAATATTGATTTGGGAACCAATAACAAAAACAAAAAAATTCCACATAACAAATATCCAATAACTAGTTCCTACAAAATTCTAAAACCATTAACTAAAATGATAACCAAAAAGAATCAGTTTTTATTGGTTTTTATGAAATATCAGTATTATTGATTATTTTGTTCAAAAATTACCAGTTATATCTAGGAAAATGATCAATTATATATAATTTGACCTGGAGAAAATTTTTTTGTCTATTCTACCCCAAATTTTGTCTCAACCAATAACCAGAAAAGTTGTTTTGGTTAACCAGAACAATAACCAGTAACCAAATAAGTACATTTTTAATCAATAACCAGTAATTGGTAACCAATATAGATTTTTATTGATTTCCAGTAACCAATAACCCTAAAAACATTTTGGGGAGTGATAGTTATGCCTCATAGGTATGGCAAGGAACTACTGAGAAACTTGCGGAATAGTCATTTTAAACATCACCGCATAGAACAGTAAGGGGCATAGATCTTTTAAAATTAGATCAATAGATCAAAAAATTGCAATCATCAAAAAAAATGATCTAATTTTAAGATCTAATTAGATCACCATTTTTCAGATATTTTAGATCTTTAGATCTTCAAATCAGATCGTTGTAGTAACTTAAGTTAGTACACAAATCAGATAATCAAATCATATAATAGGTATTGAAAATAAATTAATAAATGGGATCTCAAGTCAAAGTAGTCACCTTCCAGTGACCCATTTGTTAAACATGTTAATTTCGGGATTAATTATTTAGGTACTGTTTTTCAGCATTGAGAACATACATAATCCATGGTTTGGAAAGCAATTCCAAGAAAACTGTAAATAGTAAAAAGTTGAAATTTTCAGAATACATCTACATAGGTTATCTGAAGATTTCCTGAAATTTTGGTTAAAATTGTAGGTTCAGTTCTTGAGATATCGCTGAAATTCTGTTCAAATCATGTGATTTTAATGATATGAATTCAGTCAAGTTGGGGAATATAAATAGAATTTCAGCGATACCTCGAGAAATTAACGTATGATGTCAGCTACAATTTCTGGGTATCTTCAGATAACTTATGTTGATGTTTCTTGAAAATTTATGCTTTCTATCATTCACAGTTTTCGATAATTTAGATTTTGTATGTTTTAAATGCGAAAAAACTGTTTATTATCCTGAAATCAAAAGGGCTGCTGGCGCAGTTTAGCGGAGACTTTGTATCCCAAATGACTCAAACTGATTGCTTTACTTTTAATTTTCTCCTTTTTTTAATTTTTCAATTCTTACATAGTAAAAGAGGTGATGGAGAGGAAATTAGGGAATGATCTAAAAAATGAAGAAACAATCTAATTAAATAGATTGCGATCTAGATCACCTTGTTTGATCGATCTACAGATCGCGATCAAGATCGCAATATTTCCGAGATCTGTAGATTGCCATCTAGATTGCCTAGATTGCCTCGATTGATCTATTGCCTCATACTGCATAGAACACCACTGTAAAAACACCAACGATAGCCTACGATTACACAAATAATAAGTTAGGTTAAAAACGAGTTTTTAAAAAATACGCTTTTATAATTTGAAAAAGAAAATAATGGCGAAAGAAAAAATAAAATTTCTCACTTTTTTTTCTGAGACAGAAACAAACAAAAATTGAAAAAACAACTGATAAAAACGGATATAAGTGTATGTGTGCGTGTGTCGCATGTCGCAACACGTGAAAGCAGCGCTGAAGTTGGTCATTAGATGTACTTCAACAACTTGAGTGAGTATAATAAAAGTGAACAAAAATATACTCTTTGTCTGAATGTAGAGGCCTCTAATAAACACCTGTATTTGTTAGTAATTCATTCATTTAATTAAATTATTTGAAAAAAAATTTCTGATTGTTGCCCATAGGTCCGAATGAGGGGCAAAGAAATTTGAATTTAGTACCTAATGTGTGGGGACAAATAGCTTTGAAAGTGGTTCCATTTTTTTTTGTAGCGATTAGATGAATATGATGAACGTGAATTCTCTATTGTATTATTAATACTCTATGGTGGTATTGGCCAAGTTTTTGTGTCAGGGCAGATGTAGTGTAATAATAGATATTATATTAACCTACGAGGATATGACATAAAACATAAACATTAATACTCAAATTTTAATTTTCAAAAAGAACAGTGGGTTGAACCTACGAAACCTTTGCTCTAGTAAAAAAAATTCCTAAATACACCCATATCTAGTTTTCAAATATTCCGATTCCTATAAAAATTAGAAATTTTTCAAAAATTTTTCCAAAAACTACTAATTTTTAACATTTATAACAGCAGACTTGGTCATTTTTTTGACATAAATATTACTTTCTGTATTAATAACATTTAAAAGTAGGGGTAGTGGGGTATAGTTTTGCACAATAAATTCAATGACCAAGCAAGGTTTTGCTGCTCTAGTTTTCATATTTCAGAACTTTTCCCCTACGTTTCATTATTTTTTTTCACTGTAGTATGAGATCTTCATTATTTTTTTATCGTCGTAGGATCAGTCTACCTCTATGTTTATCGAAGAGTAAAAAATATTTAATTGTATGATAAAATTGTTAATTGACAGCTTATATTGATATAAGCCGAAAACACCAACATATGTTAGGTTTGGTCAGGGCATTTATTTCATCAGCTGCGGTCTCAGATGGCTCAGAACCAACAAGCATTCATCTGGATAAGGCTCAGCAATAAACCATTTTACCTTGCAGACTCATTTTCAATTCACCATGTTAATATATTGAGTAAAAATCCTATTTCAGAATATTATTTTCAAGATTCACAATTATTTTATTTCATCGACTCAAAATTAGAAACGATCTCAAATATTAATCAAATTTTGATTAAGGAGGAATAGGTATTTATGCTGATACATCTGTATTTGAAGCTCTGACCTCAGTTTTCGAATTCTCTTTGACCCTTAAGAGATGACAATGACGTTTTTTAATGTGATAACATTTTTATTTTCTATATGGGATCTGTTTTCGAATTTGACGTTTCTTTATTTTCCTATTTTTTCTCACACATCGATAATATTGGTTTACATGCATTTTTATAGAGGATGAGGACCGGAGTTGTAACAAGAAAGGAAGATTTAAGCGAAGTTCTGTCCAAGAAGCGAGTGTTTATTTAAGAAGTTACATAATTTAAGCAAAGTACATTTTTAGAGTAATGAACGAACGTTAATGGAAACGAACGAATGAGCGGCGGAAGTGGTGGAACAGTGTAGCCGCGAATAGATATAAATAAATGTGTGTAATGTGTGATCGTGTGTTCGCAGGAATGAGAGGGGAGAAGGATTGGTGGTCTCAACACCCCCCTACAATCTTTTGAACCGATCACAACTGCGGGTGTTACAAAAGTGTTTTTTTAAAAAAATTTATGAGTTTGTTACATTTAATTACATTATTACAAAAAAAATATGAATTTAACAAAAATGTATAAATAAAAAAAAAAAAAGTGAAAATGTGTATATATAAAATGGTAACTAAGTTGGACGAGTATGGTAAGTATGTTGATTAATTAATATATATATATATATAAGGTATATTAAATATGGTAACATGCAAAAAAAAATTTTTTTTTTGTTTGTTTTAGATATTTAGGTATTAAGATAAACAACATACAATAAATAAGGTAAATATGGGTAAAGTAGGTTTATTTTAATGGAAAAAAAAATTTGTTTTGTGGTGTTACAGATATGATTTCGGTAATGGAGTTGACATTTTATGGATCACAATTTGGGGATTCTAGGATTTTATGGGTAAGTGAAATATGCTGCTTACTAGATAAGGCTTTTGTGAGTAAGTCAGCCAATTGGTCTTCGGTAGCTATTTGTTTGAAAATGAATATTTTGTCATTGTAGGCTTGAGCAAGTCCATAACATTTAATCATGAGAGCTCTAAGACGTTTTTGGCCTCCTCCAGAGATGACATGAATAACAGAGATGTTGTCTTCGTATACAGTTACCGGAGTGTCAATTGAGAAAAATTCACGATTGAGGAGCCATGCGAGTTCAATATCCTCAAAAGAATCATGAAGAGCAATCAATTCAGCTGCTGTAGATGACGAAGCCTGAATATTTTGGCGATGAACGCCCCAATTTACAAGGTCACCCTACATGGTAATTAGGTAACCAGTTATAGACTTTCCTTTTTCCAATTCGGATAAATTTATAGGTTGATCGTCAATGTCGGGGGCATAGGATGCATCGACATAAGCTGATATACCTTCGGAATTGGATCTATAGACAAGTGCAAGATCAATTGTGGATTTCAAGTACCGGATGATACGCCGTACATGGTTCTTTTTAGTGTCATCGGAACAGTTTTGGAATCTTGACAGGTAATTGACAGAGAATGATATGTCTGGCCTTGTGCCTCTATATACATATAATAGTGCACCAATCATAGACCTGTATTCTTTGTTATCTGTGCCTTCAGATTTGTTCAATTTAAGGTCTGTCTCCATAGGCGTTTTGGAAGGATTTGAATCACATAATTTAAATTTTTGGAGAATCTTTTGAATCTGTTGTTTTTGTGTGAGCTTTATTGTTTGTGATTCACGATTTCTTTCATTTTCGAAACCTACAAAATGGGATGGATTATTTACGACTTTCATAGTGAAACGAGTTTCAAAATGCGTGGTTATTTCATTAATCCATTTGGGTCGGTTAGTTGCAAGAAGGATGTCGTCTACGTAAATTATCATAAAGGCAATGCCGTCTGATTCATCTTTACATATATAGACGCATCTGTCGATCTTTGATTTGGTAAAATTGGATGTTGAAAGATGAGAATCTAGTAACTCAATCCAATTTTTACTAGATGTTTTAAGGCCATAGATGGATTTTTCAAGTTTTAATAATTTTGATTTTTCGACGTTACAACCTTGGGGAATATTCAGAAAGATGTCATTTTTAATTTGGGAATTAAGATAGGCCGTTTTGACATCGTATTGGACAAGTTGTAGATTTAATAGGTTGGTTACGGATAAGATCCACCTAATTAGCCAGAGTTGCACGACGGGTGCATAGGTTTCTGTCATGGTGTATTCGGATCTATCCATAAAACCTTTGGCTACGAGTCTAGCTTTTGGGCACATTATTCCTCTTTCATTGGCTTTGGCCGTGAATATCCAGCGTGTGTCAATAGGTTTGACATTGGGTGGACGATCTACAATTTTCCACACGTGAAGTTCTGACATTGACTGCAGTTCATCATTGATAGCTTTAAGCCACTCTTTCTTAAAAGGATTCTGAAAAATGTCACTGAAACTTACCGGCATACAATCTTCTATAAATAGTAAGTCTTCTGATGAGGCTTGTTTTAGTACATTGACCCTATAGATTGCCTCAATTTCCTCTTCTAAGGGTTTTACTTGCAATTCCTCTGGTCTACTAGTGAAATCGGCTAATGTTTTTGTCTCATCAAATTTAACATCGCAGGATTTGTAGGATTTCATTTTTATGGGATCTAGTATCTGATAACCTACATTCGAAAAACCGATCAGAATAGTTTTAAGGGCTCGGGGCAGGAATTTTGGGTCGAGATGCTCCTCTTCGTTCTTCTTAGCTTTGACTGCTGATTGCTGTCTCTGTTCTATAGGAACATGTTTATATGCAATAGCACCAAAAACTCGAAGATGGAATATATCGGGTTTAGTCCCGTATAATTTTTCATAAGGTGTCATATTCCCTAAATTGACGCGGGTCGGACTTCTATTGATTATGTGGGCGGCAGCTAATACAATTGTGGACCATAATTTAAAATCAATTTTTGCGTCATACAATATGGCTCTGACTCTCTCGAGTAAGGTTCTGTTTTGCCTTTCGGCTATCGCATTTAGCTCAGGGGTATATGCCACGCCATCATCTAAAGTGATTCCTTTTTTGGAGCAGAATTGTGTCATTTTGAAGTCGGAGTATTCTTTTGCTTGATCCGTTCTGAGTACAGAAATGGGATCATTGGGAAATTTTGTATTGAATGATAAATAATACTCTTTGAATTTATCGAAAGCCCGGGATTTTCTAAGTATGGGGAAGGCAAGAGTATATTTTGAGTAGTGGTCTATAAATGTTATTATGAATTTCTCTCCGTTGTATGCCTCTTGAAAGGGTCCCATGATGTCTGATGAGACTACTTCCATTCTTCTCGTTGGTCGAGTCCTCACACCATGATGACCAAGTCGGGTGGATTTTGCTTTTATACATATTTCGCAAGTGGCAAAGTCATCATCCCTAAAGACCAAGTTTTGGGGCATACCTACGACTACTTTTGATAAGGCTTTTAGGCTTTTGCCACTTAGATGACCTAATCTTCTATGCCAAAGTGTTTTAGTTTTGTTAATGCTTTTTTTATGCTTCCTATTTATTCCGACACTCTCTCAGTTTAAATCGTCCTCTGATTCGGAATAAATCTCCTGAGTGACTGTATCCACTTCAGTATCTTGTAAATTTTGAGGGTGGTCAATATTTTCCTGCTCTCTTTGTGGATTGCTTGTTTCAGCCTCATTCAGTTCTTCAAAATTTTGTTGTGGATCATCTATATGATCTTCCTGTTCTGCTGACGTACTAGGTACAGGCATACAAACAAGCTCCTGATAGACCTTATTTTCCTCATCTTCATCAACTATCTCGTAATCTATATAATACATTGAACCTCTCTTTGGAGCAGTTATTGTTACTTCACCAGTATTTTTATTTATGATGTCTGCATGGTCAGTGTCCGTTATGATTTTAAAGATGCCAGACTCCATGATTTTAGCACCTGACCAAATATCAAGGCTTAAATCAGGATCATAATATACTTATTTTAAATGAATGGTGGAAAATTCTGCATTAGAATTGCAGACGTTTACATACATAGATCCTACATGAGTGGGGTTTACGAATACTCCTTTTTTGGCACAAAGTGCTTTACGAGTATTGTCCACCTTGCGAATGTTCCTTAATTTTGAAATATCGTTGACCATATGGTCATCTGCTCCATTATCTAGTAACATCGTATGGAGTTGGTTTTTTTGGGGGGCGGATTTTGATACTGTAGGGGGCTTGGGCCATTGAAATTCATCTTCGATGTCATCAAAACTTAAATGATTCAAGTTTAAATGCAACATCATTGAATATTTAACACGGAAATTGGATTTATCATCTGACTTTTTTGGGAATTCGTGTTATTTGAAGTTTGGGGCTTCGAGCTACTGTTCTGATTCTGGGTTTGTGGAGTGTTATTTGTAGTAGATGTCTCATTAGGGCATGTCCTTGACATGTGTCCTTTTTTGTTACATCTAAAACATGTAACATCCATTTGGGACACGTTATCTTTGGAAGGATAACTATTTTGTTTATTTTGGCTATTTCTGTGATCTTTTAAATAACTCGTTGTATTGTAATTTGGTTTGGGGGAATTAGAGCTATTATTATTATTATTATTACGAAAATTTCTGAAATTTCTTCTATTGTTCATCGGTTGGTATGATGATTTGGGCTGATCAAACCCGGGAAAAGTTTTATTTGAATATTCTATACGATCACATTTTTCGAGTATCATTTTTGTAAGCCTGACAGTAGTTCGTTTTTCAATTTCTAATTGGCGGAATTCTGAGAAGACAGTATCGAATTTTTCGGGTAAAGACATCATTAACTGATCAATTTCATCTTCTTCCGATAGGGGGTAATTAGCATCATGTAGCTCTTCCACAATGGTTGAAAAATATTCCAAGAATCTACGGATGGTACCTCTCCTTGGATTGAAGCAAAGGGACTGAAATTTTGCTTTCAAAACCATGATGTTAGTAGCTGTCTGATTTCTGTAGCGAGCATCCAAAATTTCGAAAATTTGAGAAACAACATCGCAGGTTATGACATGATGAAGAATTCTTTTTTCAAGCCTTTCGAAAATGTGGGCTTTTGCCCATTCCTGAGTTTGAAAGAATTTTAGCCATTTGGACGTTAGGTGTTCTTCTGATGATGTATATATGTAGCTAGTTTCTCGAGCAGTAGGAAAAATTGTGGAATGGCAGCCTTTACCTATAAGGGTGCTGATGACGGTTGCACACCATCCCTCATAGCCATTTCCACGGAAGATATTCGAGATCCTATCATTATTGTCAGTGTTCATAATGAATGAATTGACTGAACTTCAAAAAAAAAAATAAAAAAAAAAAAAAATAAAAACGGATGTCAATCCCCAGCAAATGCCGCAAGACTAGGATTGCCGTACCTGTGATAACCAAACAATGTAATTTTTTAACGATAGTATATAAATTGTCCTTGTGTGTTTCTCGAGTAGGTCCACTGTGGGCAAGAGACAACACACGTTAAAGCTGAGATTGGACGCTTCCCAATAAAAAAAATAAAAAATAAAATAACAAAACTTTTATAACCCAAAATAATTAGTAATAGAATTCAATGTTCGAAAAGATGATTAATTAAAATCAAATAAATGAAAGGTGAGGGTGAAATGAAATCAGCTACTTTCAGACCAAGGGAATTAGGAAATAAAAAAAATAAAAAATTGGATAACAGGGGAAAATTTTAGTTTGATAGTGTATTCCAACAAAACAAATAATTCGAGATGAAAAAATTAAGAAAAAAATATTGCAGGTGATTTGAAAATAAATAAGTTAAAATAATCACCAGATGTAATGTAAAATAATTCTACTGGTAATATGAAATTAAAAAAAAATCACAGTAGAAAAAAAAAATTGTAAATGGTAAAAAGGGTGAAATTAGAAAAATAATATTTTCGTATAAATAAATAAAAATGTACGAAAATAAAATAATATAGAGCACGAAATTAATTTGGTTTAAGTATTCGAATAAGAAAAGGAAATTCAAAAAAAAAAATCGTTAAATAATTTTCGACAAAATTGTGCAACAGCAAAAATTTTCAGGTTGCAACAAAATGGTGGTTTGAAAATGAAAAACCGCGCCAACGTATTTATTGAATAGGCGAAGCTAAGCGTTCGTAAGTTCGTTGCACTTAACAAAAGGTTAATGTACAAGTTCGAACGAATAAACAAAACGAGCTGTGCATACATCACAAGCTGTACACTCCAAGACAAAAGTGGCTGCAAAAATTTGCACACAACTTGCCAAAATTTGCACTTAGAAAAATTTTGTAAAGACCGAAATTATTTGAAAATAACGATATTTTCAAATATGCAAGTTAAATTTTGAATCAAAAATGTTAAGTTACGCAAAAATACAAAATTATTCACGAAAAATATACGAAAAAAAAATGCGAAAAATTACGAAAAATATATTTTTTATTACCTTTTTTCAGCGGAAAATTTTCAAGTAATATCTTTTTTTAGCGGTGATTTTCTGATTTTCAGGTTTGCTTTCTGGATTTTATAAAGATGATGCTCTGAAGAAAGATGATTGAACTGCCCTTCAGTTGTGGAGGACGTACTTCGGTGAGTATTTAAGTTGAATTTTGAGTTTTTCGTGGGTGTCTAACGGTGAACTTTTATTGAGATGATGTTGAATTTAAAGCTTTTATGTTGGTTTCAGATCAATTTCTGATGGCTCAAGGCGATTTATTACCAGTTGATGACTTCGACGAATTAGTTCATACACAAACAGGGCAGACACTAATGAATTTACCAGTTTTTGGGCAACACAAGCAGGGCTCCCAAACAACTGAGCAATCGACGAGTCCTGGAACTTTCGAAACACTTGGCCGGATTGTACACAAGCAGGGCAAATTCTTTTCAGCAAACGACGAAACTCATTGAACGTTTACAGCATTCAAGGTGAAGAAAAAGATTTTCGAGAACAAAAATTATGACTCGAAACAAAAAAATGGTAAGTTGGAACTTTGTTACCAAACACAAAAATAATATTACGAAAAATGACTGAAAACACAATTATTCACAAAAATATTAAAAGATTGACTTAAACACAAAAATTCACAATATAAAAATTTAAATTATTATTTTTCAAAAATAAATCTGTTTCAGGTACAAGGATTGTTACCGAGCGATGCTACCATATAGAGGCTGAGGACTGGAGTTGTAACAAGAAAGGAAGATTTAAGCGAAGTTCCGTCCAAGAAGTGAGTGTTTATTTAAGAATTTACATAATTTAAGCAAAGTACATTTTTAGAGTAATGAACGAACGTTAACGAAAACGAACGAATGAGCGGCGGAAGTGGTGGAACAGTGTAGCCGCGAATAGATATAAATAAATGTGTGTAATGTGTGATCGTGTGTTCGCAGGAGTGAGAGGGGAGAAGGATTGGTGGTCTCAACAATTTTTCATTTAACATCGAAAAATATAGATTTTTTTATATATCGAATTTTTATAAACCAGATCGATATTTATTTACATGTATTTCCCATTTAACATCGAAATCAAATTTTTATCAATATATTAAGTAGCTAAAATATTTACTGGAAGAAAATCGGTCGGTGAATCGAGTAGAATCCATCGATGGATTAAACTCAAATAATATGAAAATGTTATCACATTAATTGTAATCAGCTTCAGCCACTGATACTGACCACTAGTTTATTAATACAGTAGGTACTCGCAGCTTAATCCTTTTCAATCGGGCTCAGCCTGATTAGAACGAATTAACCAAAAAACAAAATAACCATTTTTTTTTTTTTTTTGAAACTAACAATATAATTTATTCTATATGTATTTTGTTAAATTGTAGATTAAAAAATGCAACAAATTTTAAATCTAATATTTTTTTTTTTTTTAAATCAGTGATTCAAGTTTGTTTTTAAGTAATGCTGTAGAAAAGATTAGATTTCCTGTTTATTGCATTTTTAAATCTACAATTCAACCAAATATAATAAAGTATATCAACTGTTTTTTTTTTCTTCAATAAATTGCTCAATTATCTGTAAAAGTTCGAAAATCAACACGATTTGCCTTATCTTTCTCCTTTTTTTTTCTTTCACCAGATTAAACAAAAAATATTTCCGGATTATCCAGTGAAAAATGTATAAAAAAGGTCCCTTTTGTTCTGTTCTTGGAAATTTCGCCGCTTTATCCGAAAAACCGGTTTAATAGGCGACGGATTAAACCGTGCCAACTGTATTTTGAAGTATTATTTCGATATACATAATACATACTATGTATCGATTTTAGGCCTACATTCAAAATTATGAACTGATTTTTGATGGGACTGTTCACTCCTCTCACTCTTTCTCCTCGACTCTAAACGGGAATATTTGCCAATTTTAAGCTATTTAGAATGTGAAAGGGTTGTTTACTTTATGTAACTATCATATACCAAAATACAGGTAAGTTTTATTTTTGAAACTTGAAAAATTTCCCATTATTTTTGCTAAGCGATTCGAATATAACTTTTCACTATCAGTACTTTACGAGAAATCGAATGGAGAAAATTTCGAGGTCGAACAGGGCTGCTGTGATCCCCGTAGACCAGTGAGAAGCACATCTCCCCAAAACTAAGAAAGTCAATCCACAACTGCCGCACGTGCCCTTCCATCCTCCAACATGAAAAAATTGTAACTTATTCTTTAGATATCTACTTACACATAAACATTTTGTTTTATAATAAATGTTCGAACAAACCACTTTCTTTCGCCACAATACACTGACTTAAATGACCGTAAAACTTAGCTCTCGTACTCGAATCAAATGATGAGCGAAATTTTGATACTGTTTTCTTCAATATTGACGATACGACTTTGAAACATTCACCATTCGATTTTTTGTCAGTTTTTTTTTTCTTCAGATATTCTACTCCACTCGCATCGCTTTTAAAAAATTATGGAAACTTTTAGTTACCTAGGTAAGTACCTATAAAAATAAAATTTACTCCCATTTTCCTATGCCGCAGTTATAAAAAGTGAACATCCTGTATAAAGTGTAGGTATACGTCCATAAACGTGACAGTTTTTCCAACCACCGTGATTAAATTTCATGTTTTATTTTCTGGATGAATTAAAATTTGCTTACTACGTGCAACTTCCGACTAGGTATCGCATCGTCTATAGACGTTGAAAAATATTCTAAAATATTCTCTCTAAAAATTTGTAAAAAACCCTTTGCAGCCTTCCATTGCATTCCATAAAACGTATCCGCTGAAGAATTGTACCCAGATATCTACCGTTAGCTGCTTCTGAATATAAAAATAAACTGCTATGTAGCAGTGTGTACATAAAGGTACTTTACTATTTAAAATTCAAATTGTATCCTACGAAATTCGAACATAAATATTTACGAATAAAGACGTTACAGTATCTACGCATTTGTCGTTCTAAAAATTTAATGTTTTAAAATTTTGAATATGGCCTTTCCCGGTTGCGAATGCTTTTTATTTATGCCTTAGTAAACTGATACAAGAATGAAAATTGAAGGTTTGAATAATACCTACTGTATTGTATATTTATTTGTTGATGGTGCCTAGGCATTTATTTAACGGAGGAAACGGAATATAAAATTTGAGACAGTCTTAAAAATTTCAACGGAGCACTTGTCTATTTTTACCCAAGGACGTATGCTATTCTTTTAGTAGAAAATATCCCCTCTACGACTGTATTTTCTCATTTTGCTTAACAGTATTTGAAACTTATATTTTTCAAAAATGTGACCACAGCCACCTACCTAAGCAGGTAGGTACCATTGTTGGATAGTGGTTAACTATTAAAGTATTGGTATAATCATATACTTTTACTATATAGGGGAATGAAAAATGCAACTTTATGAACGAGATTGATGGTAAAAATAAAAGTTTTACCAACGAGACTTCGCAACAGAAAAAAGTAAAACCGGGAAAAAAATACACGAACAAGAAAAAAAATTATTTGTTTCCCTGTTTGAGAATGACTATTTTCACATTGTTCAAATAACAGAGATGAGCTAATGGTACATCTTGATAAATGTTATCACTTTCTTCTTATTCACTTTTTCACTTTTTATAATTGGTACGACACCACATCGGTATTGTGGGTGTAGTCTACTGAGATGCCCAACCTGTTTTTTCCCAAACTGCGAAGTCCGTTCCCCATTCATTACTACCTCCAAAATTTTTCTTTTCCATTACAGCTACTCGATATCGCCGAATTATTTTTTGCAAAAATATATACATATATATTTTTTTAAAGTGTTTATTTGATATATGTACGAATCATTCAATTCCATTATGTTTTATTCTCGTACTTTTCTTCATACAAACTTGCTCTTTATTCATGCAGCCGTTTGTGTATCTTAATTGTCCGTTTGGCCTAGCCGTGAATTAAGTATACTTTAATGGCCGTACGGTTGCTCCCATACCAGGCTGAAAAATACGTTACAATTTGAAATGATGCAGCGGCCGAAATATTTAATCTTTTCTTTGCAGGATTGGCTGTAATTATATGGTGTGATTTTGTACAAAGCGATGCGATTGGCAGAGTGATTCTGGGGTTTTTTGTCTGGATACCTAAGCGCGATCCTTATAGTTAGGCTACCAGTTAGTTAAATCTTAGCAGTCGGATTGCGCACTGTAGTGGTTTTTGCCTCAAAAGTGTTTTTTTCCTTTTAATAATTATTCACTCAAATTAAAAACATACTCGTTTGGCATGTCCGCTACGTTTAATATTACGAACCATAATTGCGAATCGTGTGTCTAAAATTACCCTTGTTCTCAAGGTTTCATTCCTAATTTTGGACTTGACAGAAATTTGATTTTTCTACACCAGTCATAATTTTTTGTCCAATAAGGCGTCCAATTTGTAAGCCCATGTGTATTATTTCGAAATCTAGTGAATACAAAGTGATCACCTAGGTCAAATTCAAATTTTGCCTGAAACAAAATTTGAAAAAAATCACGGAGGGGCACACAAACCGCATTTCCAGTGTGATTCAACGTCAAAAACCAGGTGGAGCAGTAGGAGCAAGTACTGAAATTTCCCGTAAGTTGTGAATTTTCCAACTTTAGCTGCTTCCATTCACATAAACGCTCATCAGTGGGGCTATACCAGCAGGATCAACGAGAGGCGACTCCAGTAACACACCCACCAGACATCGCATGATTTCCAGGCTGCTGCGAAGCTGTTGATCTGGAACAGTAATATACGATTTTTCTTTCATTTGTTTTATACTTGTTTTTTTGATATAAAATGATGGCCTAAATTAACCAGGCATGTGGTGGGAGGTGGATGGTTGGTATTTCTTGTCATTTGGATGTCTTCTTTGTTGTATCGATTTTTCCTCATTCTTCCTAAATTGTCTTTTTCCTACACTTGGACATGCAGGTGTTTTTACTTTTTACATGCCTATCTGTGGGCTCTTTTTTTGTGTGGTTTTTGTGACTTTTTCAGACGTCACACTACAATCCTCCACGTATCTGGCGGGTGTTAGAACTCCTGTACCAAAGAAATGTAGGTACAGGAAGGCTGGGCTGAGACATTTCTGGCATAGCTATTTTATAATTTATAAAACTAAAATAACTAGAATAATACAAAAATTAATGATTCAAAATATTTTTCATTCACCTATATAGTAAAATAGCTTACTATACAGAATCAAAAAGGAATCAATTGCCACTCTTATGCAATTGCAGTACTCTCTTATGGCTTGTGCTGCAATTTTGCAACTTGTCCTCAATCGCTTACTTTTGGCCCTTGAATAGTAATGTAGGTACTATTATAATTTAGTCAACTATAGTTGACTAAATTTTTAACTGCTAACCATTTGGTGTAGTTATGTACCTGCAACCATCAATCATAAAATGTAGTTGGTAACTGTTCTGGCCTCACAGTACGTTTTGTTAATGTAATTCGAATTTATTCACAACTACAACTTGGAGTTAAATAAAAAGTAGTTGCAGAACTATTACTGTAATTAAAAAAAAGTAATTGCTTATTGTGGTTTGTAGTTGTAATTACTTGTGAAGAATTCAAAAGTATTGGTCAAATGCAAAAATGGTATTGAAGTACTATATACCTTTGACTTAAGAATTACTTTAGTATTTTTTATGATATGCCGCAATATTATACTTGCATAAGAAATAGGTACGTTACTTGGGTATCTATCATAAATTATATAAACTTGCAAGAATAGTCTTGGCATATAAGTGAGAATGACCATTAAGGTAATACTTGAGTAACAATCTGTCATTAATTTGGCCTTTAGGATATCGTCCTAAAGTCATTGAAATGCTGTATCTACCTAATTAACAGTAAAACCTCAGAAAAAATACAAAATATACACATACACTGAAATAAATTAATTTTTCCTTTCTGAAATTTTAGAGAACTACCTAATGAAATTTTAGCTTTATTAGAATCATTAAACAGCCAGCTCAATACATGTTATCAAAACACTGCGCTTGTAGCTCTAATGTATATTGATAGTTAGGCATTTAAATCAAGTTGTGACAACAACATCTGAGAGGCGCAGTGACTATATGGATACCTTTGCAATCGAAAGATAATGAGTTCAAGACTGCCACCGTCACATTCCCCACCCAAAATGATGATGTAATATTCCGTTCTATTAATACACCAGTAAGTACCTAGGTATATACATATTATGCTGCAATTGCCAACTGGAAATTGTTGAAATCATCACCTCTATGAAAAACAGATCAACATTAATTTGCACGATTTTTGAACTAAGTTGTTGCCAACTCCAAAATTTCCAAAAAAACATCAATTTCGCCATTTTTCAGCTGTATCCAGATACAGCAGTCAACTTTTCCAACTCCAAATAGATTTTTGGGGAGATTCCCTCATTAGTTACATCCCTGTTGCAGGCACAATTTTTCCCAACATAATCTCATTGGAAATATTTAAGGCGTTTTCTCTAAAACAGATTTTTTTACCCTAATACCCTCTCTCAGGTCTAATTATATTCATAATTTTTTTTTTTCAAGTTGCTGTTGTAAATTTCAGCTTTAAATATGTTAGTTGAAAAAAAGTAGTGGTAGATTACCAATTACCAATTAAATTTGGGATCAACTACTTCAGCTACTAGCAAGTAATTGCTCTTGTAGCTATTAATTTTCAACTACAGGTTGCCATTTTGAATTTCAACTACAACTACATAAGTTGAAAAAAATTAGTTGTGGATCACTAACCACCAGTCACATTTGTTGTTGTTAATGTAACTGTAATCAAACTACTGTAACTGTTGCTTGTAACTGGAAGTAACATCTCCATTTTGCCCAATTCTGGTAGGTACCTAGATACCTATTATTTTATTTTATTATAGTCCAAACAAGCTTCAAATAGTAGGTATAAAGCAAAGGAAGGAATAATTTTAGAATGATTTCTTCACAATTTTGTTCTTCATTGATCACTAGCTTTAATTTGCATTTTCGCTTGCTGTTATGCAGAAAATAGGTATGAAAATTATCATTTAACCATGAAGTGTATGCGTATGCCTGAATTAACCGTGCTTTAGAAGTAGTGAGAAGAGAAGCAGAGAACATTCTGGCTAATTTGCCTATTTTAATGAGATTTCAGGGATGTTGAGAGTGATTATGGATATGAAGGTAAATTACTATTTTTTTTGGATCACTTCCAGTTGTGACAGATATTGCGGAAATAATAACTAACAATTTAAAAATTTTTCGAAATAAAATGCCTACTAATAATAATTTACCATAAGCACGCCTAGGTTAGGCTATTTGTTTAGCCTAACTTCATTCAACGACGAAAATTCTCTCTCTATTTAAAACTTTTTCGATATTTTTCTCTTTTAAACTATTTCCCCTTACACCACTGCCTCATTACTTTCACCTGTAGTGGATGCAGCTTTATTTAATGATTTGAACCATCCATTACCTATCACCAAAACCAGTTGTTATTTCCCTCTATCTTAGGTTTGTTATCTGAAATGCCATTTTCATGAAGCTAACGCTATATCATAATTTGTTTTGTAAATCATCCAAGGTTCTGCTTTCTTAAGACAAACACTGTATTTAATGTATCTTGCTTTTTTCGTAATACATAATGTTATGTTTTCATAATATGGACCAATATTTTCTACTGGCAATGGGTCAGTCCTTGGTCAGTTTCATGGTGAATGCTGGCTAATATTCGTTTCAACAGGACATTCCCTAATTTGGTAAATTTTTAAACACCAACGCATGGTTAAAATCATGATCAAACAATTACCTGGCTGTCCACGTGCCAGTTTTCGGTAAGATTTTCATATCTCTATTGGAACCTGCTGATAGACCTCCTCAGACTCATATAAATTGAGTGTGTTGTGAAATGTATGTTGGTCTTGTGATTTATTGCCTTGGAATTTATCCCCTTGGGGTCACGTACCACAGTTGTGGGTCAAAATTTTCAATGTATTGTATAGTAGTAAAAAATTATAATAAAGTGTAATCTTCTCACCATAAATTTTTCATACTTTTTAATTCAAATTTTTTGTATTATTATTTTACATTAATAGTAAAAAAAGGGAGAAAAATATTTAAATGTTTCAGGAGTGGTGGGGAATTGAATTCACACATTTATGGTTATGAGGTTTTCATCTAACAGCAGTTTCTTACCTATTGGAATACCCATTTTTGTTACAAAAATCCACAATTTTTCCACATTCACAACATTTAAATTTTGAAAAAAAAAAAACCACAACTAAATTAAATTTTTATGGTTGGTAGTTTTTCAAAAATGAACCAGAGACATACAGCTAAAGGGATGTCTAATGCTTCATTATGTATTGTGGTTTAAAAATATGTGAAGGATAGAAAATAAGCAATATAATTATTCAAGATTTACATTTTACACATCCAAAGGCTAAGCATGTTTTGTTATGAAAATGGACATCTCCATAACAATACACTCATATAATCCAGCTACTACAAATGCGCACTAATAAATATCGGAATTCAAAACGATCTATAAAGGTTCTGTCTTTGACGTGCTCTTGATTAGGTTAGACATCATTTTAGCTGTATGTTTCTGAAATAAACCATAAAAGAAATTGTAGAATGTGGAAAAAGTGGAGTGTTTTGTTTTTATATTTTCCTCTGCCATTAATTAGCAATTACTTCATTTTAGGTGAAAACTAGCGCTGAACATGAATTTGTTGTTAAAAAATTTGGGGGCTCAGCACTGGAAATTTTTTTCTTCACTCATTAGTTTTTGAAATAATTAAAAAATCAAAAAACAGAAAATTTTCCACTAATTTTTGATTTTTATGGCTTATTTTTGAAAAACTAATGATAATAAAAAATTATTTTAGCTTGAGAATTTGAGAAAATTTCATCCACTTTCAAACAATACCAAAACCAGCTTTGTAGCATGAATAAAGGTGAAGGAAAATTTGTGAAGTGATAGAAGAAAAGTTTTTCTCAAAATTAAAATGTGGGGAATGTTGCAAAAATAGTTGATAAATGTACCAAATTGAGATTTGAATTTAACTGGATAAATTTTTAATATACTGGCTTGATTTCCTGTTCATGAAAATACCCTACTTTAACCATTCTCTTAAATTTCATTGTTTGGTGCAGCTAGGTCAGCTGGCCAGCATAGACCCCACACCTACGGTGGGTGTAATATATAATGGTTTATATGGTTCAACGTATTAAATATTAATCAAAATTATTCATCGATACAATCATTTTATTAGCTACACAAATCGTACAAAAAAGCGTAATGAAAATATTATTATAATATAGCTAGGTACGTATGGTATTTATTATCTTATTAAAATATAATTATAATAATCACAGCCATTTGCAGCTTCTCAGTGCTTTTAATTTTAATGTATCTATAATTCATTATCTTTGCAATCAATATTAGGATTTTTTCAACTTTGGAATCCATAAAAATGCCTTCGGGAAACCGAATGTTTGTAGGTGTAATAATTGTTTTACTTTATAATATTTCTTTCTGCCAAGTTACCGTACGTTCAATTTTAACCAACATATCCAGTTCATACAAGGAATTTAGTGAACTCAAATAAAATAATTTTTTTCAATTAGTAAGACGAAAAAAATATCAATACCGTAATAAATTTGCGATGTACGTCTACACATTAGAGGACAATAAAACAACTTTTTTCGAATACCTAGGGCTATAATAAGCCTATAGTTTCTTGATTATTTATTTATTTTTTGATGTGTAAACGTCTTAGCACTCGGTGTCTATGGTAAGGGCTAAACAAAAATTACAATTGTCAGATTTGCGTAACTGTAACTCTCTTTTGTGTACATTATATGATATGTGGATGTGTGGTTGTGTGTGCGCGCACCAAACTATTATTATGTTTACACAATATCAATCCTTCACGAGTAAACTCCCAGCAAAAATCACACCTTTTTTTTTTTTCATTGAGTAGGTACGTAGGTACGTTTTAATTTTGTTGATCGTGACGATTACGAATAAATTATATTTATTTAGAAATTTGACAAAAAGATAGGTGCCTAGGTATTAATTTTAGATAATTTTACTTTTCACGCCGATTTAACCATTGTTTATGCTAACATTGCAAGGCTTCATTATTCACGCAACAACAGATACCTATTTTATATGTAATATTTAGACGCATACAAACATTTTCACAGACTGCCGAGTTTGATAGTTGCCTACACATCATTTTTACATTTTTTATTTAGGATATTCTCAATTTAATGAGACGATATAGCTGGCTTTTGATTGCGCGATGGATATATTTTATCCTACATACGTGTTGACCATTTTTATATCTGGTTGAGCCACATTAAATTTGTGCTTCGTCCAGAAACTCTCGCTGTATCTTTTCATCGAATGTTCGGTGAATTTCAACATTTTCATTGAAGAAATTGTCTTCTCCTACAGACTCCGTAGGCTATGCACGAACAAAATAGCTCGACTGTATATCGTCGCATGATTCTAATTGGTGTTCGTTCATTTCACTTCCAAAGTTTTACTGAGCTCATCTTTTTTCAGAACTGTTACGGTGCCAGATTGGCCATTCGTTGCCATCCTGCTGTACTCCTTTCCGAACAATAAAGTCATAATTTTGGTGACGGAAAATTTACGTAGACGTCGAAACGCGTTGCTTCGTGTACTTTTTAACTCGTTGAAAATAGCCCAAAATACTTCGTGAACGTCGTTGCTGCTTTCCGATACGGATGTTTCGAAAAATGTGCAGCCATATTTTTCAGCGGTAGTTTTGCCTTCGTTTGCGTACACCTGCAAGCATTTGGTAAGAACAAAATAATAATGTAAATATTGGACAAATTCGAGTGTATAAGAACGAAAAAAAGAAAAAATTAGTGTTTCATGGGACACTCGGTGGAAGTGAAACTTCTAATGAGACATTGCTGAAATAGGTACCTCTGAATTCACGATGTATGATCTTTCATTAAAAATCAATTATGCCTCCCAAATTCCCTTTTTTTTTTCTTTTTTTTTCTATACTATTAAAAAACAAAGTAGGTATGTCAAATTTGAAATTAGAGCCTCAAATAACATACCTATAGCTGATGAGATGATGTGTATTATCATCCAATACAATATGAGAAGTCAAAATCTGGCGTCCTTTTGAAACCTCTGGTGGTGGAAGAATGGGTTGAATTAAAAAAAAAAAAGAACTCGGAATCAACGCTCCAAAAAGGATCGCCGCGCTGATTTACCACACAACAAAATATGCGAAATCAAAATTTGGCCTCATTTTAAAGCCCTTCGGCGTTGAGTAACGAGATAATTGAAAAAATAAACGTCAAATTAGAAATCAGCGTCCCAAAAAACATACCCACTAACATGTCACACAACGAAATGAGAAAAGTCAAAATTTGTCCTTCTTTTGAAGCACCTGAAGGTCGAGGAGCGGATTGAACGAGAAAATAAACGTAAAGTTTGAAATCAGGCCCTCAAAAAATAAACCTGCTGATATATCCTTAATACGAACGCGAATAAAAAATGATATGTGGCGCGCTATTTTTTTAACGTTAATGCCATACAAGTTGCATTCTTCACTTTTAGCAGGAATAATTTCCTATTTTAACAAATTAAAAACATGGTCACAATGCGAACCGTATAACATTTTTAAGTTGGGTACTTATGGATGAGACTTGGTAGGTTTTTCAATTCATGACAAAGTACGACTTTTGGGCACCATTAACTCGAATTCGTATATATATATATATATATTATATATAGACTATATGATAAGATATGTGTAGGTATGTATGATTCTTGTTAACACGGTTCAGATCGTAATTTTTGTCCAATAATCACGAAATTCGGAGGAAAATGTAATAATAAGACGAGGACTGGACTTATTGATTTTGGTACGGATTGACCGTACGGTACTTGTCAGTACGTTCGTTTTCGTTCCGATTTTGGAAGTTTAATAATTCGAAAGTTGATTAAAACATTAGTGGGTCCCAAGACAATGACCGAACAAAGTGATTTTGGTCCGAATAGAGCGGACGGTACTTGCGGTATATTCGTTTTTGTTTTTCTTTAATGGGTAAAAGCATTATAAAATCAATTCAGTAACATTACAAAATAAGATATTTTTCAAAAAAAAACAAACAAAAAGCCGCAAATCGTTTCTTAATCTAAATCGATAGGCTACCTATTGAAGAATATATGCATCCCTTTTATCCAAAACTTGTCTTCATTCTACTCCTAATGAAATTAAGCCCAACTTACCTCTCTTCGTACTTTGAGGTCTGCTTTATTACCGACCAAAACTACCGGAATTGGAGTGACCTCACGATACTGTTGTAAATTATCCAGCATCGTGTTAGCGTAATTAAATGAATCTCGATCGGTGATGGAATATACGAGAATTATCGCATCCGACCATTGAATTGGCTCTTGAGGTACTTTGCTGCGATCCTTCTAACACAAAAACACAACGATTACGAATCGTTCGCATTGTCTACGTCTGACGTATTTTTCTAAAAAAATAAACAAAATTTTTTACTCACGGTGTCAGCGGATAAATCGATAATCTCCACGTCAAATGAGGTATCGTTAATGACAACCGTTTTTTTGTATAAAAGATCTGGAAAAAAATCAAGAAATAAGGAAAAGAAAATTAAAATCAAAATGGAAAAAAGAATTGTGAATAAAATTCGGGATGAGGGTGGCTTTTATTCGTATATAATTTTTATTCTTTCATTTATTTATTTATTTATTTTTCCTGATTTTCGCAGTTCATAAAAATATAGAAGAAAAATAAATTAACGACACGTGCAGGAAATCGTACAAATACCCGAAAAGAGTCCACCAAGGGGTAAAAAATATCTCCAAAATTCTGTTTAAACCACCGCTTAATCAATTATTGATTTGAAAATCACGATTATACCTATTGCGAGGGAAATATCAACTTTCGATAATTTTTTTTTCTGGCGTTGTCCTTTGTAATATATAGGTACCTACAACGTTTATTTACTTTCTCTAAGTAATCAAAAGCTGTACGTATTCTCTCAATATGTTTTCAATAGAAAAAATGTAAATATGTTTTTTTTTTGGAATAAAAAATTGAATGAATTTTGATTACTGGTTCGGAAGTTGCTAAGTAAGGTACTAAGTATATTTTTATTTGAGAAGATTTGAGCGCAGGAAACTAAATATTGCAAATTATAGATTATATAATGATAACATTGTTCTTCACCCGACCCTTCGTATGTCCTCTTAATGAATAAAGTAAATTTTATCGAAATAAGAGACAAAGTCTGTTCGATATGGTAAAAAGTGCAGCACTTTTATAATTAATTTTTTTAAATTGGCTTTTCCATTAGGAAAAGTGTGATACTTTTTTTTTTTTTTTTTTTTAATTAAACAATGTCGAGTTTCCTGACCCGATTCGGTGAGTAGGTGCTAATAAAAAGTTATCTTTCAACGTACGATATGAATGCGTTTATATCGCATGCCTTTATTGTCAAAAGAACTAATTCAGTTTTATTATTATTTATTTCAGATAAGTATCAATTTTTTTAGGTATTCATTTCACAGAACTTAAATTATAAAGGAGAACTGAAAAATTACTTTCTGAAATTTACTTTTGACAGAACAAGTCCGGAATAAAAACTTTTAGCGTAGCCTCTCTTGTTTCCATATCGAACAAAGCAGTACCTAGATTCTACACTTTAAATTTCTCTTAAGGATTGCAGAAAAACTTATCCGCAAAGAAATAGGCCTACCTTGAAAAAATAGTATTATGGTAATATTTTGAATTTTAACGATTTCAAAGTTTCAATGTCGTACGAGAGATTTTTGAAGGACTCAACGAAATGTGTGTGTATGTGTGTATGTGTGTATGTGTGTATGTGTGAATGTGTGCGTGTGCATGTGTGTATGTGTATAACATAACTATTATAATTTATGAAATAAGCAACGAGAATGTAACGCCATGAAGAGTTTTTTGGAAGTGTGGTTTATCACGACAGAAACACATTACACTGCGTGACAGTTTCATCAACAATTCGTTGTTCGAAGAAAATTAGGCTGACTTTGTTAGTCTTTCAAGGTACACTGTCAAAACAAATAGGCCTTTTACTTCAGTAAAATTTGGTATTTTGCATCCTCTAATTGTTGCTGCATTAAATGATTGATTTTTTCTTTTTTTGAAATTATTTTTTTTTTGAAATTCTTTGCAGATTTTATACGAAGATGAAAAAAATGTAAGAATCGTGTATTAGAATAAAAAATGTCTCATTTTATTAATGCAGCACTAACACATTTTTACAATAATTTCAATTTAATTTCCTTCAGACACTATTTGCTGTCATTAAGTCTAAAGTGGTATTTCATAATTATAGTCCCGAGCAATGCCCTTCATATAGCTTACATTCATTTTTCTTAGATATTACGAAAATGTTTACATATCATACGCAGGGTGTTTCCTGAGAAACTCCTCCGAACTTCAACAGCAGTTAGTGCACCTAAAGACAAATAGAAAAAGTTAAAAAAAAAATTAACGTGTGTTCTGTTTTCGGCGGGTAGCCATACTAAAAGCACGACAGTCATAAATTTATCTCATAATTGATATTTGATTATGCAAACTCGTGAAATTCGTAACGACTAACGAGGAACGGTCCTTTCACTTCTGCCTTATTTTACGCAGCAAAGGTGTTAGGCGTTCCTAAAGTTGTGGTACAAAATCCAAAGTATCGGTTTAAGTGTAGTTTTTAAAATCGACTGTACGGTTAATAAAAGAGAAGAAGACGTCTTTTGTTCTTCTTGGTGAATTCTACGGTTATACGCAGGTAACAATTTTAAAGTAAATCTCTTAGTGCCATGCTTTTAGTATACCCAGCTCCTTAATCGTTGAGAACAGCAGATACGTTTATTAGGTATTTTTCAGTTGTCTTGAGGTGTACCCTCTACAACTGAAGTTCAAAGGGTTTTTCAGGATACATCCTGTATGATTTTAACTGGGTAGTGGCCTAATATTCATTCATTCACTAATTTTTTATGGCCAAGAAATTCCAAAAATTCCGACTACTATTTGTTGAAGTACATCTAACATTCGTTTTTCGAAAAATATTTCAAATAACTTACACTGTTCCAATCCAAACACGAAGAAAACGTTTTCATTTTAAAAATTCTTCTTAATTAAATTATTTTTTCGCATTCAACATTAGGGTAGTTTTATGTGCGATAAAAGGAGTTCGAAAAGTTCTACTGGCTAGGGTATAGGTATATTCTTTTTTTGTCCGAACACCTGATAATATTATGCAGTACAAATTTGAAAGTTACAGCCGAAATAAAAAATAACTGTTAGCACTGAAAATGGTGGAAAGTAGTGCTGAAAAACGATCAATATATTCGGCCATGATGAACGAACAGGAATAGGTAAGTAATAGAAAAACGGTGGTTAGTGGTTACTAATGAATGCCACAGGTACCTAATATTTTTCATTATATTTTCAGACTACAATGGTAGTCACGCGAACCAAAATTGATTGACCGTAGCCTATGCATAGGCTATGGTCAATCAATTATTCATAACGATGGCATTCGGTTAAATTTAGGTCAACGAATATAGAGGTTCTGAAAAAAATTCTGAGCTTGCATAATTGATAAATGTTTGTACTCTGTTATTATTTAAACTGGGGTGGTGAACTATCGATTGTGAACTGATAACTGATATTTTAAGGACTGAATGTACGAAAATTTTATTACAGTTTGGAATCGATAATATCGATGACGTATCCAGCCCCCCCAATTTCACCTTTCCACCGAGTAGATGTCGAGTAATTATTTAAATGAGAAAGATAAAATATCGCCCATCAGTCATGCATATTAAAGTCGTTCTTTTTTTTTCTCTTTTTTTTTTCTTCTTAATTATTAACTTCCCATTCTTTGCAAATATTGTAGCGACCATCGTAAATAATAAACAAGAACCTTATTCGTCTATACTAAAAATAACGAATCGTACTTACAAGGTTTTTTGTTTGTTTTTTTTCAGTTTCTTCACACCACACTCCTTCTCTTACTCACACATCGACGGTTTTTGTTGTGTGTGTCACGCGAATATTATTCTCAAGTTTTTATTGGAAAATATTGTCCAACTGGAAAATGTATATAGCGCAACAACTTTTTGGGAAAAATAAAAAGAAGGAAAAAACCATTGTTTACCGCAATTGAATGGGTAAATATGACACAACCTTGGTTTCGCAACGACATTCGAGTGTAAACCGTTCATATTTACAACACTTCATATTTTGAATTAATTTGCGGAAGGATTCAAGAGCGTATCCGCGAAAAGTTGTAATGTTTCTCCTCAAATTTTGACAATTTTTCTTATTTTGAATCACTATCCTTTTAACCATTATATTACTACATACCTATACCGTATATGTGTATGTCAAACGAATCGAGTGCCAAACTTCAGTGGGAGATAGTGCTCGTTGAGTACAATAAAAAAATTATGTATGTATTTTGCCTGTTCTTTGAATCGAAGGGGTTACAAGGTTGCAAATTTTGCAAATTGTGAATTTCCTTGGCTTTATTTTTAAGAAAAATTCTATTCTAATCATTTTTACGAGGGTGGCAACGTTTATTACCTTGTAAATACAAAGAAAAAAAAAAACCCGTGTTTAAATTGGCTATTTGAAATACTAAAAGAACTACAAAAGTTTGAAAATTTCAATTTTTTTTGAATTTCCATTTTTCAAAATTTCAAGGTTGAGATAACAGTTTCCTAACAAACTTATTCCTTTTATTCCATTAACAATCTTTGAAAACAAAAAAACTACATAAAAGAGAAATATTCTACATTTTATGTAAGCGTGTATGTAAAGTTGCATAGTGATATTTTTTTAGGCATAATTTCAAAGCACATTTAAAATGCACGCTCTGTAACTGTACATGATGCAAAAATCATTGCTGTAAAAGTATTTTACAATCTGGACTGTGGTGGGTTAATCATTTTCCACTCGAAACTTAAAAAATGGAGCAACCTGTAACTATCTATACCTTGCAGAAATATTCAAAAATTAATTTTCTATATGCATCTATCAATGACAATGTAAGTGCCGTCGTTGAGAAATACTGGCAAAGATATCGTATGCATCGAACTCCTCATTCCGCATTGGAATAGAAATTTTATTACAAATAAAGCCGAGGAAATTCACAATTTGAAAAATTTACAACCTTGTAGCCCCTTCAATTCAAAGAACAGGCAAAATGCATACATAATTTTTTTGTTGTACTCAATGAGTACTATCTCCCACTGAAATTTGGCACTCGATTCGTTTGACACACTGAGTAGCAACCTAAAAATTTTCTCTGAAAATAAGAGAATTTTCTAAACTTTTGGCCATACTTACGAAAAAGAGCTTTTTTATCAGCGTTTCAAGGGAAGAAAACTTATCAAAGAAATTGGAACTGATCTCGTTTCTTTTTATTTTCGTTATTAATAATATTGGCTCCTGCATTTACAGACTATCCAAAATTAAAAGGTCAAAATTTTGTTGGATAGTTGTTTAAGTTATTTGCAAAAAAAAAAAAAAATTTTTTTAGGTACCTACTTAGCTATTATATATTTTTTTATATTTTTCAGATAAGTCGACCATACACCAGAAAATCCTCATTAACTCCAAATCTATTGGTGGCAGAACAAATTTGATTATGCCAATCGAAAAAAGGCTATATTATTCAAAACTGGTGTTCTTTCAACACAAATCAAATAGAAATACGTGATTTTTTCGTCGTTTATTAGAGGCATATTTTTTAACCTAATATAAAAATTTTCTGTTAAATATTTGTTTACAAAAAATAAAAGATAGATGTCTGGCTCTCTTACAGTAAAAACTTCTTCGTGAAATAAGCTTTTTTTCCCTTCATTTATTGAAAACAAAAAATACAAGAAGAGAATTTACAATTGAGTGAGCTTTTCAGTGGTTTATTATACAACTTTTTATTGATAAAGAAAACGTCATTATAGCAATTGTGCCACTCATGGACGCATGGACGCAAAATGTGGAAGGAATAAAAAAAAAAAAGAGTCGAACTTGAACAAATATAATTTCCTCAAACATTACGTTTACATTTTAAATCAAAATTACGTTAAAAAAGCGTTTTTAAAGATAAGCTTTTATTTTTTCTTTTGGCTTTAGCTTTATGCGAAATAAATATTATTATTTCGTTGCGGAAGGTTGGCTTCAGTATTGGTATATTTTAAAGTCGCAGTAATGAGTAGAATAAAAGCTTACAATGAACCATATTTTTCGAATAGGTACCCCCACTATCTAAAGTGAATTATTGACAGAAAATTAATCTTTTTTTTTTTTTTTTTTTTTTTTTGCTGTTGATTTGTAGTGT
Organism: Ericerus pela; assembly: GCA_011428145.1. Lineage (NCBI taxonomy): Eukaryota > Metazoa > Arthropoda > Insecta > Hemiptera > Coccidae > Ericerus > Ericerus pela. Next base: position 120,023 of record WOFM01000235.1, read on the forward strand.
TTTTCTTTTCTATACCTAGTTAATAGAATTTTAAAGTTTTGCCCATTTTTTTCAATTCTAATAATGTTTTCTTCGTTTTAATGGACAAACCAAATCATAAAAGGTGATCAAAAAATATAAACGAACTTAGATACCTATCTCAAAAACTTATGAGAATTTGAAAAATTTCTAAAACAAATATTTGTTCAAAATAACCTGTAAAATCACCTCCTCAAATTTTGACGTTTGCATTCTGGATACCCTGCATTGTTTAAACCAGTGTTTCCCAAAGTGGGTTATACCGTTTCCTGGGGTACGCTGGGACCATCCAGAATTGTGGTAATATTCTTAAAAGAAATTAAAAAGTGTTGAATGAAAAATAAGGAGGCAGCGTAAACATGAAGAAAAAAGGAGAAAATTTTGAAGCACTATTTGTGCATAATTATGTTTCATTAACTGAATAGTTTATTGGTAAAACTCGTAGTCACAAATTCACGAGTTATAATAATTTTACGTCTAAAATATCACAAGTATCTTACTTATAACGTTATCTTACTTTATTATGGTCCATAGGAAGAAATACAGATGCATTTAGTAATGCTAAATGGTCAGTGCATCTTTGTTTGTTCGCCTAATAAAAGTAGATTTCCAGTGGGTAATTTTTTTACGAAAAGGGTTCGGAAGGTTCAACAAGTTTGGAAAATGAGAATCTTTAAAAAGCTCAATGTAAAGAAGACTAAATTACTTTTTTTGAATTTACACGTCCATCCATTCCCGCTCTCACGTACACACCCGACATAATGAGAAATCTAAAGCGCGAACTTTCGCAGAAATAAATTTTATTTTTCAACTATTTGATGGCACAAAAGTACTTTTTTAAAACGAACTTACTCCAGAAAAATTATAATTTTCTCCAATTTTCAATTCTTAAGAAAGTTCTTTCGCTTTCTTTCTGATCGATCGAGTAATGGGGTTTCTTGACCCCTGTATGAACATTTATCGCTGAAATATTTTCTCTTATTTTCTACGAATTTTTTTTTTTTTTTTCGTTTTATTACCAAATAATTCGATAAGCACGGTGATATGGTTCTGAAGTGGGTGGAAAACTTTCTCAATTAAAAACAGCTGAAATTTCGCGAGTGCATCCGCACATTTAATTCTCATTTCGAAGTGGTAACGAAACGTGGTATCGTCAGATATATCACATTTCCGGGTTGTGTTTTTTTTTTCTCTTTTCTTTTTATTTGCCCGCGTTCAAACATCGTGAGAAAATATTTTCGTTTTCCTTTCCAGAGACTTGAACGAAGGAGCGCGTGAAAATTTCCTCCCCTTTTCCGCGTAAAAAGTTTCCACGAAGTTGGAAATCAACGACTTTCGAGCATCCTCAGAGGAAATTACGTTATAATTTTGTCATGTCCATGGTCGTGAATTGGCTATAAATACTAACAGTCGTATACGTGAATTCCGCATTTCTTGAAACATTGAAACACGTACACAAGAACGACCATGTTTTATTTTCTTGTTGCTTTTTTTTTTTCATTATATTAATGAGTGTCGTTTAAGAGCATGAGGAGTTGAGAGATGATTGTAATAATGACTAAGTGAAGGCGAATAAATCTAAATAAATAATTAAAAAAAAAAAAAAAAAAAAAAAAAAAAAAAGAGTCTTAATAAACTTTTCTTAATGAAAACCAAGAAGAACAAAGAAAATAGAAGAAAACAAAAATTGGCGCCATTTGCGACTGCGACGTAGAAAGTGAAGTGAAGAGAAATTATTATGATCTACAGCGAGGACTTTATTTATTTTTGTGTACGCGATTTGGATTTGCTCCCATTCAAACGTTCTGAATGGCCACTAGTTTCGTTAAATGGTCAAGAAGAAAAATAGCGCAGCTATATAATATGCGAGGGTAGTGCATGTGGTCATGTAAGTAGGAGCTTGTTAAATGTCGTGAAAGTAAACGGCTTGCCTAATTTACGAGTTCAATGGAATGCCAACTACATACGTATACAAGAACAGGACACAACCGGGTGCTACGAGTAGTGAGTATGAAGGGGTAATGAGACACGGAAAGAAGTATCTATATGCATCATATGATGTTTTGGAGTACTAAGCAAGGGTCTATATTAAGGAGGTGGTCCTGGGAGGTCTGCACCCTCCATTGGTACCGAAAAAATGCGTTACCTACAAAATTGCGCGTGTCCGTCGATAGAATCAGAAGGGAAAGATGGGAAGATGTGGAACCCCCATTTAATCGAGCCCCATACGCCGTTGGTGCTATACTCTAGCTCTGTTTGATAGGACTACACCAACTTACACCAGGAGGGCGATTCCACAAATGCAGGAATGTTATGTGACATTACGCCAAGTTTTACTTAAATATTTGTGGAATATCCCTACCGGTGTAGGTTGGTGTAAGTTAGTGTAATCCTATCAAACAGAGCTTCTGTTTACGCTAAGAAGTACGTGACGTCACAAAGCATATCACACTTATCTGCTTGAAATACGATATTTGTTTGTTTACAAAATGATGCTGTTTGTTGTACGACCGTATGCATCGATACCTTTCCCTCTCACCACAATAAACCGTAACATCCATTATGACTCTGATGTCACGCACTTCTTAGCGTGAACAGAGTATACATTTGCAAGTAAACATGAAATCACACTTATGAAATAGTGGAGATGCGAGTAATCTGTCTTGAAAAGTAATAGTGTATGAAAAATGCTAATTTTGTAGAGGTTGGGCCATGTATATGCCCCATTTTTCGGTGAATATCGACATACTTCATTTTTGGTAAGTTTGAATTCGGAGGCCTAAAATTATGGAAGCTAAAGAGATTCGAGTGATTTGTCAGAGGTAAGTATAAATTTTAAATCTAACTATTCAAGAAAAATTAAAAATTTTTGTCCTTTGTATTCTTGATTTCTCAGACTGCCTCAAGAGGATACCGAGCATACAAATTTAAATGTATGTAGGTTTTGATTGAGGCCAAAATGAATTCAACTACTTCAAGACGACTATATTTACACCTACAGATGTGCTAAATAGGTAAACTTATAAAAATAGTTGCTGGGGATGTTGATTCGATCGATCTTAATCTATTAAATCAATTATTTTCGCTTATCGATTTTATCGATAAAAACTTTTTTGATAATCGATTATTTTATCCATCTTTTCCCTAAACAGTTTCATCATTTTCTTATCCTAAATTTCCATTTTGTTTTCACTTTCAGTAAAAATAGCGAAAAAACTAACAAAACATCATCAAATGATTCGTTACCAATTTTAATCGTTCGATAACGAGCTCTAAAATAATTGATTAAATCAATTACGAAAATTGTCGACGGTCAACATTCTTAATAGTCACTCTCAAGTGAATTGGCAGAATAATCTCACACATGGGCTTGCTCGATTCACTATTATTATGTCCCTTATAATTTAATACCTACATTTATAAACGATTTTTAAAAACGCTAAAATTGCATATTCATCGTAAAATTTGGGATTTTTTTCATTGGGTTTCAAATTTTTATATTTTGTAACAAAGGAGAGCCGATTTTCATTTTAAGGAGAACAAAATTGTCAAAAATATGCATTTTTATGGTGAGAAAAGAGGATGTCATTAAATGTGGAGAGTGAAACTTGACTCGATGTTTGTTACGGCACAAGTGTGTGAGCAAAAAAAAAATTTGGGTGGTAAGGTTTCAAAACTTTTTGAGTGAAAATTTAGTAGTATAGAAAAGCACTTTCGAGGCAAAAACCCTTATACAGCGTGATCCGACTGCTAAACATCAACTAACTACTAGCCTGACTCGTGAATCGCGCCTAGGTATCGAACGAGAACCCCCAGAATCACTTCACCAATCACATCATTTCGTACAAAATCACACCATATATTTAACATCCAATCGCCTGCAAGAAAACAAATTAAAATGTCTCAGCGGCTGTAATATTTGAATTTTAACGTCTTTTTTAGCCTGGTTGATGAGCAACTGCACGGGCCGCAAAGTATAAGCAAGCGCCAACAAGTATCGATACAAAGCGAGGCTAAGAAATAGGTGTACACTGTAGGTACAGGTAAAAGTTTGTTAGGCTAAGCAGCGATCAGATGCAAGAGAAAATAAATGAATAAAATATACGGCAAACGCAATTCAACAACAGGTAAAATACGTATGAAAGGTGAATGAAAGAATGAATACAGCAAATATGACAGTGAAACAAATAACTGACGTATATAAAAATTGACAAAATCGTAAAAAAAAAAAAAAAAAACGGGTCAGGCATCTCAAGTTTTTACTGGACCAGTAAAGAACGATGATTTCAAGTTAAATATGCCGGCGCTAAATAGGCAACCATTGTGCACTACTCGATGTACTTCAACTACGTTTACATACGTTATCTTTGTGAATTTAAGGGATGACCCTCATCAAATGTCTTCTAAATTGGTGAATTCATGTAAAACATCGAAAGTATGCATAAACTACACACGGGTTGCCTATTTTACACGCCGGCACGTCTTGACATTAAAAAGTACCTACATTGCGGCCTAATAGAGTTTTACTGGTCCATGTACTGTAATAGTCGAAGGTGAAAAGCAAAATCACAACCCAAGTTTATTTATTTATATTAGGTACTAGGTATTGTTTTCTAAATAAATGAATAAATAATGCCGAAAAATTACAGACAATTACGAAACAGCGTGAAGACCAGTGTAGATGGTTTTCAGTCAGTAAAATTTTGTCTAAAAATAAAATAACCACAACAAATTAATTCGTTCATTTGTTAAGCACTCTACTGACGTGGTTTAATTGTGTTTTGCAGGCAAAATTACGCGTAAAAAATTTCAAATTGTGTTTTAAAATTTACCAAAATAATTCATAAACGTAGGGTCAGTAATTTCAGTGACTCACCATAGCTAAACAAAATCATGTCGTACCTACTTGTAATCTTGTACGACATTAGGCGTTGAGTAATGCACAAGATTCAAATAGTCTTTAAAAAATTAAATAATTAAAAAAGTGAAAATTTAAAGTTGAGAGAAAATATTGTCAGCGTGAAACACATTTGGCGTTGCAAAAGATGATTTCAAGAGAAACGAAAAATTGAAACACCCACCTGATGTCAACCTCTCCCTCCTACATTTGGAAAAATCACGGACGCCTCCGTCGGCTTGTTATTCAACATTATTTTTCTGCTCTACTTACTCAATTCTCTTTTTCCTCTGGTTGCAATGTAGACGTCTTAAACGCCACCTCTAGTACTACACGTGCCTTTTCAATTCAAAATAAAATCTATTCATATTTGACTCGTTGAATTCTATCTCTGCAGCATTTGTAGCAGACTTGGCGGTCATTTTTCTGTCTCTATAGCCGATTTTATCATTTTCTCAGAATTATCATTCTTGAAAACACTGATAATATCTTTTATTTGGGGGGCGGATGAGAGGAGAAATACTAGTAACTATATGTACATATGGCTTCGAGATAGAAACATAATTATATGTCCTTAATTCCCCCAGGTCTCACTTTGGATCTTGTTCAATTTGCAATCGGTTTATACTCTCTATAAATAAACCACCGGCTTCACTTTTTTTGAGCAAAAAAATTTTACTTTAGCTCAAGAAAAGTGAATACCCAATTGTTGGATCTCCACTAATGGCAATTGATTGTTTACACACAATTATATAGGCAGGTACTTGAGAACTTCCTTTGTTCACCAGTATCTACTGTTGTCATTAAATAATTTCGTTTTAAAGACAACACGTATACAACTATATAATATTTTATAGTAGAATTCGTAATTCCTCATTTCGCTCAACGAAAAGAATAATTTGATGTAATAAATTACTACGCTCTTTAACTTGTACTCCTACACGCGTAATTCAAACAAGAAAAATATAGGTACGTTCAGCCTTGGTGCACACACATAGAAAATCACTGCCAAGGCCTCCAAATTATTGTTATAACTTTCAACGATCAAACTTTTTAAACCGCAAGTTTCCGTTACGGTGGTACAAAATTCTTTCTTTTTTCGTTAGTTGTCCAAGGTTAAAGATAAATTAGTCATTTATTTAGGGATTAAATTTTCAAAAGAGCCAAGTAGAAACTAAAAAGATGCGTTGTAAAAGTTAAGCTCACGAAGTTTTACTTAAAAAGATCTGATGCCAAGGTGAAGAATACCGACGGTACAAAGCAAATTGTGTTTCAGCAATATTTTAAATGTCGACGTTTACAGTATTATACTTATGTTGAACCAAATTTCATTTAAACAACAGAACATCTAATATCATTACACCAACACCAATTAATTACCTATGTGTATTCTCTAGAATGCATTTAATTTCAATACAAGTACACGTGTACAGTAATGTTCTTTTGAGAATTTCTATGAAAGAAAATTTGAAATTAATCTTCAGTGAAACCATATGAATAATATGAATTATGAATTGAACTCCGAAATCTGAAAACCAAAGTTTGTGACTGAAATTATGAAATAGAAAGAAACCTAATTTTACGCCTAATGAATTGACCCAGAAAACAAAGCTAGAAAATTGTCGATACCAGAAATCCAATATGCTAGAACACCCAGTTTTCCAATTTCAATGATATCATAAAAACCTTAATGAAGGTAAATAAAAGTTCTTCAAACGAATAATTCCAAAAAATTTTCAAAAACATAATCGCAACACAAATTAATTAATAAATCCTGGCTCTAATGTTAGTTATAGAATACTATCTCTACTGGTCTTCAATTAAGTACGAACAAACGCCTCTTCAAATCACTGCGCCGTAAATACGAAATTGCTGCTAAATGCAATGCAGAAAATATGCTTTTGTTCAGTTAACGCAAAAAGCGATACTTCAAGAAACATAGGCAACTTACTTTTTATCAAGAAATTTTTTTTTGCAACACATGCACAAAAGAACGAGTTTTACATGCATATACAGCGAATGTAAGCAAACGAATTTTTAATATTTTTACAATATCTCGCGCATCCAAATCCTGCGCAACAGTGTGCAAAGTACTATTTACACACTCTTGCGCATCCCAATCCTGCGCGACAGGGTATAAAATATTCGAACATATTATCACTTTGATATTATTATTATGTTATTTCGTGAAAAACTATCCCTCCATTTGCCAATTCAATCAAAAACAACATTTTCAATTTTCAAAAAAAAAAACGTCTCAAATAATTCTTCAGCCTTTAATTAAGTTAGAGAGCTGGGGTTGGTAATGATCGAAAGCGGATAAAATTAAAAAAATTTTCATATAATTTTCCAATTATCCTTTAGCTATTTGACAAAAAATAAACGAAAAAAACACAAATTAATGAAGGATTTGCCATATTTTGGAATCTATAAACTTCTCCTCTTTCCCTCAATGATTCCTCAGTCGCTATTTAAGCTAGAGAACTGAAAATGGTATCTCGGAAAAAAGGAGAAAATTTATTTAAATTTAGTTTTCGTTTAATTTTTCAATCATCTTTAACAATTTGAAAATAAACAAATGAAAAAAACGCAAATGGATGAAAAAAATTGTTTTTGAAATCCAGAAACCTCTTCTTTCACTTAATGATTCTTCAGCTCCGGTTTAAGCTAGAAATCTGAGATTAGTACTACTAGAAAGAGGAAAAAATTTGTTTAAAACTATTTTCCTTACAATTTGTCAATTGTTCTCAGCTTTTTGAAAATAATCGAACAAAAAACCGCTATATAATGGAAACTTAAGCCGTTTTTATGTTCTTTCAGCTATATAATTTCCAAAATTTATTTACTCTATAAGTTTTTTTTTTTTTTATTGGGAGTGGGAATTGTTGCTATACTTTTTTTTTATGCATTAGTTGCAAAACGTATGGTATGCGACAAGTGTTTGTGGGCTATTTTAACTCGTGTAAAGTTTGCAGCACTCGCCTTCTGCTCGTCAGCAAATTCTCCACCACATTACGCACTTGTCACACAATATACTATTTTTACATTTTTTTCTAAAACTACTAAATAAATAGGCATCAAACTCGTGACAGATGTACTGCTTGCGACTTCGTATATCTCTCACAAAAATTTCAACCCTGTCAATTTGGTAGTTTTCTCAGAATCCTGGAAAAAAAATTTCCAGGAACTTTTTTGTTCTCCAATTTTTTCGGAACGTACTGAACCAATGGACACCAAAATCCTACCAGTCCTGGTCCTATGTTGTCCTATCCATTTTTTAGTTTTTTGAAAACTGAAAAGACAAAATTTTGGTGATATGTTAGTACATATGGTACAAAATATTATATGTATATGAAATATGTATACATTTACTCAACGAAGTGGCACCCTTGTTATGTAGGTACCAGACAGCAAATGTCTGAAAAACGTGGTAATACACTGTTGTCACATTTTTGGGTATTGTAAGGAATAGTTTCATTTAGGTACCATTTTTGTTTGTTGGATTTGTGGCACTCATTTTAACCTAATAGCACCCATACTTTTGGGTGGCGCAACGTTTTTAAATGGAAGTTCATTTTTTTTTTAGGCCTGGATTGTATGAGAAGAGAAAATACAAATTTTTTTCTGGGTGTAACTTAGACAATAAATATAGGTTCTTATACATTGTAGATTAATATGTTGCTCAGCAGAAAGTACTGGTTGTTATACATAATATACCTAAGTATAGTATAAAATATTGAAGAATGTACATGCATAATAGTATAGGTTAGTAGGTACCTATATAAAAAAATAGATCAAAATGAGAAATTGATGTCAATATAGTTTTCTTTTGTCATGAAACTGATAATTTTCATCGTCCCTACCCTAATTCATCCACGAGGTTAATTTTACTACCCCGTTTGCAAGCAAACTGGGTGAAAAGGTTGGTTCTTCATGAGAAAAAGTGCGGGAACCAAGTTCTACATTTTCGACAAGTTTGGTCGAGAGAAAGAACTCACTTCATCGAACATACTTTTCAGAGAAGTAGTTTCCAATTTTTCTAAATAAAACACCATTATGTCGTGAAGAAGAAGCCCTAAAAGTTCCGAACTTTTTCAAAGTTAAAGACCTGTAAACCTTGACCAAAACTAAAGATTCCCAAGAAAGATGCCAAGCATGATGATGACTAAATATTTCACTCGAAACCGAATGTCAACGTGATTATAAGCTTTTACTTTTGCACACGAATTTATTAACTGCCATTTGCAAAAACACCAAAGTCAATCGGTCAGACCCCACGTAGCGTTAATGTCGACATAGGCGTACCGTTTGTCTGATCTTGTGGTCAAAAAGAAATTAAATTGATAACACACGTGTTTCAAGTAAATATGAAGATTCTACTTCAATAACACACAGTGGGATATAATTCTCCCTTAAAAAAAAAAAAAAAAAAAAAAAAAAAAAGGAAAAAAAGAGGAAAAAAAGAGAGAAAAAAGAAGGAAAAAATCGCATACCTATTTACGAATATAAAAAGAATTTTGGGCAAGTGCACTCATGCGAATGAACATAATGTATTTCATGCTGGGTGCTTTATAGAGGAAAAATATTTTTCCGAGCAACAAAAACACGTGCTTGTAAAACGTGTTTATATGATTGTATACGGTAATGGTTTGAATACTGCGTACGAGAGTAGTGATTTTATGTGGGGTAAAGAAGAAGGCACGCCGTATTTTTAATGTACATTCTGCACTCGACGGGCTATTCGTCATTACCGATCGAATAATTGAAATCGCTCCATTTGGCAACAGCAAAATAAAACTGCAAAAATAGTGACTGTGAGGATTATTCAACACTCGTATGAGGATATAGGCTCAGCCTGACGACGACAGTCATCATCTTTGGTGATCAATATTTGTGCCTTGCATGTTAAACAAAAACTGAATGTTTGTTTGTTTGTACTTGTCTATTTTTGCAGATAGACAAGTTACAAATCTAGGTCCGTGACGAATCAAGAGATAACAATCTCCGCGATGTCACAAACTGATACAGAGATGCATTCTCCAAACTTTACCATTACCATAGCAACTGTAAAGTTTGACAAATAATCTACACTGTAATTTATGTAAATATTACATAAGTGTGTATGTGTGCGTGTTGGGAAAATCTTAGGCTAAATCGCCAGTGTTCGCCGAGGTCTTGGCTCCCCTATACCCTTGAGGTATTTTGGCATAAACACGCAAATTGTTCTGTTGAACACCTTCTGTTGTTGGTATACTTTCCACGATGTAAGGTATTCCACAGTGACTGTGTTACTTAATTTTATTCAAAACTTTCAAAAATGATATCAGTGGTAAAGCAATTACCAGATGAGACACGTAGAGTTCATCCAATTTTCAACCAGATTATTTAATTAGGATTACCTAGTTTCGTCCAAGGACTGAGAGTTCTCGTTATATGTCCAAACTTTTTGACTGACAAGGAAATGTAGGCTTATTGAAAATTATTTTCTATAATACATAATCAGAGAGGCAATATTTACACTGGTATTTTGCGAGCGAAAAGTAGCTCTTATCATTGAAGAATTAGATCTTGATGTAAAGCAGACGCACCTCTATGTAAAAACGTGAAGCATCTTTTTACGTAGAACCACATTCATTTAACATCGGTAGAGGAAGAGATTACACTTTTTGAATAAAACTTTAAATTGGTCACAATGAGAATGTTGATATTTTGGTACATTTTTCGTAATTTTTGTGCAAGGTACATCATTATGATAGAATTTTAACGTTTCCTCACTTTCTGATCATTAATTAAGTATACAAAACATTTTCCTCAACAAGGTTCATAAGTGAATTTACACGACTCGGGAATTGATCACTTGCTTGGTGTGTAATTTACTATTATGATCTCATTCCAATAAAATTAATTTGTTTCCTGTATGTAAACGAGAGGAGGATAGTTGAAAAAAAATTAGAATTATCATTTAATTCAAGAAAAATTATTAGTTTTTCATCTTAAATTCTTTTGGTGGCTGAAATAGGTGGTTTGAGAGCGGAAATCATAGCCTTTTGACTGTAAAAAGTAAAATAATTGGGCTAATAAATAATTATTATTCAGTTCTAAAAAATAAAATTTGTATCCAATGAATTATTTTTTTTTTTTGGGGGTGGGGGTTGCAAGAAATGGTGTGTAAACGCGTGAAAAGTAGGTGATTTTACTGCGAGTGTAAAATTTGCTTCACGAGTCTAGGGCGCGTACTACAAATTATCGAGTTTTTGTATTGTTTGCTTTTGGCTTTGAACTTGACACTCAACCTTATTAACGGCCGTGTAAATGATAGTCGACATAAAACACACTTCCAGTGAGATGCTGTATCCGGGCCTACATCATGTTTCTGAAGATCAATTTCCGGAGTGTTTGCATACTTTTCTTAAGAATTCCAACAACCCATACCCATAGCTTCGAATAAGGCTAAATGTGACAATCTATAATATGTACACATTTTTCTTTCTCATCCAAATGGCATGTCAGTAGTACAGTTTTAAAAGAAACGAAAACGTTTGAAAGAATTAGAAACTGATTTAGTTGCAACTGTTTCTTTATATAAAGGAAATTTTTAACTCTATAGTTACTTGGCGGGGTCGAGTTAATTTCTAGAGGTGTTAAGCTCAATTTTTCGGGGTGGGGGCTGACTGTTTCATTTCTCCACTACAGCTCCTACACTCAAACGTTTTTATTTTTCGCCATGATCGGCTGAAGTGAAAAATTTCCAAAAAGTTCTCACATTTTCAAAGTCACTCACCTTTACCGAACATTTGCCACCTGAACCGCGAAATTTTAAAGTTTAGTTACGACCTTTTTTCCGCCCGTTGAAAACGTCAACTACGATAGGTAGTTAATTAAAATATCAATTCAATAAAGCAAAAAAAGACGTGGATTCCTCAGTCTGGAGAAAAAAGGTAGATACATTTCTCATTTAGTTTCAAACGTCGTCAAATTCGCTCGAAAGAGAGAGAAAGCCTCACAAATGCAGTACAGTAGCCTATAAGCATATAAGTGGTAGGTACCTAATAAATTAGTTTTTTAGATGCATTCTACACACATGGCACTTGGCGATATACAACCATTTTGTTTGTTTCTTCTTCCAGATATCCTATTTCTTTTCCTCTCGTTTCCACGTTCCTACCTTTTATTATTTTTACTTTATTTTTTAGTTAAGTAAGTTTTAAATGTCAGCTGAAAATAGTCTCCGACTCCACAAAAATAGTTCCTATCGACGTAATTAACCATTTATTTATAGACAGCGTAAATTGTACGGTTGTTTCAACAAAATATAAAACTCATTAAAAAAATATTTATAATATGGTACGAAGACAATCAACAAATGATGGCGTAATAATAACGTAAAAAGTCGTAATTTGCATGAGGAAGACGATTCGAAAGCAGAGAATGGAAGGGAGATTGGTGAAGAATAATATCATTTTTATGCGAATTCTTTGCTGGCGTAATTCACTTTATGAATTACCAGATCGGATTTAGTAGCGAGAAAACAGCTAATTATAGAATGGTGTTTTACTAAAAGAAGAAAAGAGATTAGATAGAAAAATTTTAAAGGAAAATTTAGGACGTACATTGTCGTAGGTAAGTTAATAGGTTGTAAGTTATTATATTTTAGCCTACTCACAAATCTGCAGCAGGTAGTGAACAAATTTCCAAGATGAGTAGGTATGCTTTTTCGTAAGAATATGTGAAAGATAGGCAGGTAAGTGTAAATTCAAATAACGAGATCAAATTATACGCTAATCTCTCTGAATCTTTTTTTTTTTTTTTTTTCATTTTAAATTCAGTCGAATTTGAGCTGAAAAATGGTATTCCATGATAGACTTCTTCCAAAAAATTTCAGGATTTTAATAGAGTTGAAGTGAAAACGGTGTAGAAAAAACCATTTGTGAGCAAAAAATTGTAAAAATCATTCGTAATATCAAAGAGAAGAAAAATTCATCCCAAGTTATGCAGTCATAAATTTATTCACTTTTTTTGTAATTTATTAACGTTTCGCATTTTTTTTTTTTATGTGGATATATACAAAAATTACTGAAAGCAACGGCTGAACTGATTTTGATGATTCAGTATTAAGTAATTTAAAAGAGTATGGTCTACGGAGGTGATCTCATGAAATTTTCATTAAGATTGGATCTTATAATACCGCAATTATGCAATTATGAACCAAAAAATTAAACCAATTTCTGCGAAAATTGGTATAACAGAGTTTTTTTCGTTACTAATTACGAATCAATTGATAGATTTTTGAAATTAAAAATTGTAGATCCAATATAGTCGATATGAAATTCTGAATTAAACCATTCTGAGTAAAAAATTAGTTAGTTCTACGTGGCCGCAGAATTGCGGATTTCATCCGGGGCTTCTTTTTTTTTTCATAATTAAAAAATTGAAATTAAAAATAAAAAAATTATAAAACTTAAAAAAAAGCTGAATTAAAAAAAGATAACCCTACATTAAAAACAAAACTTTTTAAGTCGGTGCAAAATTTTAAGCAATTAGGTAGTTTAGTAAGTTGATTTTTTGCTTGAAATTTTTTGGATGCTAAATTCAAATTTATAGTTATTTTTTCCTTGGCACACTGTTTCAGCTGCAGACTGAGGGAAGTTCTGAGGGGATAACTCTCCGGAAAACAAAAGAAGGAGGTTGGATGACAAAAATGGAGGAAAAATGTGAAAAAAAATCATGTTCATATGCGCAATATATGTGTTTTGTAACACCTGTTTTATAAACTTCATTTTTACACGCACCTTGACGATATAAAATCAGGCAATTTTAGAACCATTTAGGACCACTTTTTATAGATCTGTCTTTACTTTATACACCGCCTTGGATGCATGCGTCACTGCATGCGTCATTTTATACATGAGTCCTGATTTTACTGCACATAGCCTTCGTCGTCATTTACTTTTACTTTTTATTATTATTACAATTTTTTTTTTTTTCGTAAAAGTTTCTAGGTCACAGGGATTTGAACATCTAACCTGTACGGTAGTAAACCAGCATTGTAACCCCTACGCCACAAGGTCTTATTGGAAGATAGGGGATACTTTGCACTTATATGTGTTTCCCAACTGCTATTTATTTAATTGAAAATTTTTTTTTAGGGGAGGGAGTGTTGCAAAAATAGTATATGTAACGGCCAAAAGAGGTGGTAATGTACCTATTTAAGACCACTTTCGGGAGTACACCATACACGAAATATCACGTACTTTAAAAGCAGTAATACTTCTAAGATACTTTCAAGTTTATCATCCACGTACTATTGTGGACCTTAACATTAATTAGAGACTCAAGAATATTTCAACATAAGAGTGAGTTACACATTTAATAAAATATTAGTTTGTACAACACAGTACATATTTCTACGTTAATATTAATACATAGTAGATCACAATTCCACAAGCAAGACTATCTGTTCACCAGAGACTTCTACAAGAGAGGTTCCAGGTACTTAGAAGTAGCTGTTGGAGAACTGAACTAAACTGAACAATTATACAACTGAATCGAGGGATTATATACTCGTTCAGGGTAGAAAACCTACGTGTCGGATAGGTAAAGTGAGATAGGGTGTTGTTATTATAGGGTTGTGCTGACTCGTCGAGTACTCGAGGGACAGGTACAACTAGGTCATAAATATACAGAAGGTATATCTGTATATGTAAAATTAAATACGGGCAATTTGGTGGTTGTTTACAAAGAGTTATAGGATGATAATTGTTGACAAATATCTACATTTTTGGTATTCGAAAATGAGTGAACGAATATGTTCGTCATTTCTAAAAATAGACGAAAATATACGTTACAGTATAATAATTTTTTCTACATCCGCGCCTGAACAGCGTTTTAGTTTCTGGGTGACTTCAAATAGGAATTTTTTAATTTTAATCCATTTCCTAAACCATAAAAGTCAGCACAATATAAATGATAGATGCGACAGACCATCTATATGCATTGAAATATCGGGATACATTTTCAAACTTTTCCACAGTTTGTTTATACTTAGGTATTCAAAACATTTTTTTTTAACTGGTTTCATTTTTCACAGTCGATTTTTTGTTTTTTCAGTCAAATACTGGAAACGAAAAAATACTTCAATACGGGCCTAAATACCTCTGAAACGATTCGGAATATTTATCTTTCAAGTATTTACTTCATCAATCTCTTTTTTTCCGCTTTTCGAGCGGAAAAATATTTTTATCGTGGAATTGATTGATTCAGAATTGTTATTTTTTTTCTTCATTTTTTTTGTCCTTCCAAAAATATAGCTGAATAAAATGTTTCCTTTGTTTCTGCGCTGTCTACTAAAATGGGTGTATTACCAAATCTAAAATGAAGCTGAATCGTAAAATTTTAAAATATTTTTGGTGGGGCAAGTATTTGGAGGCTGTCGTTATTTTTTAAATTAGATTACCTACTTAGATTGCGTTTATTTCACATTTTACGATGGTAGGTAACGAGGTTTTAGTAATATTACAATATGTTATGACTGGAAACGTGAAAAATGAAATTTAAAAATTGAAAGAAGGAAAAATACGCTGATCGCCAACTAATCGAAGTCGAATGCCAACGGTTTCAATCTCTTATGAAGGTCAATGGCTTTGGAATCAGAGATCAACACCAATTCTCTTCAAATCATAGTATAATACCGAAAAAAAAAAATTAAGTTGCAGAATGTTTTTAGAAATTTCAATTTTTCATAACTTCCAAGTTTCTTTATCCTGGGTCTTTGTATCATATTTGGTGATGAGCAAAGGCAAAACTAATTGTAGTCTTGCACTTTTTGCAAAAACAAGACTGTGGGGATTAGTCATTACTCATATGAGGTTATAGGCTCGGCCTATCGACGACAGTTGTCAACTTTGGTGACAAATAATTGTGCATTGCACAATAAACAAAAATGTATGTTTGTTTGTACTTGTCTATCTTTGTAAGTAGACAAGTTACAAATCTTGGTCCATGACAAATCAAGAGATAACAATCTCTGCGATGTCACAAACCAATACAGAGATGCATTCTCCGTACTTTACCATTGCCATAGCAACTGTAAAGTACGATGAATTATCTACACGTTAGCTTATGGTGCGTGTAGGGAGCCGGGTATATAAGACCGGAAAATCCTAGGCTAAATTGCCAGTGTTTGCTGAGGTCTTGGCTCCCTCATACCTTTTTGGTATTTTGGATTAAAACACGCAAATTGTTCTGTTGAACACCTTCTGTTCTTGGTTTACTTTCCACGATGTAAGGTATTCCACAAAGACCATCAAGACCAAGACTCGACGATGCAAGATAACAGACAAAAGGACCAAATGCCAAACTTACAAACTATGAACAAACTGTAAAATATTGCTTTTTAAATAATTTGCAATTCTTGGTTAGTACAGGTACCTACTTAACTATTCTCTTTCATATTTTGGGGGGGGGGGGCAACATGACTGGTAAGTTTAATTTAATTAGCAATGATTGTAAAGTTAGTCTGAACTGAATTCAAAAACTTAATTGTGCAAGACCGAAGGACTAAAATCACCGTAGTCTTGAGTTTGTTTTTGCTCATGAGCATAATTATGTCGTTTCTTAAGATGAATTTTACACTAAGCTTCATCAACTGAATTAGGCTAATTTCACATTTCAAGATCGATAAGGATAGCCTAATCTGTATCTATAATGTGGGGGTGAGCAAATACAATACCGTAGCCGGGGGTGATTAGGGAGATAAATCCCAATTCGGATATTTTTAAGGGACAATTTCATCGGGTGAGACCATTATGGTTTTTATATTCATGACAAATAATGACGAAAGACAATCCGCATGAAAATCAGGAATTCATATCTGAAAAATACACAGAAAATTTTTTCGCTCCTTCCACTTGCGAAATTATTTTTTCTATTCATGAATTCTCCTCCCTTCCGAGGTAAATCCTGCATATGGTCCTGGCTTAAAAGGAGAAGACCCACAATTTCTAATTCAAATTGTTTGGTCCACTTAGACGGTGGTCCGTCCTCCTGGAGAAAAAAAAGTTCTCGAAATTCGCAACTTGGAGTGAGGGGAAAAGGGAAAAAATTTTCCCATCCAATTATCCCAATAAAGAAAGTTCTGGCTACGCTACTGGGCCAATATTTATTTACGCTTTTATTATCTTATAGCATGTTTTCTTTCTCCCTCATTTTTATGGATGTTTGACTAGAATCGATAATATTTTAACTAATAAAAAATATCACGTATATTACTTTGACTACGAGTACAGTACTGGACCAATAAAACTTCATAAGACCAACTTACTTTTTACTGTCAAGACATACCGGCGAAAAAGTAGGCAACCCCAGCGTATCTTCTGCGTATTTTTGACCTTTTGCTTGAGTTCACCAAATTAGAATACATCTGATAAAGACCTCTCTTAAATTCACAAGGATAGCGTAAATAAACACGAAGCTAAGTACGACAAAAGGTATGCTCTGGTTGGCTATTTAGCGCCGGCATGTCTAACCAGAAATCATCTTTCTTTACTGGTTCAGTACGATTAGTCGAAGGTATATTACGACTTGGGCTGACGGTAGGAATTCCTCGATGGTGAAAAAGATGTCAGACAAATAGGCTAAATTTTCATTTGTACATAAAATTTTTTCACATTTCCATTTTCCTTCCAGTTTTCTCTCACATAAGAACGAACCGCCACCTTCTCCATCTCAACGGTCACAAAAAAATAAATTCAGCTTCGACCTTTCTTTGCAACTCCCTCCTACCTCCTCCAAGCCACCGGCTCTGTGTTGTGATATTGTTGCCATAATTTTTGCTCCGAGTTTTCGTCGAGAACTAATAAATCTCTACTCTATACGTCGAAAATTCTCGTAAAAGCTGCCTAACCGATCAAAAACCTCACAAAATTCCTTTGCCACGCTTTAGAATTTTGACCCTAACTGATTACAGCATTCGAAAAGAAATAAATTTATTTCGTTAACGATTGAAAAAGTTTAAATTATATAAAGCTGGCTGTAATTGAAAATATGCGTGTTTCAGATTTAACGTATTTACGTTTTTTTTTTGAGGATGATTACACAACGTAATCCCTTTGTAAAATAAAATAAGAAGAAAAATTACAAATTTCGATCGACTTTATAAAAGGAAAAACAATCTACAAAATTACCAAAAAAATTTGATTCTCGAGCGGCGAAGAGGCGGGGGGGGGAAATCAGAAGAACCAAATTTAAAGTTTTACTCGAGTTCACGTGTCGATGCTGTTGAACCTTTGGACCAATGGCAAATTTTTTAGTTTTTCGTGCCAGCGACCTTATAAGTCGAAACGTTAACTTAGTGCGAATCTGAAATTGTTTAAACATAACTTTTAAATGACTGACGCGAACAGTCACCTGAAAACGTTTCATGTGGGGAGATACATAAGGAAGATCGAAATCCTCAAATAATTAAAAGTTAAAACACAAGGAGCTTCGTATATATGTATGTGGCTGAATCCGTGATTATTCAGATTTTTTTTTTTTTTTTGGAATAGTTGTTGGAAAACATAATTAATCCTAATTACTAGGTAAATTTTAAGCGTAGGTACTTAACTATACATATTATTTTGAAAGTTCACATTTTATACTTAGGTATGCGTTAATCAAATGCATTATGAAATAACGTGGACTACGTATCTTTCTGTTTCCAGGAAATGAAAATAATTCGTTATTGTTTTTGTAATCTGTTATAAAAATTTTTACACATTTTTTATCTTCTTCAAACACCGAGGCTACTATAAACCAACAAATAGAACACACTATAACTATTTATCTAGACTGAAATTGAGTTAATAGAAGCCAAGATGTTTGGCACTAGATAATTAAGTAGGTTTTCTATTGAAAATCTACTTATTAATCTAGGTGTCATGGAACAACCTGGCGGTGGGGGCAGGAAGGTTTTTCGTTTCATAACTTAAGAAAAATTTTGGCACTAATAACTCAAATATATATATATATATATATATAAGCCAATTTATTTTTACCATGCTACAGGGCGCAATTGTTATCCGATATGCACAAAATTTAGAACGAATATTAGTATTATGCCAAGGACATGACTTATTGATTTTGTTGCAGATCGGCCGTACGGTACTTCCGGTATGGCTATTTTAGTTTTTATTTTGGCTATAAAATTTTTGATTTTCGATCAATAGTTACGAAATTTGAAACACTTATTTACTATAATATATTATAATTTTCAGTAAATTTTGGTACGGATTGGCAGTATGGTACTGGTACTTCCGGTATAGCGATTTTTGTTTTTGTTTCGCCAATAAAATTTCTAATTTTCAACCAATAGCTACGAAATTCGAAAAAAATATTTATTATGATATACTATAATTTTCTATAAATTTTGGCGCGGATTGGCCGTACGGTATTTCCTATTTCCGGTATGGCTATTTTAGTTTTTGTTTCGGCTATAAAATTATCAACTTTCGATCAATAGCTACGAAATTTGTAACACTTGCTTTAAATTTTGGTGTGGATCGGTCGCACGCCTACTTCGGTAACACTATTTTCATTTTTATTTCGCCCATAAAATGCCTAATTTTGGACCAATAGGAACGTAATTTGGAACAAATATTTGTTACGATCTATTAATAACTTTTTTAGCGATCAACTATACCTAATTTTACATTTTTCGAAAACGTAATTTTTCTATTAATAAGGACTGATTTGGTATTGATGTTGAGCAAAATCAATCAACTAGTTTTCGAATGGCAACCGATACAAAATTTGACACTTTTGAAAAATAACGCTCACCGCAGTTAATGTGCAAAAGAGATATTTTAAAGAATGTATAAGTCCAAATGAAACTTTCATTCATTGAGAACCAAAACCTACTTTATAAGGAGATTCGATGAATTTTTTGGAATTAAATCTGATTCAGTGATGTGTTGTAATAGTTGTATACTTACTTTTTGGCGGGGTGTTCCCAAAAGTCTTTGGAAAAATGTTATGATAAACAAAACTTTTACAAACAATTTTATAATTCTTCGTTTTTTAACAAAAAAAGGCTAAATTTCTATGTTGCTGGGTACGTGTGCTACAAATTCGCTACTAAATGCTAATGTAGCTAATGCGAAAAAAAAACCTCCCGACAAAAGAAATGAAAATTACTCATGTTGAGAAAGTACTAAAATCTGTATCTTCATTATTATTGTTGCATCCATAGCTTAAAAATTATAAATTAAGATCGTTAATATAATATCTTCTCCTCGACAAGGAGATAAAAGTTTATTTATAATAAAAAGTTATTTTCTTCTCGTGCTTTATAATTTTGAAATTTCATTTAATCCTGTGCTTTGGCTACCCCCCAAAAACATTTTATCATAAATAAATTACCCCGACAAATTACGAAAAAATTTCAAGTTCGTATAAAAAAAATTAGAAAATATTTTTGGAACATTGATCTAAAGGCTGTAGGCCTATCCACAGTATTTTTAAACCGGAATGGTTCATGTTTGTGTAAATTTTCAACTTACAAATTTTTTATTTTATTAAATCAAAATATCGCTCAAACTCTCAGACATTGATACTTGAAAATCAATTTTTTGTCTACGTCTCGAAAATGATTAAGTATAAAATATTATGGTAAATTCAATGGTTAAAATCTTTGTTTTTGGCAACAATAACTGCATACCTATCTACATGTAGTTAAATTGCAACTTCTCAAATTGTTGGTAAAATAAAAATATTTCGTATCCAAGTTATTCCTAAACCAAAAAAAAAAAAAATTACGAAGAATACGGTTTACGTTGTTTTTTATTTCTTTGGTTTCATTATCGTACTTTCACCTTGTCTCCGTTCAGTCCTTTTATTTTTATGAAAAGAACAAATAAACGAAATTTTAACTTCGTTATTAATAAAATCATTTTAATTTCTGAATGCATAGAATTTTTATTGGTAATTCTTTTGGTAATTCTTGTGAAAATTCAAATTTATCCAACAGAATATTCATATTTTATGCATAAACTTGGGGGTACATTAGCTGAATCAAAGATATTCAATGGTACCAGTGTCTCTACTTTCATCATTACCTTCCTCCCCTTACCCTCAAATATATATTTTCCACTGCTATATTAAAGATCCTTCTAAAGTTCTAAATTTTTTGAACTTTCAATTAACTTTATTTTCAAATTATTTTAATAAACACGTGAAGGTTTGTGCAAGCGTGAAAAATTTAATTCACATTTTCACATCATTAGGCAAGAATTCACATTCGTAGGCATTAGCGAGGTACCTAATAAAAATGATATCAGCTGGTAATTTGTTTGAGACAGCACACGTGAATGAATTTTTTAAACTTTGAAATGGACCACGGATAGGTTCTTCAAAGTTCAAAAAAGTTTAAATGTAGTAAGCTAAAATTCTGACAATGTATACCTCTACTTACTTTCAGACTGTTGTAGCAAATATTAATATTGTAACGGCCAAAAGAAGTAAAATTGTACCGATTTAGAATAACTTTCAGTGTTACACCATACGAAGAAATATTCAAAGAATATTTCTTTTATATTTTAAAATAATGGTTTAGGTATCCACAGACTATTGTGGACCTTAACTTTGAATGAGACTAAAGTATTCAATACGGTTAATATTTCAAACACTTTACTAAGAATTAAACAGTTTCACATATAAACAATTAGATATAGGGATAAGCCCTTTAGACAAGATGTGTCTTTACAGTAAGTAAATGTAATAATTTAGAAATTAAACTGAACATTGATTGTATTGTTGTCAGGGTTTATATACCCTTTCAGGGTACATGGTGTATGTGATTCAATGTGGTGAATAGACTAAGTGAGGTAGGGATTTATTACAATTGGGATTTGCTGACTCGTAATAATATTGAGGGACCAGTGTTTTTAGGTTGCTAAAAGGGGCGATGGGATTTCTATGTTCATGACATTTCGGATGGGTAAATTTTAAATTGTTTATTAAAAGTGTAATGGGATGTTTAGGTTATCATTAAATACATACATTTCTAGTATTTGAAACAGTGTTAACAAATATTGTTTGTCATAATTAAAAATAGACGAAAATATACGTTACACATTGTTTTTTTAACTGATAGCGAAGTTTGGCTATTCGTTTCTAAGATGAAAAATTACTCATATTTATATATTTAGTAAAATAGAAATTGGTCTAGACTATATTGTAGGTAACACATATAACAAAATCATTATGTAGCTTTTTAAGGTGAAAGTGTTTGTGGTACACACAGGCTTGCCAAGATAGGAGAAGGAGGGATTCCCTCAGGGCTCAGCTTTCTCAAAAAAAAAAGAGAAAATAAGTAGACTTTCATGGAAAATCTACTGAAAAACCATTAAAAATCTTTTACAGTATTGTAAAAACCCCTCATCAAGATAAGTCCTAGATACTGGACCTGAACATAGATTCAATTTTTAATTTTTTACGGGATCCATAGAATTATTCTCCCTCTCTACGGCCCTGGGTACGTATGATGATTGGTACCTCAGTTTCTGAGTCTATTTCTGCAAAAAGAATTTTTTCCAAAAATTTTTATTCCGACCCTTTGAAATTCCCATAAATATGGATTTATAATTTGTAGTCATTCTCAAAGTAACTAAAATTAATTAAATGGTTACAGGTACGATAAGCATCCTCTATTTGAAAATGGTACCTGCAGCTTTTAGTCATGTACCTACATTACGGTTGTTGACTAAAAGCCATACGTAAGTACAGAAATGCCTTTTGATTTGTAAACATTTTAGCGCTCAGTGTCTCCAGTAAGGGCTACACGAGAATCATAATTGTCAGATTTACATAACTGTAACTGTTACAATCGTAACTTTCATTTGTGTGTGTTATATGATGTGTAGTTGTGTTGTTGTGTGCATGCGCAAAACCACACTATTTCACGTTTACACATCAATTCTTCATGAGTATGCCCCAGAGAAACACAACTTTTTTTTTCAGCTCGTTTTTCAGTAAATAGGCCTGAATACAAAATTTCAAAATCTAAATTATTATAAATGTTAGATGCGCTAAAACGGTGCTAAATTTGCTTATCAAGTTGTGAAGTGAATATCGGAACGACGTGAATGTCGGTCGCTAATCCAAATTTTTGGAAATCCAGAGTTTTTTCAAATTTGTTTTTAAATTCTCTATTCTCCGAAATGTAATTTGAAAGGAAATTTTAATAGTTTCCGACATCTTTTCTCTGGCTATCATTGAATAAAAGCGAAAATCAGTATACACAACATTTTTGCCAGAATCCAAATTTTTTTAGCTCTATACATCATGGCTAGATACGCAAAAATTGGACTTGGCTGAATTATGAGCCTACTGTGTTACAATTCACAGTCAGAAATTCACATTGTAATTCGTTGTTTTTTACGATGTAACGAGTCATTCACCTGTTTTTTTCTTCCATATCACGTTTTTAATTAAACTTTTTACTAACGAGTTCATATCATCTTTAAATTCGTCCAGACCATAATCGATAATGACGAAGATACCATTTATTGACCCTTCTGGCTATATATTTTTCCAACAAAGCTTTTTGCATGAGCAAAATATTGCACGCGTTCGACAAGGTATATGTATAAGTAATTCGAAAAGAAAGAACGAAAGGATAGAACAAAAAAAAAAATTGTTTAAAGGAAATACGAGTAGGAACATTATATTGAATAAAGTTCACGCAGTTTAATTCTCTCATTCGCGTGAGAGAGTATATTATAGGGTTGATTGATGACTGCATTTGAATAAACTAACAACGAAATACTATACCGTTGAACAAGAAAATGATGGTCGGAAATAATATGCGAATAATCTTCATACCCGGAGATAGACAAATAAGTATAGTAAAATGAAAAATCAATTAATTTTCTTTTATGAAATGAGTTTAGAAAATTCATTAATATCTGTTCGGGTTTTGCGAGAGAATCGTGCGGAAATGTCATCAGCAAACGCAAACAATTTCACAAACGTGGCGATCGAAAACACTCCGACTCTAATAAACAACAAATGTGTTTTGTAAAGTTCAGTCTAGGTTTTAGACTCTATGAAACTCAACTTTAAAATATTAAAATATAACTTGGTTTTAGTACAAGAATTTTTGCATATTAAATACGATTTATAACGCTGTACGTTCACTGCAAAGAAACCGATGAAACAAATATACAAGTTCGACCAACAAAAAAGAAAGAAAGAGAAAAGCGACAAATGAAAAATAAAGAAAATCGAGGATTATATGCAACTTAAAAAAAATAAGTGGCAGAAGTTTTAAAAGCGATCGAACGTATAAAATATGTGCGAGTTTGTAACTTTGGATAAACAATGAAACCGTATAAAAAGCTTAAGTACATACATAGGTATATACAACGAGTAAGATCTAAATAAAAAGTTACAAAATGTCATAAAATTTCATTTATAACATTAGGTTGGTTGGTATCAACTTAAAGTGAATTTATGTGTGATGCCGAAAGAGAAGAGAACAAGATATTTAATAAATATCTAAAAAAAAAAGTGCTGACAATATTCGATACAAGTATCGAATGAAAAACAAATGAACCTCAAATTCAAACAGTGATACCAAATGTAAAACCATAAGGAAGGAAGAGGAGCATTAGGGCCATAAGTTCATATCTTTAAATATAAATATTTATTTTACTTTACCGAATTCTCATTCTTTACATTGTAACTCTAGACACTCTCTAATTTTAGCTGATGAATCATAAGAAACTATCTGAATTATTTCTTAAAAATTATTCCTATTTTCTTTACAATATACACTAACGGTTACTTTTTAACTGAGTCTACCTTTTGAAAATTTTCTAATTATGTCGAAATATTTAAGGGTGATTTAAATGGGTATATTTTCCATTGTTTTCTTTGAAATATATTAGACGTAAACTTTGTTCGAAAATAAACTGTTTAAAGAATTTTTTTTAAGTCAAGTGTAGTTCGGGGATGATTTAGTTTTATAAGGAAGTGTTGTTTAAGAATTTTCGGATATATGAAATCAGTTCTTACTTAGGCCAGTATGTTATTAACACATAAATGCGTAATATGCAGGCACTCAGTTGGCTTCTTAGGTCATACAAAAAGGTAGCTACGGTAAAAAAACCACAGTATTTTGCCATTATTTCGTAAAAGTTGAATTAGGTTTCAGCAGAAGTTAAACAGAGGGTAAATGAGTAAATGCTATGTGTACATTTTATCATTTCTAGACAAACGATGAGCATATTTATCATGTTTTTGGAATGAAAATGTCGGTTATCACTTTGGTGGGCGACGGAGTAGGAAAATCAATAAAAATCTTAAAGAGAAGTTTCTAAACGGGGCTAGCGGACCCAACTTATTTCCTCCTTTTGATTAACAAATAAGAGGCCTTCGTATATGGAAATGCATAGCCTACATTAAAACTGGACTCATAGAAAGTCCAAAAGAAAAAAACATTTCAGGTATGAAGAAGTATAATATTTAAATTCAAGTCTTTTCATAAAGCCCTGAAGAAATACATGCAGCAATGAGGATAAAAAGGAATTAAGTTCTGTAATAATGTTGAAAATCTCCCCTAAGTATGAGGTAAAATTTCCCAAGTCTTAACTCCGGTTGCTTCCTTTTCAAGGGGGTGAAACGTATGATTTTTTTAGTTTTTTTCATTAGGCTCAAAAATGGATAGATTTACGAGAAAAATAATAAGATTAAAAATATTTTTTATAAAATTTTCCACAAAAAATGTTTCCACTGAAATTAATCTCAGTGTCATAGTTGAGGTGCTACAGGACCACAAATATTTAGTGTTTTGTTCTGTTACAAAATATTCGAAATTCTATAGAAGTTCGTATTTTTGTTGGAATCACTAGAACACTAACAACTTTTATGGGCGTGTATCACCTCAATTATAACACTGAGATAAATTTTAATCAGAACTATTTTTATAGAAAATTTTATAAAGAATATTTTTAACTGTACTATTTTCCTCGTTAACTCCACTCATTTTTGAGCAGAATGAAAAAACTAAAGTTATTCGTAAATTGAAGCGAGGTTGGGCTGGGAAAATTTTACCACATACTTAAGGGACACATTTCAGCAATAAATTATTGTACATAGATATTAATTTCTTTTTCGATCCTTAATTATTTCCCTATTCCAATAAATTAAAATTTTATCAACATTAAACGCGATGACAATTTAATGACTCAAAGAAACTGGTCTTTTTATCGTAATAATTCTCTCCCGAAGTGGCGATAGTTATGATTGTATTGTTTCCAAGCTCACCTCTAATTTCACCAATAATATCAGTTTTTGTAGACCTCAGACATGCTTCGAAAGTTGACGGACATAATCTACTGTACTTATACATTTCTTCATTCAAGAAAATGTAAAAAGGAAAACAAAAGTAGAAGATATTAACAAAAAAAATAATAATAATAATAAGTACTAGTTTTTCTATAAACACTTACCTGATTTTGATCGATATTCTCCAATGAAGCGTTTTGTCAAAAATCGTACAGTCAAGGCTATAAAAAAAAAAAAAAACAACGAAGCATTATAAAATAATAAGGTAAATAAAAATTTAGTTTCTAAAACTCGCACGTATTAAAAATAACTCGACGAAACCCTCATCAATTTTTCAAAAACAGATTTACGTTAAGCTGAAGGGAAAAAATTATAATAATTACAATTTAAGGGTGGTTAATTTTCTTCTCCTTTTTTATCCCATCAAAAATTGAAAACCTATTATCATTCACGTCACATAACCGAATTTAAATTTAACTTTTACCACGAGCACAAACATTGTACCGCATGGTCGGACATCTATCTTCGATTTTACTTTTTTAGAACTGATTGGAACACTAAAGCAAGTTTAAATTTGGAATAGGTAGGCTATTTTTGATAAATTAATTCATCATTTTTAATGATTTGAATAGTATAGAATCTATTTTCAATAACCTCGAAATTGATGTAGGTAATTCATGAAATGCGTGGAAATGTGTTGTTTTCGCAATTGTTATATCAACTCTAATTGAAGGTAATGTAGCTTTATAGTAGTTTTTCGCTAAATATGATAGGAAAAGAAAGAGAGAGAGAGAGAGAGAGAGAGAGAGAGAAGAATTTGGCTCTATTTTCAGTCAACACTACACAGCATAAAAATCGTGAATTACAATCTACCAGCGAAGTAAAAATACCAAAGAATTTGTTTTGCAAGCTATATTCGGTAACTAACAAGACAAAAAAATAAAGTTCCATTTTTTCATTTCGACATAAGGTAGGCTTTTGGAAAGACTCATTTGTATATTTTGCGCCTATATGTAATATTTTGGATTAAAATATTTTATAATCACATAATTTGTAATTAAATAGAATGTGACAAAGCCAAAAAATGTTTTTTGGACACAAATGCATGAAAAAAAAAACAAAAATAAAAACAACATCAAATAAATTTTGAAGCATAAGACATACCAAAATATTCAGGAAGAAGTGTGCTATTAATGGCACAAAAAAAAGTTTGCAGAGTTAAATCGAGTATTAATAAAAAGATTCATTGGAACAAATTATTTTGCATAAAGAGACAGCATTTTTTTTCTTTTTTTGATTATGAAAAATGAGTGAATGCTTTGATGGGTAGACCAGCACATATTTGACAGATTGCAGCGAAGTATTTGTTGAAAGTGAGAAAATACGAATTTCACGACGACTCACCTGATTTTCCAACATTCATTTTACCCAAAACAGCTATTCGAACACGAGATCCTCGATTTTCTGTATCACGTTTCATCATTTATATGACGGCTCTATCAGAGAGTCTGAAAAGAAATGTAAAAATAAATTGAGGGCGTTAGTTGTCCAATAATTCATTTTGAAATTCGAATAGATGGAAAAAAAAATTAAATTTAAATCCGTAGACATAATAACAATAATTATTTTCAATATGTGTCTTTTATATGACAAAAAAGTGTTGTACTCAAGTTTAGGTTCTCGACAAGTTATGTTAAAAATGAGCTTTCAGTTCAACCTGAAGGTTTTAATTCAGTAAAAGTTCTACAAAATGAAAAAACTCGAGATACTTTCAAATATGTGGGGACAATACTCGTATGAGGTATCAGGGGCTTGCACCCCTTGACGACAGTTGCCGCCCAAAGGCTGGCAATTATTCGTCTCTATGACGTTAAACAAATACACACTTGTGCGTTTATATGTTTGTACCTGAACGTACGTACGTACAGGTAAGATACATTGCACGGGCCATAATCAATTACCCGATAACAATCTTGGTGATGTCACAGCCCAATACCAAACGAGTTGCAGGGTTTCTTATCACCTCGATGGTAGCAAGAAATGACGCAACTGATGACATAATACCATATGTATATGTACGTACGTGTGGATGTGCCTAATTTGGTATATAAACTCTCAAAACTGGCTACAAAATTGCCAGTGTTTGCCGAGGATTTGGCTCTCCCATACTTTACAGTATGAAGTGTCAGAACACGCAATACCTGTAGAAAACCTTCTGCTTGTGAATATCTCTCACAACAAGGTATT
The DNA here is from genome assembly GCA_011428145.1 of Ericerus pela. Taxonomy (NCBI): domain Eukaryota; kingdom Metazoa; phylum Arthropoda; class Insecta; order Hemiptera; family Coccidae; genus Ericerus; species Ericerus pela. The sequence goes on from WOFM01000235.1 coordinate 148,509, forward strand.
CCACAAAATATAATAATTATTTGAGCATTTTTGATGAGAAGGAAATAGATAAGATACTCACTCAAGTGATATAATATAAAGTTATGAACAGGATAATTTTTATACTTTTTATATGGAATGTTCTCTTCAAAGAATTATTCCCTCAACTTTCGGAATAAAATAGTGTGTAATCAAAAAATGCAAGAGATCTTACTTTTTTTCCAAGTAGAATACACCATATTTACCGTCAATATAAAAATTCCATTCCAATTAAGTACTTAGATCGGAATTATGGCTCCAGACGGAATGGTCAATTTTAGTTAATAAATGTAAACCATTAAATCGCTGTATTATTATAAGCTGAGGGCGTTAAATGAATGATTCTCAATTCTTTCCTTTTTTAATTTTCCTTTCTAAATACTGCTCAAGTTTGTAGGCCTATATATTGCCTGTAAACTCTAAAGGTTTTTCATATTTACAGAAAATATAATGATTTGTTGCTAATTTTAAGAAAGAGGGAAGGAAAGGGGATTCAGAAGCCAATAACTGCGAAAATTCAATTATTCAGTGGTGCTTTATCTCCAAATTATGACCAAGCTCTATTTTCTAAACAGACACCATATTTTTTTATTTTTTTTCACCAGTTTGGAGAATTTAAAGAACTATAATTAAGTAACTGAAAACAATGACGAGTGCACTGCTCTTTTTAAATCATTTTCTACGTTTTGTGATGCGGCCATTTTCATTATTATGCTTCGAGCGAACGAACGAAAATTTTAGCCTTTGTAGAGTGGGCTACAGCGTGGTCATCTTTTATTTATTCAAAGACTCAAAATTCAGTTGTCCTTGTATTTCATCTGTTCGTTTATTTCTTCCGTACACAGTTATTAGGTTTAAAAGAAAAAAAAATTCTCACTTTCTCTCTCTCTTTCTCTCTCTTACTGTCTTTTCAATTTTTTTTTCCTTTCCACAAGGATCCTACGTAAAATTCAAACTTTAATCAATATATATGGTTCAGCTGTAGGTAACTGAGAAGTAAGTTTCATTTGGAGAAGATTGAGCTGTGCAAACATTAAATGATTGAGCAACGAAGTTATTTTTTGACTTGTCAGCTTCAATCGATTGTTCAGTACCTTGAAAAATCACAAATTGTGAACTAAAATAAAGAAAGTGCGTAAACCTTTCTGATACAAACATACACCTATATTGATTTTAGCTCCAAATTACGAGAAAAAAAAAAGTATTCGGTATTATAATTTACTGACAGTACAATTAGGCCACACTAATTATGGATTCAAGATAGAAAATATTGTAAGAAAATATAATGGCTAAAATTTCTCATCGAAAATTGTGCAAACTCAAAGGTATGTAAACACCACCGTTAATTTTTTTCCACGTTAGATTAATGTAACCTGCTTTTAATGCAATAACTAGATAGGTAAATAAAGTTAAAATATTTTTCATCCGTTTACACACTGATTTATCTTTCATATTTTTGAGCAACAAAGAGAAAGAATTTTCTCCTACCATATAATGATTGTTGAAAACAAAAATAGTATTCTTTTTTGAATTCAAAAATATTTCCCATCGTAAAAAAGCCGTTGCTTCAACAGACGCACTATTTTAAAAGTGAGTACACCGCTTCGAAATTCAAAAATGTGGATTAAATTTATAATTTTGCGGCGTTCAAAGAGAAAATATTAATCGAATAATTGCATTAACGATCTAGCCAAGTACAATATGCGTGTTTCTTGAAAAGTATTTTTAACAATCGAATTGGAAATTAAAGAAAATTTGTTTTTCTCGTAACAATTTGAATTTCAACCAATTCTCTGCTCTTTTTTGATTTTGTTTTTTTTTTTTTTTAATTTAAATTCTAAATTCGAGTAAGTTACATTATTCAAGGGGAGAAAAGGAAAAAAACTTCTTTATAATACAACGCATGTGTGTATAAAATATTTTGATGTGCACCGAATAAAAAGAAAATTGTTGTCACATGACAAACGGAAGAGAGACGAAGTACTTTATGAGACTCGTTATAACTTGATGTGGAAAAAAAAAAAAAAGAAAAAAAAGATATCAATGTTGATTATTCCAAGGAAGTGGTTGTAGAGATTACTTTCGACGACTATATAACATTCGGCGTGTAGCCAACCTTCAAATAAAAAGTGGAAATGAAGGATGTTCGTTTCGACTTTTCGGCCACTTTTTTTTTTACAATTGTACAGATGTGAAAGAACAAATGATTTCTTAAAGAAATAAAAAAAATGTAAAATCGTAAAAAATATGTGCAAGCCTATGTTGTACACTGTCAAAAAGTTATTTCTCGTCTAAAAACCGTTGTAAACTGCAGAACAAAAGTTTTATAGAATAATTAGCATTTAATGAGGGTACAGCCCTAGGATAGTAATTGTTTTGCTAAAATTATAAAAAAAAGTTTTATAGTGAAAACTCATTTATATGAAGAAATATACAGGCGGATCTGGACGATTTGTCACTGGGGTAAGGCAGAAAAATCATAAAAAATTTAACATTTTCATCTTCCTTTCTTTATATTCTTTTATTTATGGAAAACTTCTTGGAGGGACGTTGCTCATGGGCGTAGGTAAGGAGGCAGGGGGGCCTAAGCCCCTTCAATTTCCAAAAAAAAAACAGAAAAATTTAAGACTACACTCCTGTTTAATATTTTTTTGGGGGGTTATTCTGGAGAATATTTATATTAGCCCCCCTAACTGAAATCTTGCCTACATCCATGTGAACAACTGAAGCATTTACATTATTTATTTATAGTTAGCCCTCCCCACTTCTCAGTACCCTTTAGTTTCGCATTTATGGAAGAACCGTATTTGTTCTGCAGGTATCCATTAATCAAAAACATATATACATATAAAAAAAGAATAAACCCGAGAAATTTTACAAAATTTTAAGACAGATGTAAGTAATTATTTACGTATAGGTAGGCTTCGATATAAGAATTGTTTGACTTAAGGTGAAACATTCAAAACAATATAATTTCAATTTAAAATTCAAAAATTCACGAGTAAAGTAATTAGATCTTTCAGTTGTAGCTTCAGTGCTCGACAAATTCTGAAGAGTACCGTACATTTAAAATCGGTATTTTTCACTCAAACTGAGACGGGTATGAAAAATAAAATTTTGAGGAAACAAAAATTTTGTTTTTATAAAACAAAATAACTTCGAGTAAGTTTAGTTGTTCGGTATCTTCAATATAGAAGTTGAATTTGCAATGTTGTATTTTGACGAACAGATACAACGAAGAACTTTCTCCAACTTTTAGCGTAAATCCAAGAGTGATTCGAAAAAGCAGGAAAGATTCAGTAAGTGAGGGATAGTCTCCAAATAATATGCAATTTGGGAGTTAGTGAAAGTGCTAAAAAAATTTGCGTAATGACGTTATTACATCAGAAATGAATGTACAAAAATTTTAAAGGGACGTAGCCAGCAAACAGAAATTTTCCCTTTGTAAATATTGAATGGCATCGAGTTTTCTGTTTCCCATATCCGGTGTCAGAAATTATCTTTTTTTTGTGGGGAGGGTTCTCTTGAAGAAAATTGACTATTTCATCCATTGTACAGAAAGTGTCACGATACTGCAGTGAAATACTTAGTTAGGTACCTAACTATTACACATATTAAGACGGTGTAAAAATTGAGCTTTACATCATTTGAAATTCAGTTCGGTACGTTGCCGTTTTTAACCATTTTTCATAATTTGAGCCCAGGTAAACTATTATCCCATGCCCATTTTAGGGTATAAGAAGTTGTGTATAACCATGGGAGGACCGAAAAGGTTACAACTAATCATCTCCTAAAAGAAATTCGTGGCCCTGTAATCACTTCTCTTTGAAGTTTAGGAATTATTGTCTTGACAATATTCTGACACCTGAACTTTGAACTATCTGTATCAATAAAAAGCTCCGCAATCCGTTATTTTTCCTAGAATAATTTTTTGTTTTACTTGGCAGTTTTTCGAACCAAAATTTTTCTGCTCTCTTCTCTGATTTTGGCTATTATAGATGAATATTTTTCGAATTTCAGCAAATTAAAATCACTCAATAAGTTACGATTTTTTTTTTTTTTTTACGATCTTATTTACTTACTTGCGAAAATAAAAAATAAAAACGTACTTACCATTACCGAGAATTGCTCATTAAATATAATTATTTTACAAAGAATTCGGAGAGTAGCATCGTCGTATCATCTATACCTATAATCAAAATTTCAAGATTCTTCGATTTTCTGCTTTTTTAACTGCCACTATAATGTAAACTTCTGGCCTCATGGATGCAATTATTTTTTCAACAAATTTCCCTCTGTGGCCGTAATAAAAGAAGATAATTTTGTAACTATATAGCGCTCTTTGGCTGCTGTCCTACTTCACTCACATTTTTTCAACCTGAAAGATGCAATCGACGATGAAGTACTTATACCACACCCGTTAACTACGTGGCAAAACAAAATAAATTTTCTGAAATTTCAAAGTGTACCTATCTCACAGGGCAATTATAATTTTTTATTCTATTTGTCTAAAATAGAAAAAAAGAAAAAACAACAAAATGGGTAACTTATCAAAATGAAAATTTCGTATTTGAATCGGTGCCAAAAATGCGAACTGGCGGTTTTGTTTATTTCTCCATTAGTCTACCTCGATAGCATTAGCCTATACAAAAAAATAATAAAACTAATAGAGGCTACGATTTACATCGAAGATTAGAATGCAAAAAAAGCCAGATCATACTCTGAACATTTGATCACCACATAAGTATGGGACATTGAATTCTACGTAGCTTCTGCACGTTTCAAAATGTCCGCTAAAAATTCAGTTCATTCATTCTCTCGGCTGGTGTTTGCGTTTTTTAATACCAATATTGGCAAAAATTGAAAATTTACTAATTCATTGTTTTGCGGATAATGACACTGAGGTTAAAAAAAAGTGAAGGCCGAAAGAGTTTAAAAAAAGAATTTCTCCATCGGACATGGAAAAACTTTTTTTTTAATATTTAATTGGAAAAAATTTTTTTTTCTAATATTTAATATCGTTTTTTAAACGAACAAAAATTGTACTTTTTGATATTTTCAAAGGATTTAAAGGCAACCAATGAACCAAAATAAATTTTTTTTTCCCTCAACATCGTGACCAAATGTGAAAAAGATTATAGTCTTTGTACAAATGAAAGAATGGAAATTTCATTGACCTTTGAAAGCAATAGACGAAGGCCTAGAAAACAATTTGTTATGTACGGTCAGGAAAAAGAGTGAGCAGAGGTGGGCACGAATCATGAGAAAATTATTCGAATCATGAGAAAATTATTCGAATCACAGATCGTGGCATTTTAAAAATGATTCAAATCACGAATCGTGGTATTTTCAAAATGATTCGAATCAAGGATCACGGATCATTCCCAAATTTTGAAAATGATTCGAATCCTGAATCAAAAATTTTCACTCTAAAAAGTGATTTTTACGGATCATAAAATCATTTTGGCGAATCACAAATCATCATTATACATTAATAGTAGGCTAATTTGTTCCTCCTTTGGGCATTTAATTTCTTTTCTAATTGATTTTTGATCTGGGAGAAAAAATCTGAAAGAAATAACGAAAAAATATGGATGTTTCTGAAAAAATATCTTCAAAAAATGTCGAAGTTTTTGGAAAAATATTGAAAAAAGTATCTATACATCGATACTTGAACAGGATTTAGAAAATTGTGAACAATCGAAAATATTTTTTTAAATGAAAAAGGAAATGGAACCTAAAACGGAAACGGAATGAAAATTTTCATTAAAATCTGGAAATCTAATGGAAATGGAAACCAAAGTTATAGAAACGAAAACGAAAAATAACTAATATTATGATCAATTTTAGAAACTCAACTAAGAAAACAAAATAAGAGAAGGTAACGTCTCTCAATCCCTGATTGATGGAATTGGAAATATAGGAATTTTTTATCCTAATTGTCTTAAAACAAGAGATAGCTACTCGTTTGACATAAATAAGAAATTATAGAGGCAGCTTCAAAGAATAAAACAAGCCAAAGAACAAGAAATTTGAGTTTTTAGAAGTTGCGAAAATAATTTAATTTGGTTTTATCAGTGTACTATTGGCTATCAAACGAAAAATATAAATTCAATTAAATGATTCGAAAAAAATACAAATCACAAAGAAATGATTCGATTTACGGGTCTTTAAAATTATGATTCGATAATTTTTCGTTTGATTCGTGCCCACTCCTGTAGTGAGAAAGAGGGAATCAGAAAAAATCGAATTGAACTTTAAAAAAATTTTATTACAGCTGCGATATGTTCACAATGATATGGAGTGGAAAGAGGGGTGCTCTCAAACACGTATTATATTGAATTTACGAGGACGTCGAATTAGATTCGACAGTGCTGATAGGCAAACAAAACAACAAAACACTTTTGCTCCCTAATATTGACCTTCTAAACGAATAAAAATAACAGCGAAATTGTTTTCCTTCAGCTGCGCTTTGTCTCATCAGCAATTTATATTTTTTCTTAACAAATTTTAAAATTCTTCCCCTGTTGAAGATTCACGCTGAGTACCTGTTCTTCAAAACTGGAATGCAGCTCAGCTATATGCACTATTGCCCATCGTATATATCATCAGCATTGTAGCCACATGATGCATCATCATGTTTTATAATCCGTGTGTTGTTTGTTTGAATCCCTGAGCTGACAGCCCACACAACTGGTGACTTCTGATATGAAATGTACATGCAACTGCCTCCACATCCCCTCCTTAGAGTGGCATCGAATTATGATGGCCAAAGTCTGTATGCATACACAGCAGCCCAACTCCACCCAATATATTGTCGTGCTTGCGTTGCAGCACTAGAAGAGTAGTTGTGGGGATCCGGCTATATGCACTATCGCAGCTTGCAAAATATCATTGGCATCATAGCCGCACAGTGCGTAATCGTGTTTCACAACCTGTGGATTGCTGGTTCGAATCCTCGAGCCGACATCTTACACACTCTCATTAATTTTTATTTTATTTTATTTTTATTTTATTTTGTAAAAGTACAATCTTGTTTGGGGATTCCTAGCATAGTCTTCCTTTCAAGTTTCAAACAAAAAGAAAAATAATATTACCATATCACCTACCTCTCTACCTACTTTATAGTTTACATTTTAGTAATTTCATCTCTTTTAAAGGTTTTCTGGATGAAAAGTGTAAGTTGAAAACAAAGAAGCTCTCATCGTTTAAATTCTTCAAATTTCTCAGTCGACAAAATTTATAGAAATATATTTAGGTAGGTAGTCTTACTAATTAGGTACTTAATGCGTTAATTTTTTTTTTTTTTTTTTTTTTTTTTTGATTCATAGTCCTTTATAGGTATTCACTAACAAAGAAAAAAACTTCGAGGAAAGAGTTATTTACAGAAATTTAAGATTATAGTCAAGAGTGTATTCAAGTGGAAAATGGGGTGATTTCCTCCATAACCTCGTTTCTAAGTACGTTTTTGAAAAAAATCTTTTATATTAAAATTACCTAAGTATTCGGATCCAGAGGTGGAAGTGGGTACGTTTCTCGTTTAATGACCTCCTCAGCATTTTTGCACTACTTTTGGGAAATTCTTCTTTTTTTTTATATGTACCTCATTTTGCGTTGAGTCCATTTCTAGGCGTAAATTTGATCGGATGGTTTCGAAATATGAAACACAAATTTGGATCCGCCTAAGGAAGAACCCTATTGTTTTTTGTCCGGATCGGAGTCATGAACCGTCCGGTAGGTCGGTTTATATGAATTTTTTAATCGAACAGCGTACAGGTCACAATTTTTAATCAATAGGCTTGAAATTTGATATACATATGTGCTTAATTTGGTGCTAATAGGCTTCACGGTACGTCTGGTGGGGGCGATTTTGTTGCATTTTTGACAGATTAGTAACTTTAAAAGAAGTAGTTTTCAAGCTATGGTCACAAAATTTGGTTCTGGTAGTAATTTGAAGTGTATGTAATATACTCTTAAATTTGGTTTTTATTGATATTATGGTTCATTCTCTGAGGCTGTTGGAGGGGCTAATTTTTCGTTTTATCTCAATAAAAGTTACAATTATCTTTCCAATAGTCACGAAATTTGGTACAAACCGTACCTTCCATACAAGAACAAGATCTACTAATTTTGGTTTTGATTGATCAATCTACAATTTTCTTCACTGCATGAAAGAGAACCATCGAATTATTTCTTAAAATCGTGCAAGTTAGAATTTGGAATATTTTGAAAACATGATACCAAATCCGCGTATTTTATCGCATGCATCGAGTTTGTGTGATATTGGTAATTTTTCGCAAATAATATAAATATTATATTATAATGTATTACTTTATTAGAAAAATGTTGGTGTTAGAAGTGATTTTTAAACAAAGAAAATCTACTTTTTTTTTTTTTTGCAAAGCCCTCTGCGCAAGTTTTTTTTCTTTTTTTTTTTGGTTTGCCTTTTTTTAAACTTGGAAAAATCTTTAGTAATAAATATACGACAGTAAGTTCCATGGATGCTAAATTTCTCAGTTTTTCAAATTTTCAAAAGTAACGAGCAAAAAACCAAAAAGTCATTAAATTGTTTTTGCTTCCCCTTTGAAGAAATCCCGACTTCACTCCTGATTACACACTCGGTGAAGTGTTGATTTTTTAACATTTTGAACGCAAACTGTGACGAGTATTTCCATTTTTCCTACAAAACTGGGAACAAAATATTAATTTTGGCGTACACGGCAATCGTTATTCTACTCATTCTATCACGTTTACGCTGGTTAGTCAAAATAAATATATTCGGGAACGTTTTAGCTACAACTCAGTGGCAAATTAATTTAAAAAATCGTATCAGTCAGTTAAAAGTAGACTATAGGTAGGCCTATCCACTTTGAAAACAGACAACTATCAGTTTCCCTGAAGCCTTATAGACTGAAACGTAAAATATATTCAAGGCTAATTGTTTGACAAAAAAAAAAAAAAAAAAAAAAAAAAAAAAACAACTGAAAAGAATCACGCACATTAAAACACGAGAACACTCCATTTCCCCGACACCTCTTTTTGTTTTTTAGCCAAACGCACTACGATCCATCAGAATTAGTAACCATATTTTCCCAATTATTCGTTCCTTTTTTTAGCTCTCGATGTTAATGCGCATGCAAGACTATTCAAATCATTTTTTATCGCCATAAACTCTACGATATATTGTACGTAATAAAGATTTTAACCTACTTATAATTTCGCACAAAAAAAATTGTTACGTTATCGTGATTGTTGGTGCACTACGATTAACCTTTTAACATAAACGTACTTATTCCTTTGAGAACCTACAAAAATAAGTATAATACAATATAGTGCATAAAATAAGTAATTTACTTTTTTTTTTTTTTTTTTTTGGTTTTTATCCGCTACCGACCCGCGGAAATCCCAATTTGGTCGATGAGGGTGTTTTCTTTCTTTTCTTCGCCATTTAAACGTTTCAAGAAAACATGCGATGCTTTTAAAGCACGAGGATCGAGTGTGTGCTTTATTTAGAAAAAAAAATACGTCGTAAACACGTCTCGTGAATTTGACATATTATCGTACAATAAAACGTTTCTTTTTTTCTTTTTTTTTTCATTTACATTTCACTGAATATCTCGTACGTGGGGAATTTATTAAACAATTTGTTTTTTAATTATCATGCAGAACTTTTTACAGATTCAATGAATTCTGTTCGCAAAATCTCGCGGCTGAAAAAAAAAAACGCTTTAGTTATCTAAATATAACTTCTCCAGCATGATCTAGGTCTAGGAACTGGAATTAAGTCGACGCTCTTTTCCTTCTCCACTTAAATAGGCTTTATACGTCAATTCGTCGAATTTTATGACAAAACTTTTTAATTAACGTCGGCTTCAATAATTCCAGTTCCTCTAGACCTAGATCATGATGGAAAAATTTCAAAAGGATTACCTTAATTTCTCTTTTTAGGGAACTTTTTATTTTTTTAATTTTTAAATCGATTCTATTTTTTGTGAACAACAATTTATTTACCATTCAGTACGCTTTTTCATTTCATTTTAACTCCAATAGATTTTACTGGAGAAATTTTAAAAGAATTATTTTTTTCTTTTTTAGAGGGTTTTTATTTATTTATTTTTATTTTTTTTATTTTGTTTTAAGAAATTGGTTGGATTTTTCGATTGAAAACTTTTTTTAAATGATTTTTCGTTTCTAATGTTAGCGGAAATATTACTTTAAAAGCAGTTTTTTATTTAAAGATAACTAAGAAACTATCCCATTGATTCTAACAAAAATTAAATTGAACAACCAAAAGATCACTCTATATCATTTAAAAAAGGTTCATCAAAATCAGTGGGCTGGTTAAGAACTTATGCAAGAACAAATATACAAAAATAAAAACAAAACATACTATATAGACATACGTATTAAATTGCAATAAAATCTTCTTTTTTTGAAGTCGGTGAAAAATCTAAACGGGCTCAAAAAGACATCCATTTTCAGGGTAACTTTAGAAAATTTTTTTGTTTACCAGAATAAAGTAAATTTGGAAACGAAAATGTAACGATAATCTAGTTAAAGAATAAAGAGCTACTAAAAATTATTAAACACCAAATCTTCACCCGATTAGGAGAAAAAGTTAACAGGTGTCTATAATTTTTATTTTTTCTTGAAGCACCATATTATACTCTGTTGATTTCATCATGCCATCAGCTGGTGACTTCTTCAGAACTGAAGAAAACTTAGCGATTCATTCATTACATTTATTCATTCTCATTAATATCAATCAACCGTGCTGTTCAGCTATCACCAGTCGTAATATTTAACTGCTGTATAGTAGATTTTCAAACATTAAGTAATTTCTTTTATCTGACAGAGTAGCACGGACTCTAGCTATTAATACGGTAAATTTGCCGTCATATACTAACTATTTTGACAGTTATGCCTAAGTTGATAATATGTTATTTTTTAGTTTAGGTAATCTTTAAAACTGACAGTCTAGCTTTTTTGGTTGATGGTGATGAAGCATAATTAAATAGTTGATCAATATAATAAAAATGCCATCAAAACTTAGAACTGACAGATTGAAGATATTTAAAAGAAGAAAAGTTGGATAAAAAAACAACTAAATGACAATTTATATCAAAACCGAGTTATTTTAAATCATTTTGAAGAATATACCATATGTAATTTTCTATTATAAAAACAATAGCTTACATCAAAATTAAAATATCTCCGAATATGGAACAAAAGTTGATCTCTTCAGTGAATGGAAAAATAAACTATGATTTTTCTTACTATTTTTTTTTACTGCGGAAATCATAATCATGTACCACATGCAAGAAAAAATTTTTATCACAAAAAAAAAGTTGGAAGTTAACTTTACACACAGTTTTACTTTTTTTTCCACTGCTAGTCAACATTTTTTTGTAACCTAATTAACGTAAGTTATTTCAACTCCCTTCCTACATACATACACAAATTTTTTTAAACTACCCTATACTGCAACAGAATTTTTCCTTCAACAGTTTAACCAACTTTGACTTTGAAATCCATACGTGTATACCAATGTAGGTATGTATGCATGTTAGTATGAGTGGAAAACCTTAGGAAGTGAAAATGATTCCACAACAAAAGACAATTAACAGCTTTGTGTGTTTATCAGCTTTGTACAGAAGTATGGAAGAGCTAACCTCAATAAACACTGCCTGAAGTTTGGCGTTTACTAGAACCTTTCATACTTGGCTCCATACGTGCATATTCATTCATATAAATACAAACGTATTTTGTATGTATTGGTGATCTTATTACGTTGTACTTCATAGACAACAAAGTACAACGAGTGCACTGATCAACATGACATAACTGGTGATAAGCCGATCCATCATGGTCTGACAGTTATGAATTACATGCAGAATATAACAAGTATGGTTGAATGTGCAGTGCACGAAATTAGCCAGCCTTTTGGCGGTGACTGTTGTCAAGAGGTCTGAGCCTCTAAATACCTCACTCCTGTATGACAGCACGTTTCTCCAAAAATTTCTGGAGAACTTTCGTACAACAAACTTTTTTCTAATGATAGATAGTGTGATTCTACAGTAATTCTATATTATTTTTCTAAGAATCGATGTGATAGTTTGTGAATTATCATCTTTAAAATATGGTACCCACTGTTTGTTTTAAAGAAAAATTGTCGCTAATAATATTGGGGGAAGTGAAGAAAAGGCATTAAAAATTTTTTATCAAAAAAATTCACCAGGTTGAAAAAAGAATAAAAATGTGCTAAAAAAATAAACAAGCAAGATTTATAGGAATTATAATTGAAACGAAAAAAATTAAGTAACTAGACTAAATTAAAACATTTTTTCCAAAAAATATAATATATATATATAAAAATGCGATAAAAAGAGAAAAATAACCATTTTATAATTTCTCCAGCGAAATTTATAGAAATTATAATGTAAGGAAAACAATTAAGTGTAGATTAAATTAAAACATTTTTTCAAAAAAAAAAAAAAAAATATGTATATATAGAACAAACTTAAAAAACAAAAACATAAAAATTCGCTAAAAAGAAAAATATAACCCTTTTAAAATTTTTTCATCATAAAATCTAGGGACTAGAATTATTAAGGTGGGCGCTAATTAAAAAGTTTTCTCATTTAATTAGATGGAATTGACGTGTAAGCTTATTATACCCACTACCTATGATAAAGTAGCAGGGCGCCGACTTCAATAATTCTTGTCTATAGATTTTGCTGTGGAAATTTAATAGGATTACCTATTTTCATCTTTTTATCGTACTTTTATTTTTTATTTATATATTTTCCATTGTCTTTCCTTTCGTATTCTAATTTATAGCTATATTTAACTTTGTCTAGGCGAGCGAAATACCGAAACCAACTCCTCCACCAAATTGATAAAACGCATCGCCAGGGAGATGTCAAAAAAATAAAACGACATTCACGTGTTGCCACCAGCGGAAATGACCTCAAACACAATTTTCGTTCAAAAGTGTCTTAGAGTGCATACTTTACTTTACAAATCTTCTTTCACACGACGTGTTTAAGCGCGTAGGTGAATCCGCTATAACGAATCAATTTACGCGAGATTTGTCGCCAAAATGATTTCGAACGTAAGCCGCCCAAATCGTTCGCGAACGACTGTCGTAATTATGTTTTGCCAAAAATATACGGTAATTAATACGGTATCATCGGCGCCAGCGAGTCGAACATGACACTGCCTCAAGATATATAATCATTTTGACATGCAAATAATAATGTGTACAGTATATTATAATATATATTTTTATTGTCCACGTATATATTTTAAACCACTCGACACAATGGAAACGCATTCTTTCAAAAAGGGTAAACGCTGAGAGGGATGCGGGGGCCATGGTTCGGGCACCAACACCATACAGAAGCCAAACTACTTATACACGCTGCGAATGAAATTGTGGCAATGAAATAACTATACAGTTATAAATTATTTTTGGCGTTGCAATGCCGCAGGAAGGGCAAAAAATACGAGATGCAAAATGAAGAAGGACCAAAAGAACAACGAATAAACGGTCGGCATTTTTTTGCCCCCTTCTCACCGGCAATATAAACGTTTATTATTCAGTACGCTGACCTTTCAGCAAGATCTTATGGTGGTTGTCAGGAAGGAGAGGAATCCTTCCTGTTTGCTGAAGCAGAGAATTTTCTTTTTCTATATCAGGTAAATTTATAAATTTCATCTAATAGTTAAACCGTTGAGATACGTATAAAAAAAAATGGAATCCCTGCCCCAATTCATAAATGAGAGGGTACCTATTTTTCGTTTGGAAGAGGCTTCTTTAGAAAATGAAGATTTTATGCATTTTAACGGCGACTCTTAGGCTCACAGTTTGGAGGGGGGTACAAGAATAAAATTTCCAGTAAAATTTTCGAATACGTAAGTAAAAATTTGGGAGTTCTGAGGAAATTTTGCCTATTCAATTACAGAAAATTCAATATAATTGTAATAACATACCTACGCATTCAGAATAACGTTTAAATTCTTTTTCTTAATTTTTGAAAAATAAAAATTACCGTTAAATACCGTCATAGTTATATTCTTAGATTTTAAGTAAGAATATTAAAGTATCAGTATCCATGTACCTATATATTTCACGATAAAAACACTTAATATTGTGTTCTAAAACATTCCGTTTTGGGAAAAGTGAGCACAATCCAAATTATAAAGTATTTAGAATTATGAAAATTATCAAATCTCAACTTAAACTTGTTAAGAAGTAGTTTTGAAGAAAAACAAAATTGTAACAACAAAAATAAGCGTGTTTAACGTCAATTAAAAAAAAAACTAAAAAAAAAAACTATGCTGTAACATTTAATTTTTTGCAAAACCCAACCAAAAAACACGTTTTTTTTTATGCTCCTTGACTGAACAAAACAGCGAATTTAAATAGTTACAACGCGAAAAAAAATTATTGGGCGCATGCGCATTTTCAAGTTGACTTTCTAGCACAGCTCAACTACCTCCTCAATTTTTTGTTTTTTCTAAAATAAGCTTAATATTATTAATGTTAATTAATTGGTTGTTACCTCCCTAACCTGGATTGTGTAGAGACAATACAAAATAAGTAGATATACTTTTGTCTACTTTTATTTAATCAATATTAATCACAATTAATTACGTTACAAATGAAACACTTGTACTTAACACTTTCTTAATTTATGTCATCATATCCCATTTATGTTCTGCCACTACTAGGGCAAACTACTAACATGCAACATCTTCAACGTCTTAGACTAGGCCGCTGCAAAGTTGTGGATCCAGGAACAGTAATAAACAGTTTTCTTTTATTTGTTCTGTACTTATTCTTTTAATTTATGGGAATCAAAATTTATAATATGATAGCCTAAAATAACTAGTCATGTGGTGGGGGGGGTGGTTGCTTTTTCTGGTAATTTGGCTGTTTTGTTTGTTGTGGTGATTTTTCCTTTTTCCTCCTTAATTGTCTTTTTCCTACACTTGGCCATGCAGGTGTTTTTACCTTTTTTTTTATTTGCCTATCTGTTGGCTCTTTTTTGTTTGGTTGTGTGACTTTTTCGGACGTCACAAAACCAAGTTAATAAAATGTGGTAAAAAAGTAAAATTATTAATTATTATTTAGAAATGAAAAAACTTTTCCTTTTTATTTTAATGTTTTGTTTATTTATTTATTTGTTTTGAGAAGGGGGTGGTGCTGCAAAAAGTAGTATGTGATAGGTGTGCAAAGTATAGATGATTGATACTCGTGTGATTTGCAACGCACTCGCCTTTGGCTCGTATAGCAAAATTCACAATCATATCAAAATCACCTATACTTTTTGCTCTTGAATCAAAATAATTATTTTGATTTTGTTTTTTACTAACCGTACAGAAAATTAAATTTTTTTCATTCTAAAATTATTATCATACTACCAATAGATAGGTAAGTATAGGTAGTTACCGTATTATTAGTATGAATTTTGTTTTTAAATTAAATTTTTTTTGTGGGGGAGTGGGGACCACCACTGGAATTTATGTTACTTTAATTATTATTAGGCCTTTTATTATTTGTAGTAGTAGTTGTAGTATGTAAGTTGGTAAACTAATTAAAAATCGTCTATTGAACCTATAAACAGCATATATTATTACGCGTTGAAATCAAAAGTGTATTCGATGCTCGTGACAAAATTATTAATGTACCACCTAATCTATTAATTAATACCTACACCCTAAAATACCTGGACTAACCCACGTAAAATAACAAACTTAGTGCTACCGTACGTTGACATTCTAGCGAACGTATACGACATCAACATTTCGACATTTTAACATATACAACCAATTTTATAGGATACAGGTATTTGCGAAGTCTAATATTATTCGATCTCTTTTCTTGGTGTCCGTGAAATATTTAATCCACAATATTGTTCTGTAGGCTATCACACACTCTTCCAAAATTCGATCAAAAGTCTAATAAAACTTCGTTTATTTGGTTTCGTAATTAAAGAGAAAATAAAGCAGCTGAGACAGCATCTTCGACGCTCCCGCTAATAAATGGATCAAGGTTATCGAAAAGTGAAGAAAACTCTCAATGAAAATATATGTCAAACATCAAATCGGTCGAACGTTCTTTAAAACATTTTACACTACCATATATTATAACGTCCGGAAACGATTTTTTTTTGGCAATCAAAACTTGACATAAAATGTTCTTTTATTACAACGTATAGTTAATTTTATTCGACAGTGTTTGTATTAAAACGTTTTAAAATTATAATGTACACATATATAGCATAAAACTCAAGGCAGACTTTAGGAGTGAAGGAGGGGTTAAGGTGGTGAACCCATCTTCGATTAAGGAAAGAAAATATATCGTTGTACCCATATCTGCAATAAATCCAATAAAAAATAATACTTATGCAATTATCGTAAACAGACTGCTTATCTGAAAGGGATGAAACCCCCCTCCAAAAACATTCAAGCCGGTGCTAAATAGGTAGACAAGAAGATTTTCACTAGTAAGTAAGCCGTTAAACAGTAGCATCTGTTCAAACTGAGCAAGGCCATTCATAAATTAAAAATAAATTATAAAACTTAAATTAAAGGCAGAAGGATTTATGAAGATTAGTTGTGAAGGACGAAATTCGAAAATTTTATTATACAACAAACAACGAACAATATAACGGTAAACATGAGGAAAATATTCGACATTTTGTTTTGTCATACAGAAACAGGATTAGTATTCTGTGAAGTTCACAAAATAGGTAATACCCAATGTATTATGTTCTAATAATTATCGTACCTACGATTTTTTCCCCAAAACAATTCGATCAATTTGGTTAACTAATTGGCTGTAATATCTAAATAAGTACACATATACACTGTATAGGTATACAGGGTGTTCACTTTATAACTGCCCCGCATGAATATAAACAAGTGAATTTTTTTTTGTAACTCGAAAAGTTCCTGTTATTTTTGAAAAGCAATTTGAGAATTTTTTCTGAAGAAAATTTTAACGAAAAATAATATGGAAAGTTTCAGTCCTATCATCGATATTAAGGAAAAACGAACCCTCATTAGCTCGGTTTTCCCTTTAGAGAACCCTCAGAACCTCAACACATTTAGCAGGATACAGTTTTATTCGATCAGATCTCGCGGATTTTTTATTTCGAAAACATCTTAAGTATCAGAAAGGGCCTCGTGATGTGCCTACAGGTGTACCCAAAGTGGCTAACATCACAGAGTGACACTTTTTTTATGTCGTTACCCTCTACTAAGGATTTTTTAAAGGTAAATATGTTTTTAAAATCGGCCGGTGCATTACTATAAAATTGAGAGTGATATTAAAAAACGTCACATCTTACGACGTTATAGCCCTTTGGCTCCTTCAATTTTGAAACTAGGCAATTTTTCCCCTACAATTTTAAGATAGACAACATTTTAATAGGTACTGTCTTAATTGTGCTTCTCGTGCCTGATTTTAACGGCGATCAGGTTTGAGAAATTTCTAACATCCGCCACAAAAACGTGTTCATAGAGAACTAGTGTCACGACATAGCCTTATATTTTTTTCGAATTCAATATTAGTATAATTTTTGATAGAAAGAAATGATGAACAAAAACTCCAGCGCAGCAAGCTACACTTGAAAATGTAAGTTTTCTTAACCAAAAAAATCTAAACAAATACCTACATAAATAAATGAATACAATGAAAAAATTAAAATATCAAAAGCAAGTACTTGGCAGAATTCTGGTTAAAAATTACATTTAAAGTGGTAGTGGCAAAGGAAATTCATAATGAATTGAACTGCGACGTTATAAAATACGTGCGCAAGTTATTATAAATGACTGCTTGGCAAATAAAATAAAGGCAAGCTTGCTTACTACTCGATTTTTTTATTTCATCTGGAATTATCTATATGTCATCTTGGCCTTAGTTGAAGATTTTTTCAAATCACTTCTACGCAAGAACCATCAAGCCGATGGAAACTAAATTTTGCAGAATGATGGAATATAATATATTCAATATCTTTACCAAATTTCGTAATTAATGCTTTAAAACTACGTATTATAGAACAATTTACGCTTCAAAAATGCAACGTAATAGGATGTACCGGACGTAGCATCCATCTGATTTGTACCAAAAACAATAGAGCTCATCCATATCTTGATACAAGTAAGTGTGCCAGATTTTATGACTATCGCAAAATGGTATTATATATACATATATAAAACACACATTTCAGCCAATAGTGTCAAAAGTTTCCTGGGATGATGACGCAGATTTACTTCAAAAACCTACATAAAAACATTACATACTGTTTCCAGCGTCAGATTAATACACTAAGGACAAAATCAGAAATTTCCCAGGAGCCATCGGCTTCGAGAGCCCGGATAGAACTCTAAAAAATAATCATTAAATAAAAAAATATTTTCGATGTTTTTTTTTTTTTGAGACTATTAAAAGGCCTATTCGGTGATTTTGCTCAAGGACCCGTCGTACCTTTATTTGGCACTGACTGTTTCGTTAAATGGCAATAGTTGTATTCTTAGGCTACGTCTACATAACCAACATCGAACACCAACAGCAATTTCAAACCAATGTACACAAACACGTATGCACCTTTGAAACTCAACAGCAAAATTCATTCAATTGCTAATTTGCTGTGGAATATGAAGAGAACTACTTTCTTAATTTCTTTCAGAGTAGAACTATTTTTTTTCGTATTTTCATCATTACTATTTCTGATGAAATCGCCAAAAGTTTATTTGCTGACGCAGCAAGTGCCGCTTGCTGCCGCTGTTGGTTATGTAGGCGTAGCTTCAGACATTATTAACATTTTATTTCACCGTAATAAATTCTCAAATAAACCTCCTTTTGCGACCACACATTGACTTAGTAGGCGATCGTAAAACTCGGTTTCCACTCGGGTCAAATACGCTGAGCAAAATTCTACCAATATTTTCCTCAATATCGATGATACGACCCTGAAACTTTCACCCCATTACGGATCTACAATGTTCCTTCAATTTTGAGCACTGAACGAATGTTCATTTTTTTTTTTTGGTTTCTTTCAGAGTATTGTCCTTCTCTACCAAAATCATTTACTACAATGTAGGTAATTGTCGAAATCGTTATATATCCTCCTCCGTAGGTAATCGAAAGAGAGGAGTCAAAACATTTTTAAAAATAACGTATAAATACGACTCAAAATATCTGTAGAAAAAAATAAAATTTCAATAGATAGAAGTGGAAAAAAACAAAAATGAAAAATTTTATTAATTTAATTGTTTAGTCTCTTCATAATAGCCGCCTACAAAAAACCCTGGGCGAACTTATTTTGAAGTAATTATCATCGATTGGCGTTTCAACGAACCAGCGTTACAACTCGCAAATAAGTAGCGAAGTGGGGAGATTCTGTACCATAGAAAAAAGGTCCAACGAAGAAAATCCTGTCACGATTTACTGCCGTAATCCTTCGTACAACACCAAACGTGCTTTTCATTTCAACGTCGTCCTTCACAAATATTTCCACGGTATTTTTCCAGTATCTTGGAAAAGTGAGTTGACAATAAATTGAATTTTGAACAAAATCTTCGGAAAATAGCTGAGAAGGCGAAAACTCATAAAAAACTTTGAAACTTTCGAAACACCGGTAGATACGTCTTTAAACTTCGGCTTTTTCATTTGGAAACGTTGAACTTGTAATAAAATTTAAGTCACCAAAAATCAGTTCATCTTTAATAAATTTTCGAACGCATCACGTGTTTCACATGGCCAGCACGTGGTTGCCTAATTTACACATACGATGAAATTGGTTCAGTTAAAATATTCGGAATATCTTCCGAATAATTTTGGTAGGTAGCTACCTTCTATACCTATACCAGGTGTGCTCAACTTTCGGCTCGCGGGACGGATAAGATCCGAAATGATATTATTGGAAAAAATAATAAAATTTTGAAAGGAAATTAATCAGAATGAAATTTTTTCAACAATAATAGTTGTGGGGACTCATCGGTATGAGGTAAAGGGGCTCGGACCCCTCGACGACAGTCGCCGCCCCAAAGGGCAGGCAAATAATCGTCCTTGTGACGTTAAACACACTAAATACGTTTGATCGACGTTAAACACACTAAATACGTTTGATTATAATTACCTGCAAGTACATGCAGGTAATGTACGAGTACCAAATCGTGACACAATGAAACAATGTCACGATCCGTACATGAACCAGTCAGCCATCTCTTATCACGGTAGGGGATGATGCGACCTGGCCACCCTCACAGACGTACGTATATTCTTACATACGTGTCTTAGTGTGCGTGTAAATAAGCCATATATAAACCACCCGAATCGGCTCTAAAATCGCCAGTGTTTGCCTTGGTTTTGGCTTACCCGTACTTGTGTACGAAGTGGCTGAACACGCTTAAATTCTGCAGAATTTCCTTCTGGTGAGAATATCTCTCACAACAAGGTATTCCACAATAGTAAAGTATATATTGATTATTAAATTAGCCTATGATCGGTGTGATGCTTGATTTTGGATGTTTTAGAAAGTTTGGAGATGCTAAAACATTAAGTGGTGACAATCAGTTTGAATAGAAGGGGATAATTTGGTGATGAAAATTCCGAGGTTAAGGGGTGAGTGTAAAAAGTTAAAGGAACAAAGGGTAATTACCCCCACTGCCTCTCTTGAATTCATTTATGTATTAGTTGGGGAAATTGTTACTTGAATTTGTATTGGTACACTTATCTATTTTATCTTGAGGTAGGATAGATATGTGAAGTGTTGGCTGAGGATTTCCATTGGGTTGTAAAAATGTATAAAAAATATCAGCTTTAATTATATTATTTTATTTATAATCTTATTTATTTTGTTAATGGCCCCAGGCATTCGTGAAAATATTAAATGCGGCCCACTGGGTGATAATTCAATTTTTGAAAAAAAAATGAAACCACTGAGTGTAGGGACATAAAACATAATATAACTAAAATGTTGAAAACAATTTTTCCAGGTTTTATAATAGTAATTTTTTTACAAAATGATATTATAACTAACGCAGTTGCTGGCAGAAATTCCTTCTAAGTCACATGTTATAAATATATAATGCAAGATTTTTAAATGAAGCAATGTAGATCCCTTCATATTAAATATTTTTCTGATGCAATTTTTAATAAATTTAACATGAATTTGCCAACCTTGAAATAAATACCATTATTACATCCATTCAAAACATTGGGGGGTTTTATTTGTTAAGAATGTTTAAATTGCTTAGATGTGCTCTTAAAAATTCTCCACTTTCAATTTAATTTCAATCAATTTCATATTAAGTTTAATGATAAGTACTTTTGAAATCAACATTCATTTAAATATCATTTATTGCACAATTTGTTGGGATACGATTCCCTCACTACCTCACAAACACATAGCATTACATTGGCTAACACTGTATGTAACATGTTATTACATTTATTTGTTTTACATGTGGCGACACTGATCGCCAACATAATATTCTTTCTGCCACTGCTCGATGGAGAATTTTCTAAGATCGAAGTCCGTGCTTATCTTTTCTGTGTAAAGTGATCAGAACTCACCTCAATACAATTTAATGAGTGAGAACCAAACAGTATTGATTTTCATGTTAATATCAAAATGTATTTCTGCTAGCAACTGCATTAGTTGTAATTCCACTTTGTAAAAAAATTAATATTATAAAACCTGGAAAACTTGTTTTCAACATTTTAGTTCTATTATGTTTTATGTCCCTAAACGCAGTTGGTTTAATTTTTTTTTAAAACATTTAATTATTTTAATAATTTTTTATGAAGTGCAATAAAAGTCTCTAGCAGTTATTTACAATAAAAAGAATTTACTCTAAAAGTGATAAATAATTGTTGTGGAATGCGGCCATCCCCTAAATTCAAAATTAAAAACTTTTCATATTTTTTTTCCCTTAATAATAAAATAAAATAAAATTAAAATTAAAGTCACACACTGAAACGCCGTGAGCGTCTTTGGCTAGCTAAACTCGTAGCCTAGCCACGTAGCCTAAACATTTTTTCCCTCTCTTTTCACTTTCGATCTTTTCATTACCACCATTTTATTTTTAGTGGTGGTAATGACACCATACAACCTCGGTTGTCGGAAAATCCCCTGCCATTTTGTTCCAAATTATATTTTTTTCTGTAATCTAATATTTTTACTATGAACTTTGTAATATTCATCCTTTGTTTTGTCTTCGACCATCGAGGTCGATATATTTTTTTGTCTACATTTTTATAAAGATGAATTTTTAATACATTTTATTTTTTTTATAATGGTTTAATTTTATATTCGCGGGCATCGGGCCCGCTCGAGGCAATCATTTGAGGTAAACTCAGGCTGCTCTTTTTGAAAAAGACGCCTTCTCGGACACTCAGCTATGAGGTAAATTTCTTTCAATTCACCTTTTTTCTTCCTCCCTGCTGCATGGTATAAAGCGGTTCAATCGATCACCTGGCTAGCTGAGCAGGTCTTGGGGCCCTTAACTCGCATCTTCACCGAATTCTGTTGGTGGAGATGCTCGTGGAACACTCAATGGAGTGATTTTTTAATTATGGGAAAATTATGTTAGGCTATGTATTGGGTTGGATTGAGCCACCCAGGGTCGCATACCACATTGTTAATATTGTAATATTTGAACAAAACTGAAATTTATTTTGTGCTTATTGTTTTTTTATCAGTTAAGGCAATTCAAATTTATTTATTAATCAACAACCAAATTCCAATTAGACGCAAGGAAAACAAATTCAAAGTTTAAAATGGATTTTAAATACTGTTATATCTAACTATATTGAGTAATAATGATTTAACAAAAAGGCATATCAAAAAACATATGCTATGATGTATCACACAATAAAATGTGAAAACTCAAAATTGAGCCCCTTCTAGGGGCCATTGACAGTTGAACAATGGGTTGAATGCAAAAATGAACACCATTTTTGGACTCAGCACCTCAAGAAACATATTTAGTGATGTATCACACAATAAAATGTAAAAACTCAAAATTGATTCCCTTTTGGGGCCACTGGGGGTTGAGGAATGGGTCCAATGGAATAATGAACGACAAATTCGAATTCAGTACCTTAAAAAAAAAAAAATTGGTCATATATCATACGTTGGAATGTTTTTATGTGCATATTAAAGGAAGGCTAATGTAATACTGAGAGAATGGTGTTATCTGAAATATTTATATAACACTAAGAAATACCGTTTTCTAGACACTTTTGGGTTATTCAATCAGGATGAGTTATTCCATTTTATTTGGAATCGGGGCTTGATTGTCGTCTTACTTTTTTAATGAAAAAAATTCTCAAATTTTGAATCTAATTTTTGGGTCATCTATGGGGAATTTTTCGGATTTCTTTGGCTAGTGTTACTCAATGTAAAAATACCAATTTTTCGAACCATCATTAGTATTTTTACGATGAATATTGAATGCTGCAGAGTGGCACAAAATTTCATTAGATTGCCAAGAAACGGGTCAAACTCAATACTTTTTTCTGACTCAGTCAGTAAAAAAGACTAAGCATGCCTGACCTGAACAATAAAAGGCCAGAAAAATCGATAATTTATACTAATTTTTCACATATTCCTCCATTGATAGAGTGACAAAGTTAAAATTATATGAATGTTATTTCGCCAAATTTGAAGTGATTCCCAGATATTAGCACCCATAAACGAGTAAATAATTTACAAAATTTTTCTATCAACCAAGTTATATGTTGGTTGGGAAATAAAATTTTGGTTTTCTCTGTTACATCTGCTGCGGCTCAATAATTTTCTGTCCATACCGGTCAACGTTTTAATAATTCTAGATAAAAGCCATTATTTGCTTTCAAATTTAAATGAGCTACCAAAGTATAGGCCTACATACCAATTACTTTGTCAATCTTACGTACAGTGGGCTACATGATATATGTGAATATACAAAAATCTTTCCGAGGGGTAAAAAATATTCTACTTTTTTCCATGTTCCCTTTCTTTTTTTAATCTCGGAAGTGCTTTAAACCCCCAAACCATCCTATCCACGCCTGCAATACTTAGAAAGGAATCATTTATTCCACCAACTCGACATTTAGTTTTATCAGCTACAACACTGAGTACCTAATATCAGTTGGACTAATAAAATTTGATAAATATTTCTGAAATATAAAATTAATAATTCTGAAAGTTTTAAGCTTTCTCTCAGACCAAAATCATTTGTTTTTCAGAAGAGGTAACCACTTATTGGTTCTATAAACTCCTCAAGTACATAATCTATAATATATCGAGGTATTAAAATAATTTGGAAAATCTGTTCGCCATTAATTTAAATCTGAATATCATGAGCCCAAATTGGGATACAATGACGTATGTAAGCTTAAAATATGTGCGATCATCGAATAATTTCTCATTTGCACGCTTCTGTTCGGTCCATGGGACCAAAGCTACAGCCCAACATAGATAGCATTTTCCTTTCGCTCAAAGTGGAATAACTTTCGAACGCTAAATTACGTATAAGGGCTAAAAACACTCAAGACATTATAATCAATAAATGAGCCCTCGTTAACTCGATTCTGTTCATTCAAATGATAGTTATGGGGGAACATATCAAAAGAAATTCTATAATTTTAGTAAGTTTTCCTCAAACACTGACGTATCTTGAAATTAAATTAAGTTAAAATGACATACATAGAATTAAAACACTGAGAAAGTTACACATTATTGTAAAAGCAGTCATTCACTTGATTCCGTCCATTTGGACCAACGAATTTGTAAAACATTAGAAATGACATCCTCTAATTTTATTCTCCTCTCATTCAAATTGAAATCGTTTTGGGACCTATAATTGACTTATTGTAACGTATATATGGGATTAAAATACTCTGAATGTTACCGATGATAAAATTAGACTTTAAACATTATTTACGAGAATTATTTGATCAATTCGGACTAAAATTCTGGTGGAATACCGTACATGTTTGGACAGGAAAGTTCCACAATACCAAGGTATAGGCTCTCAATTCAATCAAAAACAATGTCTATTGGACAGATTCCTGATATACAGAATGTGCTATTTATCAAAATAAGATACGTTTTTCATGTGATCACCAATAGAGTTCATGGCAAAATTTGTTTATCAGAACTTAGTTTAAGTCATGGGCAACTCTATATGTAGCGTTATACCGAACAAACTCTTTGAAAGACATGAAGTGATTCGGGAAAGAACCAAATGTTAAGCACCCAGCACATATCATATTATTGAAGACGTGCTCAAGACCTGTGTAAATGAATGCTGTACGGTGCAACGAAGGTTCTCTGCAGTCCTTCTTCTGGATTTCATCTTATAAATTCTATCCTTTATTTATTGTCTACTCTGTGCGATTTTATTACCAGTGGAGGGTAGGAGCTAAATACCCTTTCATTTTTAAATCCATTTTATTTTTATTTTTCAAACTTAAGATTAAACACAGTAATACCTATCTAATTGGCTAACTATACGTTCTAAAATTAGTTCGGTCTAACATAGGTAGTGATTAAAACGTAAAATAATATAAAATCGAAAAACATAAACGACTGAGGAAATCAACAATTCTAACCCCAATAACTCATCACCTAATTATTTGCGAAGAATGAATTTTGGATGATTAATTTTCCAAAGACACCCCGTCATCCCTTCCAAATTTCCAGAAAATCGGCGAGGGATAGCTACTCGTATATAACAGAATATAACCAAACCGAAGTTTAGAAACCGGTAATTTGATTGAAAGTTAATTTGTATTTTTAGCTTAATAATTTCACTGTAATGTCATACATGCGCCTTTGAAACTAAATGGAATATTATGAATATTCGTTATACCAACCACATGATTTTGCCAAACCATTTAAAACACTTTGTTAAAATTCATGTAAATTTTTGCAAAAAAAAAAAAAACAAAAAAACAAAAAAACAAAAAAAAAACTATTTACTTACCGACAAAGAATGTATACGTAGGCAATATATTATCTCAGCAACAACACAAAAAATTAAAAAATTTTTATTCGAAAAACTTCAAAAAAACCAACACCGAAACAACAATACATTCATAAGACAGCACCGGATAACGAAAGAAATATGCACTCGACAAATACAGAGATTAACTTTGGACCGCAAATATCAAAAGAATGAAGGGAATTTTTCTTTTCAACTTACTCTAAACATTTGAAAACTTATAATAGACTTGGACGAATGAGACGCATGCGCAACTATATTTTCGCAAGCACGTGCATCGTTTTCTTTTTCTCATCAACGGCTGTTCGTGTTCCAAACGTGTGGTGTCGATGGAGGGTGTGCGCAGGGTGTAAAATTTGAAAAAGGTATTCATTGGAAGCGTTTTTTTTTTTGTTTACCCCTTCTCGTTACACATTTATACCATACTGCGTTACATAATTAAAGTATAATTTTGAAGTGGTATGAAAAAAATAAAAATAAATAATAGACTGCGTTCTATCGGATGCAGATACAAACGTGTGCACGCGTATTACACGTACAACCTGTACGGTTGTATGGCACGTGTGTCCCAAAACTTCGTAGGTATTCAGCTAACGACTGTTCATTCAGATGAAAATATTGCATACAGATTTCACCTCCTGCCCACGACTTTGGCTATATTCGATATAAGATTTAATTTTTTTTTTTTTTGGTCACCAAACAATGATATTCTGCATCCATCGAGACTTGTCGAATGTATTATGAAAATTAAAAACAAACAAAAAATGGTATTCTAATGAAACAGAAAATTATTTGCGTGATCAAAAAATTATACAAATGAAATATGAATGAGCTTGTAGGTAGGATAAAACACGCGAAAATATTTTGCGAAAAACGTGATAATAATATACCGATGGCCGGGGAATGGATTAAAGGTTGGTTTATTGTTCACACGAAAAAAAATGAATTCATTCTGAGAATTTTTGGATAGGTAGCCCATTCAATTTCACGAAATAAAAACGAATTGTCAAGGTCACCATAGAGGTTGTCGAAAAAATTATCTATTATCTCGGATCGAAACACTTTTCACTATAATGTAGAATATGTCGATCAGAAAGGCGAACAAATTTTTGATCATTTTTTATTCTGCTTCTCAGCAGAGTTATTTTTCTGATTAAGTATTCCCAAAATAATCGAAGGGAGGGTAATAAACTTATGCCCTACACCTCACCTAGGCACAACCCTGATTCTCAGATACTACGCTTAGTGTCAAATAAACTATAGCCTTCATCAATTCAGCATTCAATCTTTTCAATGATTTTACCATGAAGAAGATCAGACGTATCTTTGGCCTAAGGATGAAAAAAATAATTAGTCTTGGTCTTGCATTCTTGGTCAGCAATTTTTACAAGACTAACCCCGTATTTACGTATATTAGGAAGGCCAAGACCAAGACCAGGATCAAAACTTGACTATACAAGACTAAAAACAAAAATAAAATTTTAAAAATCCAAAAAAACTGCCAAACGTGCATAACCTTGCTACTTAAATAATTGGCAATATTTAATAGGCTATCATAGGCCCCGACTTTAGATGTTTACCTCAATAATTTTTTAAATACAAGAATAGTAGGTGCTGTAGGGAATACTCGTATGAGGTAATAGAGGCTCGTACCCCTCAACAACAGTTGCTGTCTGCTAAAATTTGTCTTTATGATGTGAAACAAATAGCACAAAATACATTCGGATGTAATTACTTGTAAGTACTTGCAAGTAATGTACGAGAACCAAACCATGACTAATTAAACAATTACGGTGATATCACAATTCGGTACATGAACCAGTCCACCATTTCTTATCTTGACAAAAAATGACAAACCACCCTTATACATAGATGTACGTATTTACTATATATATGTATATGTGTGCATGTAAATAAGCCCCTGTATAAACTGTCCAAACTGGCTCTAAAATCGCCAGTGTTTGCCCAGGTTTTGGCTTATCCATATGTGTGTACATATGAAGTGGCAGAACACGCAATTAATTTTTTGATTACCTTCATGCGTGAATATTCTTTTACAACAAGGTATTCCACAGGTACTAATAAGCCACAGAAAAATACTAGGTATGTATAGGTTTTTTTGTATTAAACAATTTAAAATTCGATGTCAAGGTTGAGTGTAAACCAAAGAATTTTCACATTTTGTCTTCAGCTGACCCCTCATACCAAAATAAGTTTACCAAGTTGGTGTCATTGTTTCATATTTTATATGGACAAGTTAAGCTTAATTCAATCATCAATAATAGTAAAATTATTGTTGGAAAGACCGCGATTTAGACCAAGAGTTGATAGTGCGAGACTAAGACTAAAAACTGATTGTATAAGATTGAGGCCAAAAGTTGCTAGTGAAAAACCAAGACCAAGACCAACATTTGATCGAATATATCGAATATACAAGACTTAGATCAATACTGATTGCAAAACCAAGAAAAGTATATTGTAACCTTGATCTTCCTCTGGTTCATCATCACATTCACGAACCCACTCGATTTTTAAATAAAACATAGGCCTAACATACTTGAAAAATTACCATGAATAACAAAAAAACCATAAAAATTTGAAATTTTCTGTTAGGCATATATTTAATAAGTATGTTAAGATTACTTTTTATTTTGCATAATAAACAGCATTAAAGTGCGACATTTTCTGTAAGCTAATATTTAATTAATTTGTCAGGTACAAGTTTTTTTGTTTTTTTTTTCTCCATTGTAAACAGCATAAAAGTTCGACATTTTCTGTTAGGCCTACAATTAATAATTCATAAGTTGATGAACTGACGTTACCCTTGCTTTAAACCAATGCTACAGAATACCATCTTTATTATGGGTATTCCGGCAGATGTGACGTCATTTTCATGTTTTTATGCACTGATAACGATTTACAGAATCTGGCCACAGATCTTAACCATCTCTTCAACTCCGACACCAAATATACCCTTCAAACGCTGAGTAAAATGGCCACGTAACCAAAGCCCAATTAAAAAATAAAAATCTGCAAATCTTGTTTTTTTTTTCGAAGTTTTCCTTCAGAACGATTTTTTTTTCTCATTAAAAGAAAGGAACATCAAAAATTTTACAATAAAAGAAGAACAAAGCTTTTCTGAAGGCGAAAAAGAAAAAAAAATGAAAAATGTTACCTACCAATAATTTTGATGTGGGACAGATGCACGTGTAAAATGTGGAAGCTGTGGAAACTATTAACTTGAATTCATTTTTATAAAATAAGTGGTGAAATTTTTCATCTTCTACTTTTCTTTCTCGCTTTCGTTTCTGTTTTTCATAATTTCCCTCGTATATACCTCCATACCTACTTATGTTAAAGGAAAAGTTGTTATATATCTAATTCGGACATTACGTAAAATGATGTGCCATTTTACACAACAACCAGCAACTTTGGTCGGTTCGTTTAGTTTAAGTACATATTATACAAGATGCCCATCTACAAATGGTCATTTTGTTTTATGTTTGTTCTTTTAAGGAGGTTTTAAAAGAAAAATCTACTTACTTTTTTATCTCTTATTCACGCACAAGTACAGATATAGTTTCCCTAAGGTATTCAATCGTATGCTTTTTTTTTTTTTTTCGTTTGTAGAATAAGTTGAATTATTTTGTTTTTCATTCTATTAATTTTTGGTCCACCTGGATGGTTTTACCAAAATCCGCCCATGACCTCTCACTAAGAAAAAAAAGGTGCTCCGAATGTACCGACTGAGGTTTCGGGGATTTTTCAGAATTTCCCTGCACTTTGTTTCACTTGTATACATTCGGTAAAACCTGAGAAAAATGTAATGTTTATCTTTTGTTCTCACATTGTTGTTTTATTATAGGTTCAGCAGACGCTCATGGGGAACTTCAGATTGAGTTCACATTTACTCCGAATATTATAAATATTCGTTTGATTCAGTTTTAGTTTATCATTGGTTTCAATTTTCGCTCTGTGATTTATTCTGTTTTTATGATTTACTCGATCGTAATTACTACGTTTTACCAGAAAATTCTGGCATAAATATACGTCGTTAGTGACTCATTTTTTGATCTATTACACTAACCTATCCTTCATAATTGACATTTTGTAGCGAAGCAAGCAAAGTATAGATTTTTATATTTTTTTGTAGTCTCATATTTCAGCCATTACAGAATTTTTTCTAGAATCTGTTTCACTTCGTGTATGAATGTATTTCATACTTTGACCAAATACTGGTGGGCATTATGTAGAATATACCCAATCATTCTGTAAAATGTCCGAGGAATTTTACATAATGTTCACTTGTCTTAATAATTATGTAAAATGGTGCTCATTGTATATAAATTCAGAATTAGATACTTTGCCGGTAACATAATTTATACAAATCAGTGTACTTTTTGACATCGTGTGACCTGCGTACTGACACTGAAATGGCAATGGTTGAAAAGCCAATATAGTATATTATTACACACTAAGGTTCAAAAGTGAACCTTTCCCTGGGAGGGAATTGGCGAAATGAGCACAAGGAGTGAGCAATACCCGAGTCATGTAAACTCATTTTTGAACCTGGTTAAGAAATGTATTTTTTATAATTAATGATTTAAAAGCGATAAGTCAAAAGTTTAAATTATTTCAAATGATGAGTCATACACAAAAACTATAAAAAATAGAACAAAATATTAGCCTTACAATGTGGAAGATTTAACATTTCATTTAGAAAATGGAACCTCTAGTTCCATATGAAGTGAATGTGTGGCCATGTAAAAAGATGCTTTATGTTCTTGCATGGAAACGCATTCAATTTGCATGGGGTAACATTTATCAATGATGAGAGCTACTTTTCACTCTCAAAATAGAAGCATAAACATTGTCTACCTGATTATGTATTATGTATAGTATATTACATACCATAGGTTCAAAAGTGAGCATTTACATGAGAGGGAAGTTTGTGAAATGAGCGCAGCAAGTGAGCAAATTCCAAGTCATGTAAACTCACTTTTGAACCTTGTTGAGGAAGATATTCTATATAATAAATGATCAGAAAGCAACAAAATGTTAAAATTCTACCAAAATAAATAATAATGAGTCTTCATAAAAATTATTAAAAAATGAACAAAATATCAACCTCCTCATTGTGGAAGATTTAAAATGTTTCATTCAGAAAGTGTAACCTTTACCTCGATGTAAAGTGAACATGCTTCCATGTAATGGAAGCACATTTACATTCCATCGAAATTACATTAATCCATAATAAGATCTACTTTTCACCCGCAAAATACTAGTGTAAACATTACGTTTCTGATCATGTATTTTATAAAAACTTATTACTACGAGTATAACTAGGTGGAACATACACACAAATATTTTTCTGTCATTATGTTCGATGATTTTGAGATTCATATATTTACCTATCGTTTCTTTCTTCCCCCAGTTTTTCTTCTTCAAATTGTACGTGTATAATGTATATTACCCAAGATATGGATGGAAATTTATGTAAAAAACTGAAATGATAAATACATTGGAGCTATAAGTAGTTCGTATAAATTGGTAATTTTCACTTCTATGGCTGAAAAATCTCAGCCTATAATACTCAAAAGTTGCTCTTCTTTGGAAGGTTATAAATAAATAGTCTACTTTTGATTAAGGAAGTAACATAGCGAACAATAAAATTAACAAATCATGCTAAAAATTTGACAAATTGTGGTGTGCGAAGTACCACAAAGAGCACTCCAACAGTTGAAGGACAAAAGGTTCCAAAAGTAAGATCAAAGATGAGGATTCAGGGACACATACTGTATTTCTATATTTCTAAGTCTGAACAACCAAACTAAGGGGACTGAGCGCACACACATACCTCACACATACTTACACTTTGAAACAACTTATGAAGAAATTTAGGACATTTAATGTTGATTGAAGTAATTATATTTGAGACAAACAAGCGAATGTAAAAAGAGCGCATTTTGAACAAATTAATCTTAATCACAAAATGACAAACAACTTAAAAATTCAAAGATCACGAACCATGTTGGAGAAACAGGTGTTGACATACCTACTTTCATACTGTAGAAAAAGGAAACTTGGACCACAGCAAAAAAGGAGAATTTTCAACAAAAAAAATTATTATTAAAATTAATTTCATCTTTGAAGGAAGAGACTTGAATCATAATTTGGAAGAAAGAAAAAAAGTAGCCATGTTGAAAAGATGGCATACAAAAATGAAGTGAAGAGAAGTCAGAGCAAAAAAAGAGAAGAGTTTAAGAAAAAAAAGAAATATGGTTGTCCAAGTTCTAGCAGCCAGCAGTAGGTGCCTTAATTTCCTAACAAGCTCTTGATGAAAAAATGATATAATAATAATAATAATAAAAGAAAAGAAACATAATGAAAAATATGAAAAAAGGTCAAAATAGGGGCTACATGCTACAAAATCTACTTAAAAATGGTGAAAATAATAAGAAACAAATGCATCTCTCTAGTTTAAAAACGTATTATTTGCAACACCCTACCAAACAATACATTTTTTTACGCGCTTTGATGAAACAAAAAATAGAAAATTTTGATACAAAGTCAAAAAATCATCTTCTGCACATGCGCACTGGCAATTTGAATTTCTTGCACATCTCGATTAATTTCTCGCATGGGTTGGCTACTTTTTCAGTTTTTATTATTTCTCGCTGGTAACAAAATACCGTATTTTTCAAAAAAATTCTAAAAACAAGCAAACTGCAAAAAAAAATTTGGTTTAAAAAAAATAAAATTATTAATTATTTGGATTTGATGAAAAAAAATCATCGTCACTTTTTTGAAATCAGTGGAGGGTTTTTGAAAAAAATAGTGTGTGACACACGTGTAAAGTAGGTGATTAATACTTATATGATTTGCAGCACTCGCCTTCGGTTTGCACTGCAAAATTCACCGTCGTATCAAAATCACCTACTTTTTGCACTTGTATCACAATTAACTATATTTTCGTTTTCTGTAAGGAAATCTTTCATTAACAAATAAGGGAAGTACGAAATATGGAAATGTGTTATGATTGTTATCTTTATTCTTTAGATATTCTAAATGAAGAGATCCCCAGAACTGATTTTTCACTAAGTCCACTCGTGGAGGGATAAATAGGGTTTATTTAAGAGGGGACAGAAAATTATTTGATGACATTTTTCTTTTTTTTCTCCTTTTT
Organism: Ericerus pela; assembly: GCA_011428145.1. Lineage (NCBI taxonomy): Eukaryota > Metazoa > Arthropoda > Insecta > Hemiptera > Coccidae > Ericerus > Ericerus pela. The sequence continues at coordinate 181,723 of WOFM01000235.1, forward strand.
TTTTGCTTATTTTTGAAAATTTATATAAAATTTGAGAAATTTAGTATCTATGGAATCACAAATCCCATATTTATTCTTGAAATTTTTTGCAAATTTTTAAAAGTGACAAGCAAAAAAAAAGGTTATGGGTCAATCATCCTTCCGCCCCCTTGGCTACTCCCTTGGGTCCATTTTCTCGCGCTTTAGTTAAACTGTCAGATAGTTATCCGGTAAATAATGCTCTCAGGTTTCATAACATGAGGTTGAAAAAGTAGATCTTACTCAAATTTTCACCCACTTTAATGACAGTAAAATTATTTACTAATATAGTACGTACGCAGTATGTAGGTGTAGACATTATAACGAACATTTATAATATAGATCCCACGTTGTTTAAGCGATTTTTATGAATACGGTTTTAATATACAGATATGCTCTATCAGTGTCTCGTAATATATGGCCAAAAATGTTGTTTATTGGATCTGATAAAATATTTGTACAGGTACCCATTACAAGCTTCAAATTTTAGCGTTTGTTGTTTTGAAAATTAAGAAAAAAGTGCATATGGTTCACATTTAAAAACCATCGATTTTTACAGTGTATTGTACAAAGCTAAAGGTAAGTCTATCAAAAAATTGAATTTTGCGGATCTTACCTAAAATTATCTCAATTATAAGTAATTATTATTTTAACCAAATTTTTAGAAAATTTTTCAAAAAAATTGTTTGCTTTCATTTTTTCTTAGCTATAAGTATGTCATAGGGTCGAATGCGAGAACGATACTTAAGAAATTTTTAAACATTATCACTTTTCATCATACTTAAGTGGGCAATTCTTACTACATACTATTGTGCTAAGACGATTCGTACATAAAAAATAATATATGGTATCGATAACATATTCATTAATGAGATACTTAAGTAAGGATACTGGTCCAATCAGTACTTAAGTATTTTTCACATTTTTACGATAAGTACGGTAAGGTTTCTTGCACTGTTACCATAAGAAAGTCTTAAGAATTTCTCAATCTAAAGTTATAATTAGTAGGTACTCCAAGTATCGTTCTTATCAATTTAAAAGACTAAATACATGTCAAACAAAACATTAATTACCTAATTCATTTTTTTTATTCGCATGTAGCATCGACTTGGTGGACATTTTTTCAAAATACAGCCGAACTTAGAGATCGTCAATATTTTTTCGCACATCTGCGAGCATTCTGAATGAAAAATTTTTATGAATTTTTCTTAAGTTCGAAACAAATAACGGGTATTCCATGTGGCTCTGCCTACCTACTAATCATACTTGGAGACTTGAAGTGTTATGAATTTACCTTTGATGTTGTAAAACTTCTGAGAATTACTATATGCAAATTCTTTTATGTCTCTATTTATTTCCTTTTTTTTTTTTTCTTTCTTCATAAATACCAAGCTTGAACTTATTATTAGAAAATGACGGATGAAACTGATATTTTTAGCTAAATTTTTTCTTTTTTTAAGTTTTTTTCTTCATACGATAAAACTTTTCGGATATAATATGTTGGTATATATGGGCGTGAACGATGAAAACAGTAAAATGCGGTCATTAAACCAATTTGTTTAGTTCAAAATTTCTACATTTTTTCATCATGAATGTAATTATTATTATTACTATTACGTCCAGTATGCGTAATCAAAAACATATATATTCGTAAGTTAGTGGAGAATCAGAGACAGTGTTTACAGCGACGAAGTACGAACGTATAGGTACAAGGAGTTGAAAGTTTTTACGCAGTTTCACGAATTGCATTATTTGATGAATTTATCACGAAAGAAAGAACAAATTCAAATATACCTACCTATCTAGGCTATCAGAAATCTTCAACGTTTCAACATGGAATCCTGTGGATACTGACTATTAATTTTTTGTTTCTCCGTAAAAATTCAAAACACATTCAATTAAGATTGTTTTCAACATCAGGACTATCAAATATTCATCGATATACGAAATTTTAGTCCAAAAAATTTGGAATATTCAATCAGTATTGTCTAATTTACGTACTCTGGTTCTGCCAGTTCTCAAAAATTAAATAAAGTGAGTATTGTTACTATTTACAATCGTTTGAATATAGAACACAACAGACTTTTCCCTTAGTTACGTAGAAAATTAATGTTTAAAACCCATCCAAACTGTACATTTCCATAACATCATAGACATTTATCAGACCCAGCAGGCCCACGAGCCACATGAGAACACGCGTAATGTTTGAATGTAACGAGAAAAAATAAAAGAGGGAGAGGAATTTCGCATAAGGAGCTTTTGAAACATGTTTGTACCTTATTGGTACGTAGAATATACTTTTCTGTCGCCTCAAATAGGTACGACAGTGAAGTATTTAAAGCAAAAATATTCTTCTTAAAAATCTGTGTCAAAGTTTCTATCAAACTATATTACAATTTATAATTCCCTGCTCTGGGTGAATGGCTAATTAAGAGTTCTAAAGAGAAGCCCAACCGATTTCCCTCCCCTCGCCAAACAAACTCTTGGAACTATTTGATTATTGTACATGAACTAGTTGGCTACACTGATATATCGTCCGGATATATATTACGTATTATTGGTTGATTAACCACTTTGAGACTCTTTGTTCGTCTGTATTATTAATACAACTTACTTTCCTGTTGTTCTCTATTGAGTTCAATAAATATTCTTATAGTGCAATAAATGTGTTTTATATTTTATTTATAATTAATGGTTTCATCACTTCTCACATGTACATCAAAACCCCCTTGATGTCCAATAAAAACAATCTGAAAATGTATGATACTATCATTTTAAACCCGATATACAAATTATTAAGTGCAACACTGTCTAAGTTGCACGCGGAAATTACGCATAAATAAATTAAATAGGTACCTATAGGTAGAATAACTACTTAATTCATTTCATCAAACATATGCTCGTGATTTTTGGTCAGACTCACTCTTATTACAAAATTATCGTAGAACTGCTGATTTTTATAGAAAAAAAATCTGGTACCTCCTTTAATAACAGTTTCACAAAACTAAATTTTGGAAATTTTTTCACTTCAAAATCAAATTTACCGTCTTCTTTCTTCCCTTTCAAACTCTGGCTGCAGTCTTGATCAAGACTATTGAAATTATTTTACAAAATAAATGATCAGAAAGGCAATACTATGCTGGTATTTGGGAGTGAAAAGTAGCTCATATCATTGATGAATGTAATCTTAATGTAAAATAAACACACTTCCAGGACCAGCCTCAGGATTTCCTCGAGGGTTTTTTTTTCTTTTTTGATACCTAAGTGTAAATTCAAATTTTTATTTTATATTATGAGCTCCCTGAAAATAACACCTTGAGATTTTTTAAAAAATTTCTTTCTCAGATATGAACTATTTTAAAAAGTTTGAAAATGAAAATTGGACAAAGTTAATTTTAAATTAAAAGTTTTATACATTTTTTAAAATAGTAAAAGAGGAAGTTTTTCTGAAAATAAATGTAATGATGGTTGAATTACAGTGGCGGACCTAGTGGGATTGCATTATTCATAATTAAAAATAATTAGTGAGATTACTTGGTACTGATTTTTTTTTTTTTTTTCAAGTCAAAAGGATGGTTGAATCTCACCCTTGCAGCTGGCCCTACGCACCTCCATGTAAAAACATGAAAGATCTTTTAACATGAAAGTATAATTAATTTATTTTGAGGTATAAAATGTTGAATCTGCCATAATGGGGACGTTGATATTTTGTTCAGTTTTTTATAATTTTTGTGGAAGACTCATCATTATGATAGAATTTTCATGTTTTGTTGCTTTCTGATCATTAATTATACGAAATATCTTCCTCAACTAGGTTCAAAAGTGAGTTTACCTGACTCAGAAATTTCTCAATTGCTACGCTTGTTTTGCAAACTTCCTTCACATGTAAATGGTCACTTTTGAACCTCGGTGTGCAATATATTGTTGCATCACCAGTTTGTTGATACCAATGCCAACATTTTGCTTTTTTGGCCCTATTATTGCAGGCTAGAAAATTATTAAAATTTGAATTTTAAAATCAAAATTTACAATTGATATCGCCATTTGTATGGTGTAGATAAAAAAAAAAAAAAAAAAAGTGAGAAAATTCAAAAAGTAACTAGAAATAACTATTCTACATTTAAAATCAAATGTCAAAATGATTTAACTCCACTAATCGATTTAACCCATAAAATTTTATAGAAAATTTCATTATTTATTTCTTACGCTTCGAGTTTTTCCATATCGACTTTATACTCTATTTGTATTTATGACTTCTAGAAAGGAAAATATCCATATGCACACTTATATGTAGTCGTACTTCGTTTACGACCGACGAAAAAATATGGCATTTCATTTTTAATACATCTTTTACTTTAAGGTACCTACGTAATATATACATTCTAATATTCTAATGAATATAATATGTTTTGTTCAACTGCGAGTCGACTGAATCCATTTCCATCATGTTGGTTTCCGTTTCCATTAGATATTCCTGGTTTTACCAAAATTTTTCATTCTGTTTCTGTTTTATGTTCCGTTTTCATTTTTAAAAAAAAAAAGCATTTTCTTGTATTTAAAATTTTTTAAATCCTCTTCAAATATCGATAAATCGATATTTTTTCGATATTTTCCAAAACATATCGATATTTTTTCAAATTTTTTCTCCTAGATCAAAAATAAAATAAGTGAGAAATGGAAATGAAAACGATTCATCGTTTGGTTTCCATTACGTTTTTGATATTGGACTTGCAGCAAATTGATTAATTGTTTCCAATTTTGTTTCCATTTCAAAATTTTGTTGTTTCCATTTATTTCGGTTTCTAGCTCATACAAATAGGATTTCCATTTCCAAAAAATTCTGTTTCCATTTACCTTTCCAATTAAAATATCTAAAATTTTCTACTGATTTTTGTAAAACATACACTCGAGTTGATACTGAAATGGTTGAAAATTAATTCAACATTAACTTACTATGACGACTGACTTGGCAAAATTCAAAACTTTTGTAGCCTATATACGCATTTTTCGAACGTTTTCTTTCTTCAAAAATAAACTCCTATAAACCACACCATTTCGATGAACATTATTCTATAATCTTTTTGGCTGAGAATTTTAAATTCAGTCGCGGAAACGAACATTAAACGAAGACCTTTAAAACGATATTGCGAGTTAAAATTAAGTTTTTAAAATCCAAAAATACCTAATGACGGGGTTATATTAGGTAAAAATAACCGTATGAATTGGGGGGGCGTCAGATTCTATGCCAGCAGGTGGCCAATTTATTCGTATAATTCCATTCGAAATATCCTAGTTGCCACCTTTGATGTGGAAGGTCGGTTTATTTCATTTTCCTGTAAAATTCAAGGACTCTTTTACAAATGTTGATTTGTTTGTCTAGCAAGAAGGTCAAATACGATGGCAAACTAATGAATGAATTCGAAAATGCCACATCCTTTAGCCAAAAAAAATTCATTCATTTTTAAATAGATACTTATATATATATATATATCTTCCCTTCTTCTATTATACATATATAAAGATGAAAATCAAAAACGCCTATCAGACAAACTTTGTCATTGTTGCATCAAATGAAGTGATATTGGTCACAAATTGTAGAACTCATCCGTGGGAAGGTTTTGAGGTGTATTAAAAATATTAAAAAAATCTCCATTATTGGACTAAATTCGATGATATTTGTGTCAAATTGTAGATCTGATTCGTGCGCAAGTTTTAGGTTTAAAAAAGTCTGAAAAAAATTCTGGAAAAACGTATGAAAGTGAAAGTTTAGAAAAAAGTCTGGAAAAAAGGTATCTACTATATTATAAAATAATGATAGAGATTTTGTTTTTGTATTAGCATCACGCCATTTTTTTCAAATGGATTAGGACGAAATTTTGACTCAACATAGATGCTCACGTCTAAAAGTCTTTTGTCAGGTTTGGTTTCAAAAGCTTTACCCTGAAAGCTGTAACAGAAATCGGAAGTTTCAATGATATCTGTTGCATAAAACGCTAATAGTTTTATTTATAGGTAAAACAAAAAGTTTATTTTTCTCGTTCTTTCGGAAAGTTTTGTTTTGAATATTCTACCAAAAAAGGTGTAATCACACTCAAATGTTTATATGTGACGTATTATTATGGAGTAAGTTTTTCATTCTGAAAAGTTTCATTCATACTTTGAATAGTTACATTTTCAGGTGTAGGTTTCATTTTTGCCTCAAAAGATTTCATTTTCATGGTCTTTTGGAAATTTTTGATTTTGAGATCCGATAGCTGTAAGTACGCTCAAAATTTATGATGGCGCATATATGAAAGAATTTGAGTTGACATGGAAAAGTTTTATTTTTTACTTTCTTGAAAAGTTTTGTTTTCAGAGTAAAAATTTCATTTTTGTTTCGAAAGGTTTATTTTCAGGGTCCTTTTGAGAATTTTATTCAGGTTTTGAAAGCTCTACCATATGACCGCTTTAATTAGGTTTAAAAGTTTTGATGACATTACGTATAATAGAATGAGGGTGTATTTTTTAAAAGTTACTATTCTTAGAAAAATTTTATTCAGGGTTTTATGGGAATTTTGGATTTTAAAGCTCCATTCTGAAAGCTGTAATTACGGTCAAAGATTTTCATGACATTTTGGGATGTTTGGGTTTGAAAGAGCGATGAAGTCGCGAGTTTGACGCAGTTATGTATAATATTATATATTCGAAAAACGTGACGATGAGTCAGAAATTTGGTGCCCAACATTAAGGAGTAAAGCTAAAATTTTAAAAACAAAAATAAGGAAATTTTTCTATTTGGTCCGCAAAAATTAATTTTTATTCAGGTTTGAAGGCAAATCGTATATTATACTATACTAACCAAGCAACACGACGACGTGATTTTGTTTGCCAATGAATGAACAAAAAATTACTTCGGTAGAGGATCATGGTCTGTGGTCCCAATGGTCCAACCTAACTTATGTTAGGGTATAGAACTGTAGGCTACCTCAAACTAGAGAGCAAGAATGTTTACACATTAAAAATGTAGTATAACCGCGGATAACGTATTTACAAGAAATCTGCGTCGTAATATGCGGTAGAAATTAGAAAGTAACATAATTATGACGCATTCTGAAGTAAAGTACCTAGTATTCACTGTTTATGGTAACGAAGTGTTCTTTTAATATGGAACGCACTAGTGATGAATTTTTTCTTCCACGTGCTTCGCAAACGTTTGAAAGAAAAATCAACAAAAAAGTATCAGGCTACCTTATGAATTCTCATCGAATAAATTAAGAAACATTCCTTCGCCAATAAATAATATTTGTAACGTAAACAGGAAAATTCGAATACGCTCAGAATATGTAAAACAGGGCAAAGATGGTTTGAATAGTTCGTTTCTTTTACTACCAATACGGAAAATAATAAGTTAAACAAACGTACAGAATTGGTCAGGGTTATCCAGAACTTCGTTAGCTTTTCATTGTTGATGAGAAAAGAAAAATACTTCGTTCGGGTCAAATCTGCTCTAAATTTTCCAGTAAATGGAAAGTAGGTACCAGTGTAACATAAAATCTATTTAATTTTAATTCACAAGGCCAATATAGTTATTACTTATAGCCTAGACATGGAAACACATTTTTCTTAACTCATACACCGAAAACTTTTATCTTTGCGAATACCCGGAGCTCCCAACTGCAATTTGTTGATTTGAGTCGGCGGTGGAGGTGCTATACCCGCAGGGGTGGTGCTGGTGGTGGTTGGTGCAGTGACGATGCCATCCCAGCTTGTTGTATCACCGTTTCCAGGAACCACCGTGTTGTCTACAACGGTCATCGGTCTGTTTACTTTATTATTGATATTTGTAGTGACTCCAGAATTAGCTGAGACCTAAAGGGACAAAAAGATTCAATGTTAAGTGGATCATTGAGTAACTGACTATTATAAAGTGTCAAAACTCAAACATCGATTTTGGTTCTTTCAAAAAGCAATATTTGATCAAAATTATAGATTTAAAAAAATTCAATTCGCATCATTATCATAATATGACGTATTTAATTTTTCATCAACAGGTTATTTTCCCTTCGTCAGCGCTGCTAAGTGTTTTTATTTTTATTTTTATGATATTGCTCTTTTTCTTCTAAATAAAACAATATTTTTATTCGATGCGTATTCACCATTTTTCAGCACTAGAAAACATAATATAGGATACCTAATATAATGAATAGTATGTACCTAATATATGAGGTTTTTATACTCTGATGTATTTTAGCAAAACATCCAAGATTAGTTGGAAATTAATAACATAAATAATTCTCACTCACCTATAACTACCAAGTTTCGTTAATTTTTGTTAATTTTTGGAGAAGCAACAACAGATGTTTGATTTATCCCTCATTTAAGGCGACTATAACTCAAAAAAAAAAAAAAACAATTTCCAACATTTTGTGAAAAGAAATGCTTCATTTTTTCGATCTCAGAAATCGATCCACCGAGTTATGCCATTTAACCTCCGGACACTATATAAAACCCCAGAATATTGTAATTTACGAAGTATTGCCGTCATAAAAAAAGAAGTAAATGGTAAATTGAATTTCTTTGCAGAAATAAATCGAATTTTAGTTGTATAACAGTGGCATAATATTCCGCCCTCTTTACAATTGGTGACGATTCAAAGGACAAGAAGGAAAATTAACTTCTTAAATATTAAAAAAAAAACAAAAACTGTAGCCTATAGAATAAATTAATATTTATTGTTATTCTAACATACAACTGAACGATTATTTGCTTTTACCCACCCCTACTATTAATACCCAATTACCGTTGATACCTTTGACATTTATACCTTTAATAATTTTGTGGAAGCTGCATGCTTTCATTCATTTTCTCTTTAAAGTATTTCCAAAAGTAAACTATCATCACAGAGTTATGTAAATTACATCGTGTCACTCTTCATCACCAATTTAAGAGACACTTTTTAGTTTTTACTCAGTTTTCTGGAAAACGGGGTGTTGAAAATGACCTCACAGAAGGGTTAGGGGATGAGGATGATGAAAATTATCCATTTCATGACAAAACAAAACTGTAGACACTATTTTCCCATTTTGACATAATTGTTTTTATGTAAGAAGGTGTATATACGTATATAATTATATATATGTAGCTATAATATATAAATAATATATGTATAAAATATGTAGGATGTATGTTGGTATGCAAGTATGTATGAATCATCCAAGTTTTGTGTTCACAGTTTTGAGAAAACTACGAAAGTAATATAGGGCTAAAAGTTCCACGAAAGGTAGTACTCATTTACGACCAAATCAAGTAGGAATTTGATGCTTTATGGTTCTGTAGTTTCCGAAAAATTTGGAGAACAAAAAATTACAGGAAAAGTTGATTTTCCAGGATTCTGAGAAAACTACGAAAAGTATCGAGTTGACACTTTCATAAAAAATAGTCCTCGTATAGGAGCAAGTCTGATGAGAGTTATGTGCTCATTGATTCAGTAGTTTTCGATAAAATAGTAAAACAAAAAATTACTGGAGAAAAACAAGTGTCCTGTATTGCTTGAAGTATCTCTTTTCGTATTTACGGCGCAAGAGATAAGAGTTCTTTTCTGCATCGCATTAAAGCTAATTTTCAATTTACAGTGCAATAATGTGCCGCGATCTCAAGGAGCGCTTCTTCTTAATTGTGTTCCAGGGGACAGAACATTCTGGAATTTGTTAAAATAATTTAGGCCGCACATTTATATGAGAATTAGTCGTACCTATTACGGTATCAGTTAAAAAAAAAACAATTTATCCATTACGTTTATACAAGCTTACTCGTGTGTTGATCATGTTTTGGAATGTTATTTTTTGATGAATTTTTATTTAGTCAACATCGAGGTTTTTATGATTTTAAGATTTTGAATGATAGACGATTTGGCAAACTTGGTATTCTAGCGCATGCGCTGGTGTTTTTCTATTTAAGATCGTCTGAATTAATGAAGTTATAGTTGTGACTGTGATAGTTTTTTCGTTTCATGTAAAATTATAACTTTTGGCATAAATATCAGAAATTCATATACCTTTCCATAGGTATACATAATTAGATATTCCAGGCCAAATAAGAACGACATGACGTCACAGAGATAATCACCTTTCACGGCTACGTAAAGCTAAAAATACTGGTGTAAACAAAACAGTTTTGGATGCAGCCTTTGTTGAATAGGGTGAATCTTTACCTTTTCCTTTCCCCTCTGGTCTATCATCTTGTATGACGTCACATCGTTCTTGTTTAGGGTGGATAGTATACGTATATACAATCTGTTACCCGCAGCTTCATTTCTTTAATGTCTAATAATTTTATTGTTTTAACCACTTATTTGTATACCCAAATAAAATCTGATAAAAAAAAAACGAAACAGTGAGACGGAGAGAATCATATCCATCTTACTAATCAGTAGTCCGCAGGCGATGAAAAACATATGAGGGAGAAGTTTTTTTTAAGTTCTCTTTTCTACTCCTTTTAGTTCGGTTTGAGAAATGTTTTGTTCATTGTTTGTTTTCACAGATGGTAAAAATTTGTAACTTTTCCACCAAGGAACTACGGACTTCCTTGATGGCAATAAACCTTTCTTGGAATAACACATTTTTTCTGGAAATCTCATACAAATCTGTCCAGTGGTTCTGGGCTACGATCATGAACTGAGTTGATAATTGATAGCAATAAATTGATATCCCATTTAAAACACATAGGCTATCAACACTAATTAATTATTAATTCAGTTCTTGATAGCTGCCCTGGAGTGATAGTGTTTTCAACAGTTTTTAGCACCTTATATTTTATAATACGTACAGATGGAGATAAGAGGTATACTATGTATAGTAAATTACTATACGTATGTGTATATACATATGTGTATATACATATATAATATTCATTCAGCTATGTCAGAATGGGAGTGCTTCTTTTTTTTTCTTAAAGTTGATATTTTTTCATTAAAAGTAATATTACTTTTTCACTTTCATGCCGCCATATTACCTTTTAACTTCAAAAAACATTTTTGTTTCCAAAATTTTGGGAAAGTATTATACAGAGTTTGTATATTGGGTAGAGGACATCATGAAACATAAATGTTTCCGCCCCTCAAATTGATGCTACCCCCTTGTGGGAACCAGGCGAGTTACCACACTTCAGAAGGATAAAGTCGTGTTCCAATAAGTCTACGTCGTTTGGTGTGTAGGCAGCCAACCTGTGTAGCGTACAGTGCCGGGAAACTGCGGGTACTGTAGGGCGAACGTAGCTTGTATGGCGCGGGTATATGCGGGCCGCGCCTGGCTACGTATAAACGAGTGGCTACGTATACATTTACGTAGCCTGCTTCGTATGCGACCGCACATCGTCTATGTAGACGATGTGCGAGTTCGTAATTTAATTATTATTGATACGTCGATCTTACGATCGACGTATCGCCTGTCAGCGGAGGCCGAGCCTCACAGTGGGACAAATCCCCACAGCACTCCCCCCAATTTTTGCGCCGCAAAAATGACACCTTGCGCAGCAATAGGGGGAATTCTATTTCTGTGTGCCTAACTATGGTCCCTATCTCCTACTGTCTCGTCGTTCCATCTCCCAACTGTGGAGGGTGGAGGCTAATGCCGCGCCCAAGCTTTTGTATTGGTTGGTGCGGGCGGCTTGTCGGGCTTTAAATGATTGCCGACTGTTTCTATCCCATGGCGGGGAGCACCACGTCCATGGTCAGAGTTTCCTCGGGAGTAGGGGGTAAAACGGGCATACGAGTTATTTTGTTCTCGTATAGGAGGTATATACAGAGGGGGTGGTACCATAGCCACAGGAACAGGAATTGGTCTAGGTTCTGGTATGTGGAATACTGGAACTTCGACCACCTGTGGAGGAGGGGGAACAATGGGTTCCACGGCCTCTACCAAGGGGACAACCTCCATTGGGATTGCCAATGGCTGTTGTTCTAGCGGTACATTGTCTGGGATAGGGTCTAGGCAAGGGGTGTCTTGACCCATTTCTCGCAAGATACCACGGACAGTGCTCGGAGGGGAAGAGTAGCCAATTAGGGCATCTTCCTCAGCCTCTTGAAGTTAAGCTAGTTCTCGGGTATGATCGACATTGCAGCGTCGTCGCATCTCATCGGACAAGAGCTCTTCAGACGATTCAACATACCCGAGGTTTGAAGGGTTATCGGACATTTTTGAGAGTTCGGGTTGAAATAAATTCGAAACAAGGGAGACAGGATAGTACAATAAGTACAAGGCTTGAAAATTGCAGCACCGAATATAGTGTAAGCAAGAAATACGAAAATTTTTAGAAGGCAAGTAAGACGTTGTCAATCAGAGTGCAAAGACACGAGTGAAGCTTTGCAAGATATACTTGATCGACTATGGTCATTTTTTCTCTCACCTTATCTGTCCGTTTAACATTCACAAAGATGATAGTCTTGTCAAGACTAGTAAAATGATACCAAACTCGATGTATTTCGGTATTATAGTTTTGGCAGAATCATCAAGTACAGATTTGCAATAATTTGAATAGAATTCATATTATTTTTATTATGTGCCTGAGATTACGCAAACAGGTAAAAACAGTATCTTATTTATTTTTTTTTTGTTGGCTTTGTTTACGCACACAAGCACATGAGTGTGTTAACATGTATGGTAGTGTGTTTTTGCAAATTCCTTTTTGCACTTTGCTACGTAGGAATTTCGTCTAAGTTCGTTTGTTTCTGTATTTTGTTATTTAGAAGCGATTTTTCATGCGCTGAATTATTTTGTTCGGAAACTCGCGAGACGGGTTCAAACCCAGAGTCAGGCGGAAGTCAATTTTTTGATTTTTCACGAATTTATTTGTTTTTGTTAGTACATGGGTAATTATTTTAATTTACCCTTGGTTGTTTTTGGAATGTTTTTACCAATTTCTACCATAGTTTTTTTTTTTTTTTGTTATTTCTTTGTGCGATACGGGCAGACTTGCGAGTAGGAAGCATGTTTTTAATTTTGTATGAACCTCTAGGCCTACCTTTTTTTCTAGGGATTATAGGCTATGAAGGATCAAATTCAATTTCCAAAATGTTGTCATCAAATTTGACGGATTTTTTGTTTTTATTTAACTTCGGAGTAACTAATCCTAACTCTTGTGAATTAGACTCGGAATTTTGTTCCATTTTATTTTCGTATTGTGAATTATTTTTGATTTCACTTTTTGTCTGTCCACTATTTGTTTCAACTAACTCGTTATCAATTTGTTGTGAGTCAGTCTTGTCAGGCAATGTGGGGTATAGGTCATTATTATGCTTGACCTCTAATTCCTTTTGTCTGATGGTTGCTGTCAGCCTTTCCTTGTCGTTGGTAACCAGGAATGCAGGTTTTAGTCGGTGAATTGAGACTTTTTTATGTTCACCTGCTATCATTATGACGAAATTTTTCTCGTCACGTGATATAACCTGGTATGGGCCGGCATATGGCTTTTCAAATGCACCTTTGAGTCTGTCATCTCACACCCACACATGAGTTGTGGTGGCCAAGTGCTTTGAGACATAGACTTTAGGTTGGCCATGTCGATCTGCTTGAGTTATGACGCTGTTTGCATCATCTCTGATGTTTTGAATCATCAATTCGGGACTTACATCTTGAGATGTTGTAAAAAAAATCTCCGGGTAAGCGTAGCTCTTCACCGAGCACAAGTTGCGCAGCAGAAAATCCTGTATCTGACTGTAGTGCAGATCTGAGTCCTAATAAGATGGTGGGTAAAATATCAGCCCATCTTTTTGTGTCTGATGCCATAATTGAAGCTTTCAGATCACGATGCCACCTTTCCACTGCACCATTGGCTTGGGGGTGGTATGCTGTTGTGCGATTATGTTTTGCACCCAGCTTGGACGCAAGTTCATTCAAAAGTGAACTTTCAAATTGGCGACCTTGATCTGTAACAATGACTTCAGGTACACCAAAACGGGCAATCCATGTTTCATAGAGTTTTTCAACCACTGTTGGGGCTGACATCTCTTTTAATGGGATAGCCTCTGTCCATTTAGTTACTCGATCTATCATAGTCAACAGGTATTTGTTCCCTCAAGATGGTGGTAATTGACCGACCAAATCGATGTGTATTATTTTGAATCGCTCTGTATTTTTAAATTTCTTGAGTGGCGACTTTGTGTGCCTACCAACCTTAGACTGTTGACAGTTCAGACATTGTCTAGCCCATTGGTTACAGTTGGCTTTCACTCGTGGCCAAACAAATCTTGATGTTACTAAATTAGCAATACTTTTGGGTCCTGTGTGTGAAAAATTGTGCACACTATCGAACGCCATTTTACGATATTGTTTCGGCAGGAATGGCCTATCCTTGCCTGTACTGATATCGCATGTTATCAAGATATCTGTACCAGGAATTTTACGTTGCCGCAGCTTCAGATTGGTTTTCTCATTGGTTAAATATTCCTCGAGTTCCAAATCTGTTAACTGATCTCTTGCGATTTCAACATAAGGCAGCTAGGCAGGGGCAGAGACAGCATTTATTCGACTCAGACAGTCGGCAGGGATATTTAATTCTCCCTTGACGTACCGAATATCAGTTGTGAATTGACTTATTAGGTCTAGCTGTCTCAACCATCTAGGAGAGACGGGGTCAGTTTTCTGCGTGAAGGCATGTATGATGGGAAGATGATCGGTATATACCGTGAACGATTGACCCTCAACATGGTGTCTGAAGTGCCTTATTGCAGCATAGACTGCCAGTAATTCCCTATCATAGGTACTGTAATTTTTTTCAGCTTTGGAAAGCTTTCTAGAGAAGAATGCGAGTGGTTGATTTAAGTCATTTTTTATTTGGTACAATGTTGCACCAATCGCAAAGTCAGAAGCATCGGTTGATATGCATAATGGCAGACTATCGTCTGGGTGAGCCAATAATGTCGCATTTGCTAGCAGATTTTTCACACTTTCGAAGACTTTTTCAGCTTCGGTGTCCCAAACAATAGGAGTTTTATCCCGTTTTTTGTTTGTGGTGCACAATGCAAATAGCTTGCTTTGTTCAGCAGCTGCATTGGGCATGCAACGTCGATAGAAGTTCGCCATCCCCAAAAATTGTCGCATGTCTGCAAATGTTTTAGGTTTTGGGAACTCTAAGATTGACTGCACTCTGGTCTTCGTTGGAGAAATACCTTCGGTCGAGATTGTATACCCGAGAAAATCAATAGTTGCTTGTGCATATTCGCACTTTGCAGGGTTGACAGTAAGGCCGGCAGTGTGTATACGCTGTAATACGGCTCTTACATGTTTCTCGTGTTCCTCCTCACCGCCTTCTGAGCATATGCATATATCATCCAGATATGCATATACAAATGGTAAATCTCTAAACCATCCGTTGATAAATCGCTGGAAAGTTTGCGCTGAATTGCAAAGTCCAAATGGCATTCGAAGATATTCGAATAATCCAAACGGGGTGATAACCGCGGTTTTATGGATATCCTGTGTGGCCATAGGTATTTGGTGGAATGCCCAATTTATGTCCATTTTAGTGAACAATGTCTTTCCCCTCATGTTCACGTTAAAGTCCATTATATTTGGAACAGGGTAACAGTCAGGGATTGTCTGGGCATTTAAGAATCGGCGAGCTCCAAGAACTATTTGATGGTCGGACTATTCCTTGCTTGATCATTTGATCATATAGTTCTTTAGCTGCATTGAGCCTATCAGAAGCAAGTCTCCTGGCTCTCACAGTACATGGTTGTCCTTTTGTTTCAATTACATGGACTGTGTCATGTTTATAGGGAGCGTCTTGTTTGAAACATGGCTGGTTTATGCCAGGTAAATGAGAAAAGATTTTCATCAATTTCTCATTGAGTTTGCTGCAGCTATCTATCGCTTCGTCAATTTTGTACATTAGCGATTTGCCTTCCACAAATAAACCAGTAGTTGAGTCGATAAGCCTAGAATTTTTCAAATCGACCAACAAGCCAAATTGTGCTAGAAAGTCAGCACCAAGGATCGCATTTGGGACATCTGCAATCATGAAGGACCACGTCATGTCACGTCTCAAACCAATGTTCACTTCACTAGTCTCTAAGCCGTAAGCAGAAATGTTCAGGTCATTTGCTGCACGGAGATAGTATTTCGGAGTTTGTAATTTTTGTGTTTTGCTAGCTGGTATGATACTTAGGTCTGCACCTGTATCTACCAAGTACCTTCTCCTGGTTGTCCTGTCCTTTATGAACAGGCGGCGTGAATATTTTTCCAAGGGGGTGTCAGCCGCAGAGAGGGCCCCTCACTCTAGTTTGATAACTCAGGCCTTTTTACCGCCCACCAGGCACATTCTGGTGTGCATTTAGTGGCTTTCTCATCGAATAGATTGTGGTAGTAGCACCACTTATTGTTGTATGGTTTTCGGTTGGGACTTTTAGATTTTGGGCGAGGGGGAGTTCCTCTTGGGCTACGACCCCTTCTTTCCGAATTATTGTTAGGCTTTCGGTCTCTGGACCTAGATTGCCTATTATTATTTCTATAATCGCGTTTTTTCGAGTTATTATTTTTCTGATTAGAATTCATTTTCCTTAAGCTTCTATTTTCATTTTTTAGTTCGCAAACATTTTTTGTTTAGCTGGGCTATTTGTGCTCTCAGCTTATTAGTCTCAACCTCTGATGATAAGGCAGCTACAGAAGGTCAGTTGACACTGGCCTGTAGGGCATCATCAGCAATCTTGGCTAGATATTCCAGTCTTTCTACATTTTCTGCACGATTTGCACCAAGTGTGTATATTAATTGTGAGACACTGGTGGGTAATTGCTTACAAAATTGATTTGCAATTACCATTGGTGTAACCATTTTGCCACCAGTCTTGATTAATTTGGCCATGAATACTGAAGGTTTTTCATCTCCAAGTTTCATGTCACCCATGACTTGGTTAATGGCTTCATCATTGGTTTTACCGTAAATGTTTCGGATTTTATTACAGAACCACTCATATTTATTAACTACTTCATTTGGACATTCCATTATATTTGGAACAGTCCTCATTATTTTGGCTGGCATATCTCCACAGATGTGTTCATATCTGAGTTCATCTGGGAGTTTTTCTTTTTTGAATTTGCCTTCGAGTAATGACAACCAGACATCTACTTCCCTTGGGAGGAAGTCTGGTACTTTTATTTTAATTCTTCTTGCATCGAAATTTGCATTCGGAGCTCTGTTCTGCTCTCGAATTTCCATGAATCGCATGAACTGGTTGAAAGTGTCTAAATTTTCTTGACCAATGGGATGACCAGCAGGTAGCTGAACCAGAGGTTGTTCATGCTGTATTCTGAGTTGTTCTAACTCTTGATGGAGCCTTTCATTTTCGGCTTGCCTCTGTTGTTGTAGGCGCAAGGCTTCTGCAGCTTGTTGGGCTGCTAACCTAGCTCTATCCTCAAGAGATTCCATCCTATTTTGCAGATTTGCAGAGTTTACTGACTGACCAAGAGTATTTGAGTTGCAACCTAAGATTTGTGGTTTGGCAACAAAACTAGAAGTTTCAGCTAAAACGGAATCTGCAGGAAGTATTTTACCACTTCTTAATTTGCGAACTGCTATTTCCTCTTGTGAGATATTAATTTCTAACAATTGTGCTTGATTTCTTCTAGCTTTCCTATCTGTATCAGATATAGATACAGTAGGTTGGGGGTTAGCTGCAGTGGCAGGAGGGGTGAGAGGATGATTCTCACTTGGGTCCTCCAGTGCTGTTTATCCCTGCCCAATCCTTAATAGACTGGCAAATATATTTATCAGGGGGGTAAAATTCCACTAACAGACTTTAATTGGGAGTGATCACTAGCAAATTGCATAAACTAGATCACTACCAATAACATAAAACGACTCCAGAGAATGGTTGTAAAAATTTTTCAACCACCACAACAGTAATATTTATGTTTAGCCTCACCTCATTTAAAGCGCTGCTAGCGCCAGAGCTTCTAGCGCCCGGAGGGAGTAATAGCACTGCTAGCGCTTAAGGGGTCCAAGGACCTCTTATACCTCAAGACTTACCAAAGTCGAGACTTACCAATCACGTCGGGGTCACCAGCGTGTGGGAACTGGGTGAGTTACCACACTTCAGAAGGATAAAGTCGTGTCCCAATAAGTCTACGTTGTTTGGTGTGTAGGCAGCCAACCTGTGTAGCGTACAGTGCCAGGGAAACTGAGGGTACTGTAGGGCGAACGTAGCTTGTATGGCGCGGGTATATGCGGGCCGCGCCTGGCTACGTATAAGCGAGTGGCTACGTATACATTTACGTAGCCTGCTTCGTATGCGACCGCACATCGTCTATGTAGACGATGTGCGAGTTCGTAATTTAATATTATTGATACGTCGATCTTACGATCGACGTATCGCCTGTCAGCGGAGGCCGAGCCTCACAGCGGGACGAATCCCCACACCCCTTTTACAGCCACATAAAAAAAAAACTTATGCAATAAAATATTTATCAGTTTTCAACTCTAAAACTATGACTTATGAAAAATGTGCGGGACGATTTGTGGAAAATTTTATGAAAAATTTTTGCCAGAAATCTAATTTCTTAGGGGAGACAATCAGGAAAACAACTGAGAATCATGCGTTTAAAACATCTTGGGAGTATCACTTTGAAAGGTGATAAGAATTCGATTTTTGTAGTAGGCTTCGTAATAAAATAAACATCCAGTGGGTAAAATATTATCTTCATTGTTTCCTGTCAAAAAAGGGAGTGCCATAATGTGGCGTACCAAAAAGTCCTCCCCATTGCAAAAAATACGCAACATGTAAAAAGAAATGAGTAAATATATGTAAAAAGAGTTTTAAAAAGGAATATGAAAAAAAAGGTTCAAAAACCTGTAAAAAGAGAGAAACTATTGTTGATTACCGTCGAAAACCTGCTTTTCTAGCGTAGTTTGTTGCGCCAGTTTTTGTTTTTTTTTTTTACAAATCGTTTCAACAAAATTTTTTCATTATTAAAAATTTTAGAGGGTAAACAATATTGAAACGCATTTTCATCGAAAAATTCTTCACATTCGTTCTCATTACTACAGTAAAATTTTCATTTCATTTTTTTTTTATCGCAGTTTTTCATTTTTCTGCAATTATAAAAAATTTTTCAAAACCTAACAAAATTCTATATGCTTCCGACGTTATAAGTAATTTTGTAAAATATACTGATTCATTAGATTAGATTTTCATAGAATTATTCGCCAGCCAGAGAATCTTCGAGGAAGACTTCTCAGTTTTAGATTTTGAAATATTACGCGATATACCTTCGAAATTGAGACGGTATCTTCTCAATACGACGTTTGTTTTTCAAAATATAAAATGAAAGTTTATTTTATTTTGTACACCGCAGATCTAACAAGTCGAATTCCATGAAGACGTTAATGATTACGCGTATGAGCTACTTTAAAATGATATTATGAATAAAAGATTTGCGGCATTACGTACACAGCATTATCTACTATAACCGGACGCACGCGGGTATTATTCAAAACAAAAAAATGGAGTACCTAAAGAAAAATATAAATTCATAAAAAAATAAACGGGAAAACGAAAGAGTTTCTTTTTCTTTGAACTGTAATATTACGGGCAGCACACGATGCGACTTTTATTTCGTTGCCAATATTTACGACACCCACAATAATAATAACAAAGGTACCTATAGATAAACATCAATAACGAAAATTTCCACGACGAAATGCCGTCACATACAAATTTGAAAATTTTTTGCATTTTTTATTCTTTCCGTTTTGCATGCACGAGAGACCATAAGGTCGATTCGCAGCGGTTGAAACTTTTTTCAAACTTATATGTCCGGCTCCACTGTGACGATGCCTTGCACAGTACTGCACGACGAAATAACTTAATTGCCGTTCTTTTGTGACGTCAGTAATTTTGAAAACGTAATTAAATCCACAAAACGGACAACAATTTTTGTCCGATAATCACGAAATTTGGTGCGAACATTTTTATTAAGCCAAAAACCAGACTGTTCCGTCGTATTTAGACAGACGAATACATTCGCTGACCTAAATACTCCAAAACAATTAACGGCGAATATTTCCTCTAAATATTCACCGTTACCTCCGCTAGCAACCCAATTAACAGGGCCAACAGTTATGCAGACGTTTAACAAGTCAGCATAATTGTCAGCACTATTCTGGCATGTACATAAAGTACTTTTCGTGATATGTAAACAATATTAGGCACAAAAAGAAGTCACTTGGTAAATCGATTTACACCAAAACTTCACTTGCCTTTCTGAAGAGTTTCGATGTGGTTATACTACACTGAACTCAAAGTCTGTAGGTGTTCCCAGACACTGTCAAGTTAGCAGTCCACCCTATGTAGAGGTGAGACGTCATTAGATAGAATCTTAGTATATATATATAAATGTGTTTTACGTACGATTATCCGCCAAGTGAGCGAAGTAACTTAAGTATAAGAATTTAATAGTGACGAGGTGTAACCGAAAAGTATTGTGACTTAAATTCCGTATTAAATATCGTTAAACAAAAAGTGTCCTGTTTATTTTGTGTGTTTGTTCACAACTATCCGGGATAACAAACACAACACAGACCTATTAATTTTGGTGCGGATCAGCTGGACGGTACTTCCGGTACCGCAATTTTTGTTTTTATTTTGGTCATAAAACGCGAAATTTTGGAATCATATGTACGAAATTTTAAACATAATATATTTATTATAATTTATTGTAGCACGCTACCAATTTTGGTACGGATTGTCCAGGACGGTACTTCCGATAAAGGTTTTTAAGTAGGTTTTTAAGAAAATCTACTTATTAATCTTGTGCTCATAGAAGGACCCAAGGGTGTGAGTAAATACGTTTTTCGTTTCATTACCCAAGGAACATTTTGGCACCATTTTCGAAAATTCATAGGTAGGCTATATATATATATATGTATGTCCAATTTTTGTTATCACGATACAGGGCATAATTTTTGTTCGATGGTCACAAAATTTGGACCAAACATTCATATTGAGTTGAGGATGAGACCATTTGAATTTGGGTAAAATTGGTTTTACGGTACGTCAGGGATGGGCGATTATGTTGCAGCTTTGGCAGTTTTATGGCTCAAAAAAACGTAATATTTCGAAGCAATAGTCACGAGATTTGGTATAGACATTGATTTAAACCTATTCTAATTCCTTTCCAAGTTTGGTTACGATTGGTTCTATGGTTCATCCCCTGGGACTGTTGGAGGGGCTAATTTTCGATGTTGACTCACAAAAACTTGCAATTCTTATCTAATAGCCACGAAATTCGGTACAAACAGTCGTTCCCAGCTTTTTGCGCACAACCACGTAAGGCGCCATTAGTGTGCTCGATTATAATTCGTACACAACCCTACGATTAGTGAGCTCGATTAAAGTTGGTTTACAGTTCATGGACAAGGGGAGAGGCGACTCGCTTCTAAATACTATTATGAAATTATTTTCGCCAACGTTGAAAAGATTGTGGAAAAATTTTCGTCAAGACCGATCCCAAACGTTTGGTGTTCGATTATGTTAGGTTAGTTCTATTTTGTAAAAATTTTCAAATCCCAAAGATAACATTTTGCCTCACATTGCTAACGAATTTCTGGGGCACTTTGCCCATCCCGGACAATATGTATATTCTTATTCATCATAGAGTCTCGAACTCGACCATGTCTGATAACTTCTATACACGAGAAGATTTCTGTTTTATTCGTCGTCGTCGCGGTTATGTTTGGAATCAGTTCAAAAATTAATGGTGGGAAGGGGAAAAAGTAGAATTGGCAGAGGGTAGAGGACTAAGAGAAAGTGAAGCAACAATAAAAAAAAGTCGATGGTGAATAAGTTCGTATATATGTATACTCGACGTCGCGTGGTATACGAAAAATGTGAGGTATGCGAGTTTCTTGCTTCTTACTTCTTGTTTTTTTTTTTTGTTTTTTTTTTGTGAACAGATACGAAAAAACGCATACGGCCTTTAAACTGGGAACAATTAAGTTTTTAACTCATAAATAATGACGAACCAAAATGGTATGCCAAACAGGATGTTCAGCCGAAAATTAAATTTTGTGATATTGTTAAAAGAAAGAGAGGAAAAAAAAACAACAAAAATCAACGACAGCTTAGAAAAATAAATAACGCTAACACGTTATTGACACGTTCATTCATAAATCCCTGATTTTTTCTTCGTATACTTACACAAAATGACTAACACATTTTTTTTTTTTTCCAAGTTTACTTATTCTAGACTTATGCCGGTGACCTTCTTTTATCAAAATCTATAAAAGGTGCAGTTCTGTCTTTTCATATGGCGGCTATTAGCGTAACTATGAGTTTTTGATGAATTTACGAAACTGAAGATCGTAGAAATTTAGTGGCTGATGCGCACGAGGCACAATGGCCTTTTCATCCGCATAAATTTAGTAAATTATGTTTTTCTTTTTTTCTTCTTTTTTTCAGGAATGGATGGAAATGAACTACAAACTAATATAGGTGCGCACTATACGTATAATATGCTAGAGCCCAATGGAACCCTTTCGAACAAAATTACTCCTCTACATGGAACTCTGGGAGCTATTTTATTAATATTTTTCATTTAAAAGCAAGTTTAGGAAGTTCAGCGAACTTAGTCTGAGGACACGACTTTGAGCGTTAACGCATATACTTAGACGCTCATTATTAAAAATTTTCGATGCCGAGTGTGGAGGTGAGTGTTTTTACAAGGTGACACTCGAACGCTTAGAGCTTAACGCTCATGTCGTGCCTGCCGTATTGATTGTCGTAAATGACGTAAACAAATATTTGTGACATATTCTAAAAGCCAAAAAAACATTGTTTAGTTGAGTTAAGAAAAACATATATAACACCAGGAAAAATATTTTCAATACATCGGAAAACATAATAAACACATCGTTCCTCAATTTACATCATTTGCAACACCTAAAACATGGCGCAAAGTGCTTAATCGACGTAAAGCTTACGACCATTTCGCCTTTTAAGGGGAATAGTCGATACCTTTATAGGTACCTTTCTTGAAAGAAATGATATGCATAAAAAAGGTAAAAATTAATGGAATAGCTCTTCGGGTATGTAAGGAAAATTTGATAATTTTTAATTGTTCTGGGAGTTCTTTACTGGAAGTGAATCAACTGAGTAAATCAGTCTTTCGTGAAAAACTGGTATTCAAACGCAGTTGTACTAACCTCAACTTTTTTTTTCGAAAGGGCTGGAGTTATATTATGAACATCTATTGGACTTAAGAAAAAGTTAACTAGCGTTCATTAAAATTTTGTTAGAATTTCAGGTATTTTGAAGTATTATTGTCAAGTTGCATTAATACATTATGTTATCAATGTTAGCTATCATTTGTTTCATCTACAACTCTGCATTCATTCTGCAATATTTTTAAAGTGATGTGATTAAGGATTCTAAGAACACAACAAAGTCTGGTGTTCTAAAATATAATAAAGTGTAAAACGAATTACAAGAAAGTTCAACCTGAGTCAGACAGAAAACTGTTACCCTACTTCTGGCAAAAAAGGTAAAAGAAACAAGAACGAATGTAGCGTTACAGAGGTGCAAAGGTCTGAGCCTTCTCAGCATTTGCTGATCAATAATAAATGTACGAGCATTTACCATCACAAATTATCATTAATACCAATTATCTATTTATTATTAATAGCAATTGTCATTAATAACAATTACATTATAGAAAAAAAAACATATCATACCAGAATAAATAAAAAAAAAAGTGAAACCGAAGAAAAGAGTATTTATTCATGAATATTATAACATTAGAAAATAATGGTTGGCGTAAAATAAAAAAACAAATTTTGTTAAATTAAAAATCTGGTCATGAAAAAGAAACAAATCATCGAAACAAGTACCTGGTGAAGAAATTAAACACTAATGTGGAAAAAGAAGTTGTAAGTACAACCAAAAAATTACCTATGAAACAATAAAATCAATGTAACCAAATTCTCCGAACTAATTTAACAGAGGAGAACAATAAATTTTGAAAGGTAATAAACTGAAACAATTTCTCTAAAATAATTACCAAAAATAAAATAAAATAAAATAAATTCTCCAAATAAACTTAGTAAAATAAAAAAAAAATTCAAAATAAATTTTCTCCAAATAAAATTAACAGAAAAATAAGAAAAGATAATACATCTAAAGTAATTCATTTAATTATCAACCTAGAAAAGATATAATATGAAAAACAAATCAGAGACATATCTTTTCTTAAACATTTAACATAAAAAAATTGAAACAAGTTTTCCAGATAACTTTAAAAAAACAGGGATTTGCTGAAAGAAAAACCATCGAAATATCACTAAATAATAAATTTAATAGAAGTAGAGAAAAAAAACAATATTTAGAACAATAATTTCTGTCAAAACCATTCATCAAAAAATATTTGTGACTTATATACAAAATAAATTTTCCCGAACTGGAAAAATCATTTTACAAAAAAAGATTTGAAATGTTCTCAAAAAATTCATGTGAGAAGATTTAAACAAATATGTAGGCATATCAAAAACATTTAACAGAAAGAAGAAAGATTCAAAATAAATTGAACAGGAACAAAAAAAAAAAATAAAGGAAAACAAAATAATAAAAAAAAATTATCCCACCCAAAAAAGAATAACAATAGCCTATACTTAGGCATTAAAAAAAAAACTTTATCAGCAGAAAAAAGTTACAAAAATTAGAAAGAGGTGTGCGGGGTAGACCCCTTAGCTCCAAAAAAAAGAAGCTTGCGCTAAAAAAAAAAAAAGCGTCCTGTTCTTTGTAAAAACCGTATTAGTACTCTGTGGGGGAGGTGCCTAAAGGAAAGTTCGTGAAGATGCAGTGGACCTTCTTGATTGAGCTATATATATTATCTTTCTTCCTTGCCAGTTTTTATTGATCTGTCTAATCATTTTAATTTCTCAGTTTTTGGGCTCAATTTCGGCACAAGGGTATATTTTCTGTAAAAAAAACTCTTAGCGCAGCAATACTTTGCTAAAAAGCTCACATTTGCCACTTTACATCTACAATAAATTCAACAAACAATACTGAATTAGAAATGCGTGAAAAAATTGCAAAGAACTGTTGATAGTTACCAATATACATTTTAATAAATATATTAATCTATCGAAATTTCTTTTTTAATACTGTCTTAAGTAAAATAAATAAAATAACCCATTGCGCCAGTAAATACAAAAAAAATACTTCAAGCAACACAAGTGACTTGCTTTTCTCCAGCAACATTTTTTTTATTTTATATTTTTCTCAGAAACTACTGAATCAACAAACACCAAACTCCTATCAGACCTGATCATACATAAAAACCACATTTTATGAAAACTTCAGTTGTATTCCTTTTGTAGTTTCCTCGAATTTCTGGAAAAACCACTTTTTCCAACAATTTTTTATGTTTAAATTTTCTTTAGTAGGTACCACTGAACTAATAGGTACCAAACCTATACCAACGATAGATCGTGAAAATTTCAATCCAGTCCCTTTTGTGAGTTTCTTCAAAATGCTGGAAAGACCACTTTTACAGGAATTGTTTGTTCTCCAATTGTTTCGGAAACTATAAATGAACCAATAGGCTCTAAACCCCTACCAGACCTGGTCCTATATAAGGAATATTTTTTCACAAAAATTTCACCCCTATCTCTTTCGCAGTTTCCTCAAAACCACGAAACCAAATTTTGGGCGACACTTCACTGTAATAGCACAAGCCGTTAATACGTTCATTAAAATTATCTCCCCAATTATTCCCTCGTATTCGACACGCATGTGGCACTACCCACACAACCACACACAGATACACAGAAAGAAAATTTTCGTTGCTTCTACCGAAACAACGAATTCTACAGTGTTGCTTATAGGCATACCAGCAAAAATCCAGGGTTAGCACAAGCCAAAGCGCCGCTCTACGGGGCTTCTATATTATATACCTACGAACATATACATTAAAAAGAAAATGGTGAAAATAGCAAAATGGTACAATTGTTTTCTTTTCTCATGGAACGGATAACTTTCATCATCCTCTCCCCTAATCTTTTTGCGAAGTCAATTTTGATACGCCGTTTGCAAGCAAACTGGGTAATAAATTATCTTTTCATTTGAAAGAGTCATTGATATAGCTTAACTAAATTAAGTACAAATAATTGTGCCACATAGGCACCAAAAACATGACTCCTAGTCAGTACAGTCAGTACACATACAACCATTAATTATAACTTGCACGTACTTGGTATTTTGAACCATCTGTTGAAATTTTATACTTCACTCAGAAAACACACAGTCATAGTTATGCAAATTCTTGTTAACGTCATAAAAAAGGCCGTAATTTTCATTCGATAGAACTGAAAAATTAATAGACAAATAATTTATTTCACTTTAAATACCGATCTAACTCAACATGACGTACGATTTTGCGCCATCTGTTTGCCAAATTCTAGCTAGCACGATTTTCGAATCATGTGGTGAAGTTAAATTTGGTGCACAGAGAGGTTCTAGCATGTCAATAAATTGCATCGCTTTTGACTATGATTGGTTTAGTAATTGTTCTCGAGTTACTGGCAATTTGGTACGATTTTCTGCGAACAGTTCTAGGCCCCTTGCTCTATTGGCTCTCCTCGAATCAGTAATCCGAATGGAACTAAATTTGTCACAAGTGTAAATGTGTGGCTTAAATTTATGTCTCTCATGAATTCTAGAACACTCTCAAATGAATTTATATACTCAAATTGGTTTACTTGTCAACTGAGACAAAATAATCACACATCGACACTAATACTACTTATGAAATACTTCCGTCGAGAATCTAAACGCTTACGAGTGGAAAAAACCTTCGAACTACGCGAAGAAGCGATGAACTTCTATAACAACAGGCAACAGCTGCAGTGACAGAAGTGAATATAGTGATGAATGAAACTGAAATATGCGCGTCTTACTGACGAGAGAACGTTAAATTAATCTGCCGCCTACGTTGATACTTTGGTACCGATTCTTTAACTATACCGAATTTCTGGGTGAAGTTATAGAAGAAGTATAATTTTCACTCAAACACTCGTTCAGTTATTAAAGTCATATGTTTAATAGAAACATGTGCGAATAAAAAATACGTCTTTCTTCACACATAACGAACGCACGTCATTCAAAGAGCAGAAAATAAAAAAAATCCTTCCCTTTTCTAGTTTGTTACTTAATAATAACAAACGAAAAATTAAATTATGCAATATGAAGGCTCGAATTTTTACATCAGTAAAGTTAATGTTTCAGAATATTCATAATAACAAATACGTATATTTTTAGTACAGTACCTATACTCGTGAATAAAAATAAAAATAACAATAATAATAATAATTTTAATTTAAAAAACAAAACTGAGTAAGTACCTACCTACCTATAGGTAACCTACGTTAGGAGTATTTGATATGAGTTGGTTAGGTCGTACATAGACACTTTGAGTCTCAGTCGAATATTTAGTGGGTTGAATTTATTAATAATTAGGTATATCTATAGGCATCTTTCTACGACCTGAAACACGTGTTATTATACATCCTACCGAAATTGTTTAAAAAACTTAATCATTTATTTCACATGAAATAAAAGTTGGCAAAATTTAAAAAATTTTCATTCATTTAAATTATAATTTGCCCAGATAGTAATTTTGTTGTTGGCGACAACACAATTTTCAGAAAGCCGAGCCAAACTTATGAGAAAGTTAATCATGGTTTTAATTGGATTCTTACCGTTCGTAGGCAATGTCAGAATCCACCTACCAATTAACGTCTTCCAATATTGTATACATGACTTCTATCTTTTCGAACGAATGGTGTCACGATTCGAGACCGTGACCCACAGTGGCTCGTAATAATTATTCGTAATAAAATAACAATAGGACTACCTGCGTCGATTATGGAGTTCCATATTTGTGAAAAATATCCAAGAGAACCATCAGTGGTAGGATATAAACTAATCGTATAGCCGAAACAAAACAAACCGCGTGATAAAAATAATTCAGAAAATTATGCTAATCTGATGAATTTATTACTTTTGCCTTTTGGGCGCCTGAAACGATGGTTGTAACCAGCTTACTTTTAGCCTCTATTCTAATTTTTTCACGGTTATACACATCTTAAATTTAAAAAAAAAAAAAAAAAAAAGTAAATTGAAAAATTTATTCTCAAATTATAGACAAAAACAAATACCATGCTGCTTCTAAAACCATGAAAAAATTAATAGGTCCAAAAATGAACTTGAACGCTTTCGAATTCGAGCCTTGTATTGTCGTGGGCTCCGCCCCGACCCTCCTGCGAACAACGCAATGCGCAGAAGTGGTTAACAGACACTGATGCTGAGGTAGTTGCGGCAGTATGAGCTCTGACTTGCGTGAGAGATCATCATATATTTTATTGTCCCTTGGACGTTAAACCAATTTATAATGTTAAGGAACTATTAGCCCACTACATGGTAGCAGGAGCAAGTAGTTAATCCTTAGCTAAAATGAATTTGCCTTTGAAAAAAGACATTTTTAATAATTATTTCGTTTTGCCTTTGAAAAAAGACATTAAAGAAATAAAATTTTTTCTGAAAACTTTGAATTCTTCACGAATTTGGTTTTTATATGCCTTTGAAAGAAGACATAGAAAAGAAAAAATTACTTCATAGCTTCCACTAAAATCGGATTATTCATACAATTCGATAAACTCTTAAAAATCTTAGGTAAAATACAATTTTTTCCTCTGATAATTACTACATTAGCATCTTAAAACGTGCTTTTGGACTGAATAAATTAATCTATCTTCCCACCTAGTGAGAAATAGTTCCCAATTTTAGGCTAACAAATAAATTTTTGTATAAAAATTTATTTTTGTACGCCGCCCCCAGAGTTAGTGAGAAAATAATTCACTTTTATTTCCTCTGTTAAACTAATTCTGGACGAAAAAATTAATTCTTTATATTTCATAAAGAAATATTTTTTTCGCCGCCCCCAGGGGTGAAAAGAAACTTACGATTGATTTCGTTTACTTTGCCTGGCAAATATTAGTCGTGAGATAGAAAAAACGGCTAAATAAATATTCGTTGCGATCTTTTGTCGCTACAATAGTTCGCTAATGCTGAGCGCAGAGATAAAATTCGTAAAAAACCTCTAACTCGGCTGCTTTGCTTCGAACGAAACAAAGGAATTGAAATAAAAAAAAAAACAAAAAAAACAATGAATACGTCGTTTTATTCCTGCGAATACGACTTTGTAGGTTCGTATTCACAGCACCTGACGACTCAAGGCCATCATCGGCAACCGATTCGCGCATTAACTTGCACGAGAATTCGAAAAATAGAAAAATACGATGTAGTGATGCGTCTAAAAATACGCACCACTACGAATACACAAATATTATATAGCCACCCTACCAGCACGGCTATACACGTACTGGGTAACTATTACACACACAACGACAACACGAACATTAAACTACAGAAATTGCGCATGCGCATTCTGTTCTAGCAGGACACAGTAACCATTTTGTAAAGACGAGACTCACGTTGTTGAACCCGTTTTCACGCGACTTAATTACTGTGTCTTTTTTAATTAATGTTTCTTTTCGTGTTTTTGTATGCTAATTACCATAATTATCATTTTTTTGTGTGTGTTTAATTTGTGTGTGCCTTTCGTCGCCGAAAATTTGATTTGCGCGATCTTTTTACGTGCTTTCTTTCGTTTTTTTGCCGTTGATAATAATTTTTTATTGTTTCAAATTTCGCGACATTTTCTTTTTTAATTCCGCGAAATATTATATGGTGTAGTGGCCCAATACCCTCATCATATTATGTAAATAAAATTTTCTGCATACCCACGGCCAAGGATCTTGACCACGAAACTAGCATCATTCAAATTGGTGAGTTTTAATTATTACTATAATCCAATGTACCATTGAATTAAGTAGCCATTTTGCGTATTTTGGATGAAAGAAATCCAATCAGTATTTCTTCATTACGCTGATTTTTCGTATTTTTTGTCTCTTTAAGTAGTGGGCAAAAATTTCTGTACTTTCTCGCAAATTAAGTTAGTTAACGAGAACTGCAAAATTAAGATAGCTTCGAGAATTTTTCGAAACTATAATTATATCTTACGATCGAGAACATTTTTACTAGTGCTCTTCTTAAATCTACGACCATTTTAAGTGATCGTGTATATTTAATTTTTTGAAATAATTCGTAATAGTTAAAAACTTTCGATGTTTCTAATTTCGTTAGGCCCCTAACAAGGTCTTCCGATACTTTCATATAACAATTTTGCCTTTTTATTAAGACAAAAGAAGTCGCATTTCATTTTACCGACCTACGTGTATGTTTTTCCGATTAAATTGATAATTTGATCGTTCCAAAATGCGCCTACGTTCGTGTAATGCGATGTTGACCTTGAACTGATTGAAAAATCAGCTCAAGAAATTTATTCTTTCCTTTACTTAAAGTGAAAAATTTCGTTCTACGGTTTTGAATTATTCTAATAAAAATCGTAGGCTATCTATAATTTAATAAAATTCGTCATTTTATTGAATTTTTATCATCAAAATTACGCGTTTGCAAATATACTGCATACATCGCTACTTTATTACGGAACCTAAGTGTTTTTCCCCTTAGATTCACGTCACAATTTCTATTTTAAGATTGATATTTTCATTACGTAGATATTATGTATTTGTATTTATCATCTGTTATTATTGCAGGCCTATTAATACGACCTTCATAAAAGTAAAATTTGATTCTGTTCACACGAACCAAATGGGTACGTAAGCAGCCTAAACTGCTTCGTGTAATAAAAACCCCTTCTAAAATTTATTAGAAATTAATTTTCCTAATATTTTTGTCTTCTAAATTGCTCGAAAATTCCGAACAATTGTCGAATTTACGAACACGTGCTTTTCGTTATTTTTCACTATTCCTCTTTGCTCTTTCTTTCGTAATGATCGAATTGTAGTGCTAAAAATGTCCGCGTAAAGAATTACGTACGTTTATCTTTACACGCGATTTTAGATGACCCATTGACCTATATTTAACTAGGCCAATGATCCTTTACATAAGGTGTCCCAACCTTATCAAAAAAAAAAAAAAAAAAAAATTTTTCTTTTTTTCCCCAAATATTTTTTGGAGATTAAAAGGTCGTATTTATTCGTCTACTAGGCTACATATACGAAAAAACTTTTTTCTGAAAAAATTTTTTTTGTGTTTATGTCTGTCTATAAACAGCCTTTACGAATAAATTCACGATATGTCCGAAAACCAAAACATGGACATTGATCCAAATCAAGCCGTTGCCGATCAGAATGCTGACCAGCAACAACAACCGCCGGTTCCAATTGAACCTGTCGTTCAAATCCTTCCAGTGACTCAGGAAACTGAGCCACGAGAAATAGTTTCGCTAGCTGCTGTGTTAAATCCAACTCCTGCCGATGATCGACAAGGAGAGTTGTGGAGTTCGCAACAGTCCCGCAGACAATCACCATCATCTTCTTCGGGTGAAAGCTATACCGGCGATACGGATGATAACATCTCCGTTCACTCGAAGAACTCGACGACGTTCATTGACTTTTACCAGGCTAGCATATGGGAAGCCAATGATTATATCGAGGAACTGGAGAAGCTCCTCAGAAGTACAAAACTTAGAGCTGATAAAGCCCTAAGTAAGTTGACAGCCATCATAAAGATGATAAAGGAGCTCCAGAAGCCACCAACAGGAGTTTCGATGGAGAACCTTATGTTGGCGAAAAAGAAGATTCGTCAACTGTACGAAATTGAAGGCGAAATAAAACAAAGATTCAAAATGCCTAAGCCAATGCAAGTTGACTTAGAGCAACAACAACAATCAACCTCCGATCCTGCAACAGCTCGACAACGTAATGCCGAAGTTCTGCAACAGGACCTCGACCGACGGGCCGAGGAGGAACGGGAGCCGCTGAAAAGGCTCGAGCCGAGGAAGCTCGACTCGAGGAAATTGCCATTCAAAAAGCGATCACGGAGAATCTTCAAGTCATCGAGAAGATTGCAAACAAGGAGTCGGAGTTGGAGCTCGCCAAGCGTGATCTTCAAAATTTGAAGATCAGAATAGAGAATCGCTTCGGCATTCCCTATAGCGAGTTCCAGCGCAGACACCTTGTGATCGCAAACTTGCCCCCCGTTGGACAAGGTATAAATTTTAATCTCAATTCTGAAAATTCATCTTTTCAGAAACGTAATAATGTAGACGAATTAATTGATGATACTATGGCTCCGCCTACAAAAAGGCATCAACAAGAACCAATGGTAGTATCACCGATTCATTCATCTATTTTTGACAAAACCACTGAAGGTCCATCTCTTGCTGTGACCCCACCAGCTTTGTTTACTATTCCTTCCGCTACTACAGCTTTGGTACCAGATAACCTGATACCATCGCCTCAT
The DNA here is from genome assembly GCA_011428145.1 of Ericerus pela. NCBI lineage: Eukaryota > Metazoa > Arthropoda > Insecta > Hemiptera > Coccidae > Ericerus > Ericerus pela. The sequence goes on from WOFM01000235.1 coordinate 214,151, forward strand.
ACAAATAGAAGCGATAAAAATATTTTTAAATTAATTCCTCGAATTTGGGAAATTAACCCTTCAGAATCATTAGAATCAGCTTCTATGAATCTGAAGGCACCAAAATTTTATTTAAACAAATGGGATGGTGATTTAATTACCTATCCTGGTTTTCTAAATGGCTTCAAAAAATACGTACATTTACGTACGGATATAGCCATTCCACAAAAAATTCATTTACTTCAAGGTGCCCTGCCGAAAGAAATTTCTGACAGGATTAATCATCTTTCTCCGGACGATATAGGTTACGTCCAGAGATTAAAATACTTGCATGACCGCTATGGCGATCTTAGCAAATTAAGGGAAAAACTTTGGTATAAAGTCACTGTCTTTCCAAATTCTGATAACACCCTTCCTTCGATTCAAGATAGGATGGATGGACTTGCAGTCTTGATCGATCAATATCGACAAGCCACTGAGATAGTTGATGAAGAACAGCTATTTAATATTGCTGTAAAAAAGTTTCCTCCTCGATCTTATATGAATAATTTAAAATCGAGTCAGCGAAATGTTAATAATTTATTCTCGGCTATCAGGGAGTTTATTAAAATTCATGAGTTAGTTGAATTGAAAGTCAATCCAACCAATAAATCTCAAGAACAAACCCCCGGAACTGAAAAAGCCAATAATCAAAATTTTAACAAACGTAATAAGCCTAAAGGCAATCAACTTTTTTCTGTACCTTCTGTTAATAAAGAAGATACAAGAACTTTTTCGAGAGGAAAGGCTAAACCCAATCCCAGAAATCGAAAAAGCAAGAAATGAACCAATAGGCCGACGAAAAATGCTAAATCATTTTTTGTTACAGGTTCGTCGAAACCTGGCCCGGAGATTCCGGACCAGAGTCAAATTCGCCAGCAGGATGCCCCGGCTCCCGGGACACCTCGCCAGAGACGTGCTTTACCTAAGACGATAATGAAGATGGACCCGTACCCCAATGCAGACTGCATTTTTTGTCTGAATGGGCGTCACTGGTCCCATCTTTGTTGTCATCCTAGGTACAACATGCTCCAGGCACGTGTAAAAGCGTACCAGGTGCGAAATTTATGTTTTAAATGTGGAACTCCGCACGGGTATGGGACTTGTCCCATGCCCCCGCCGAAGTGCTGCCGATGGTTTAATTGCCTGTCGACAGAGCACCACACCAATTTATGCCCCAATGCTCCGTATCCACTGAACATTGCGAAGGCGCAAGGATGGGTCGAAGCTCTTCGAGACCGAAAGGCAGCTTCCTCACCTTACGAAAGAGATGATGAATAATAAGTCGAGTCGCCACCCAAACGTGACGCTTGAGTTGACGGAGGAGCAGCGCCAAGGCCTACCTCAAAACAGTGAGTTGATTAATTTCAATACGATTAATTATACAGAGTCTTTCTTTTTAGGCTTTGAATCGTATGCTCATTCTTCAAATTTAGACAAACCCATAAAAATTTGTGGATTTTTTGATAGTGGTAGTCTTCGCACATATATTGTGCAAAGATACGCGTTTCACGACCTTAAGCTTAAACCTTCTGGTAAAGAAATTTTAACGCTTATGGGTGTGGAAAATTTAAATACAAGCAAGATAACATCTTACTTGGTTCATTTTGATCTTTTGCTCCCTGACGGAATAAAGGTACCTATAAAAGCAAGTACTTTAAGTAGTATTTCGCATAATTTAAAACAACCAAATATTAAAACTTTTAATGCATTGTTCCCACAATGTAAAAATATTAATTTTTCGACACTTCCTCAGGAACATACGATTCACCTTTTAGTAGGTAACGATCTTATGTGGTCTTTCGTGAAGAGTGTTCGTACAATTTCATCAAGAACATGGCTAATTAACACGCCATTTGGTCATATGTTAGGTGGAGTTTTAGTCCCACCTGATGAAAGTGATCTTTTTACGCCAGTATTCTTGACGTCACTGCAAACTGTTGAAAATCTTTGGAGGCTCGATGTTTTAGGTATAGAGTCTCATAATTTCAGTCAAGTTGAAGCTGAGGCTGAAGCTTTACGATTGTTCTACAAAGATGTTAAATTAGTTAACAACAGGTACCAAATTCGGTGGTTATATAAAAACTATCCCCCACCTTTGGAGGATCATTTTAATCTTTCGATTAAGAGACTTGAACACCAATTGCCGAAATTACGACAATCTCAAGAACTCTTCGAAAAGTATACACAATATTTTGAAACTCTCATTGAATTACAAATGATTGAGAAAGTGGATCCTCGAAGTAAGCCTGAGTTAATCCATTACATGCCCCACAAAGGCATCTTGGACTTAACTAAGAGCACTCCACTCCGAGTAGTCTTCGATGGATCCGCCAAACCTAAAAACAGCAGCCATTTGTTAAATGACTGTATGTTCAAAGGCTCAAACCTATTACCGGACTTGTTGAAGATTTTGATGACTTTTCGAAAAGATAAAATTGGCATTATCGCCGACATTCGTAAAGCTTTTCATCAGATTCAACTTCACCCCGATGATAGGGATGTATGTCGTTTTATCTGGGTAAAGGATCCTTTTAAACCTTTGTCCAGAGATAATATAATTATTTATAGATTCCAAAGAGTACCCTTCGGAATTATCACTGCTCCTTTTTTGTTAGCAGCGATTTTATTACATCATTACCAACAAGTTGATCCTGAATTCAGTAAAAAGTTTGCAGATCACATTTATGTTGATAATTTAGTTACTTCCCTCCCCACATACGAGGAAGGTTTACAACTTTATAAGCGTTCTAATGACATAATAGATGCCATTTCCATGGAACTCGCTCAATGGGGCACGAATGATGAAGCCTTGAAAAAAGACTTCGAACCTTCGAAAGCTCTAGATAAATCAATTATTAAAGTTTTAGGCCTTGTTTGGGATATGGTTAAGGACATTGTGTATATGCCCCCAGTAACCACTCAAACAACAATTTGGTCTAAACGTTCATTTTTACAAGCAATGTCTTCTTTTTATGACCCCATGGGTTGGTTCGCTCCAGCCTTTATACCATCAAGGACATTTATCAAACACCTATGGTTAGAAAATTATAAATGGGATGAACCTATTTCACCGCAGCTTCAAAAGTTAGCTACGGTACTTATCGAAGACCTTCACCAAACTACAAATTATTGTTTTCCGAGGCAAATCTGCCGTGGAACTTATTATCCAATGGATTGCGAGCTCCATGTCTTTGTAGACGCTTCACAAATTGCCTATGCGATGGCTGCTTATCTACGTTTTAAGAACGCGGAGTCTGGTACAGCATCGCTACGTTACCTCATAGGCAAGACGAGAGTCGTGCCTATGAAATCAATTACTATTCCGAAATTGGAGTTGATCGCAGCACTCATAGGTGCACGTGCTATACGAACTGCTCGTAAACCCATGGATTTGAACAACTGCCCAACTTTTTTATGGTTGGACAGTAAGTGTGTTCTAACCTGGTTGACAGAACGTAAAATTCAACCCCAGTTTGTTTCTAATAGGGTTAATGAAATAAAAAACATCCCTAATGTTCAATATCGTTATGTGCCATCAGCAGATAATCCCGCTGATGTAGGATCTAGAGGAGCCACTGTCAAAGACATGCTTCAATCTCTTTGGTGGACAGGTCCAGCCAGGTTATATTCAGACTACCAATCCTGGCCACCGACTGATCTTCATATCATAGAATCGTTACCAGATTTGACGCAGGAAGAAATTTCTACGTCAGTTTTCTGTACTTTACGACAATCTTTGGGAAATTTGAAAAAATTTTCTGAAACTTTTCGTGAGAGCTCAGATTCAATTTTTGATAATCATCGCACTGCGAAGATGAGAAGAATCGAGAACTCTCGCAAACAACGATGTCCTACATTCCTTTTAGAATCTAAATCGAATGCTTGCAAACTACAAGTGCCAGTTTGTCCAGCTGACACAGATCGTAGCCAGGACCCCTTTCGTTGTAATAAACTTGACTTTGAAGGTTTACCTCCAGCAGGCCCTCCAAATGATGATCCTTATTATAAAACTCCGTGGTTGAGCTTTATACATCCACCTTTAAATTCTCCTTTCAATATTCAAATTGAAAAATTTAATTCACTTAATAAACTAATAAAGACATTTTATATGTGCCTTTTTGCTATACGACGTTTCTGTGTGAAAAGACTACGTAGAATGTGGTCTGTAGCACCTTACGCCGTGTTACCCAAAATCTTTCAATTCGGATTGATGGCTTTCATCTATTCCGATCAGAAGAAACATTTCAAAGAACTATTTGATGTGTTAGAAAAATTAGGGCCACAGAGTTTTGTGACCTATCAAAAATTTCATATTGAGCTTGATGAATCGGGTTTGCTCCGGTTACGGAACTATATTGCAATTGGCCTCATTCGGATGATATTTTATCACCTACCCTTTTGCACCCTGATTCCCACATGACTAAGTTAATTCTGCTTGAAACGCATTTGAATAATAGCCATGCTGGACCCAAGTTTACGATAGCTTCGTTTCGACGAAACTATTTTGTACCTCGTGCATCTAAATTACTTCCAAAAGTATTGAAAAATTCTTGCATGGAATGTAAAAGGTCTAACAATAAGCCTTACCATCAACCGACCCATTCGGCGATGCCAGACTTTCGTTTAGTACCGTTTACACACCCGTTTACCTACACGGGTGTGGATATTTTTGGTCCTTTTCAAGTTTTTGATGAGTTCCTACCTAAAAAGAAAAGACAGATGAAAGCTCTGACTTCACCTGTTAAAAAGAAATGGATACTTATATTTACTTGCCTTTCAACTAGGGCAGTATATTTTATCTCGGTTTCGTCTCTGACTACAGGCGAAATATGGACAGCGTTCATCACCTTCTTCGCTGATCGTGGGACACCTAAATTATTGTTGTCTGATAACGCTGCCCAGTTCCATCTCATCTCTACGTATTTACCGAAATTTTGGTCTACCTTTAATTCCGAATATACCGTAGCAGATGAATTAAATGAAAAAGGCATTGAGTGGAATTTTATTCCACCCAAAGCATCTTGGTATGGTGCCCCGTATGAACGTTTAATCGGAGTTTTCAAACAATCCTTTTATCACGTTGTTGGACATCATCCTGTGCATCAGCACAATTTCCAGGCAGCCTTGAAAAATATTCAAGTAATGATCAATGAACGACCATTATGCCCTGCTGCAGATGAAGCTGAACAGTTAACACTAACTCCAGCCCATTTCCTGCATGCCAACTTTCGAACTTTTACACTTGATCTTGATTCAGAGCTGGCTGAAATTACGCCAACTTTGAAACAACTCCAAACTTTATGGAGAATAGACCAAGAGTATATTCACAAGCTTTGGGTAGCTTGGAAAAGATATTACCTAATACACTTGAGAGATACTCCTCCCAAGGGTGTACCTAACGCCTATCGTACTTCTCCCTTTAAGCCAGAAGTAGGTGACTTGGTACATGTATTAGATTTTATTAATAAACCAGGTGTCTACAAAATTGCTAAAATTGTAGAACTTGAGAAATCCAGTGACGGAGAAATCCACCACGCTAGAATTGAACTCCCGAGCAAGATACTGACCTCACGGCCACTAAAGTACCTTGCGCCTTTGGAGCTCAATTGCTCGAAACCAGTGGTTACCAATTATGTTCCACCTAAGTAGAGCCTTATTCTGAAAGACTTCACAACATATGCTAAAGTGGACTATGTTAAACTTGATTGTTCTACATACTTCCGACCCTAACTGTCTTCAGGGGGCAGTCAAAACGATGGTCTGAGGCCCAGGTGACCTCTAACCTAGCTTTTTTTGACACCCACTGCTGTCGTCGAGCACTTTTCACGAAAGATGCGGACAGTAGGTGACAGTGCATGCATGCAACTTATCTTAGATTTAATTATCTAAGGGACTGAGATTTAATTACCTCAGTTAATTAGAATTAGCTAATTTCCTTTCTTATCCTTTCAGAAAATGAATTTTATGGCCATTAGATTCATATGTCTCTCCTTCGTCGTATTAGCAGTTCGCCATCCTGAAGCCAAAGTATTTTTTGACTCAGTAGACATATTTTATTAATTTTTTTACTTTAGCATATATAAGTTTGTTTTGTTTTGTTTTGTAATTTTTTATTATACATTTCATATAAACTTGTTGTGTCGACCAATTTTTTCTTTCAGATCAATTTTTTTTGAAGGGACCTCCGAAGGCCCCTTCTAGGTACACCGCCCCCAGTGTCGTGGGCTCCGCCCCGACCCTCCTGCGCACAATGCAATGCGCAGAAGTGGTTAATAGACACTGACGCTGAGGTAGTTGCGGCAGTATGAGCTCTGACTTGCGTGAGAGATCATCATATATTTTATTGTCCCTTGGACGTTAAACCAATTTATAATGTTAAGGAACTATTAGCCCACTACATGTATACCTACCTATTCCAAATACATGCGATGATTGACAGGTCAAGACTAGCACAAAATTAAAAAGCATTTATTTTCAAGAAATTTTTTTTTATGTCTATTTTTAAATTAAAGCCAATGAGCTTATAAAAGATGAGAAGAATGAAGAAGTCAAAAAGATCAACTCAACGGTGTACGTTAATAAGATAGAGCATCTGGTCTTCGAAATTTTGAAGAATGTTTAGTTTTACTTTCAACTTTTTGTAGAGACATTCAATCCGAGAGCGACGGATTTTCATAGGGTCTGTGTTTCGTGACGCGGATGCAAAAATTTGAAAAATGAAATCTAAAATCACCAGAAATTTTTTAAAAACTAATTCCAAAATTCGACTGAACGCACTCTTTTATTGGCCCACGTGGCTTTCAATGTTGATTTCGCTCATTAAACAATTAATTATTTGTAATGAGCAAAAGCTAGACGAACATTATGTACGTTAGACCTGGTCTTGCATCAGTGTACACTTTACCTACCTACCTACTCTTAATTTTGGTGTCGATCTTGATCTCGATCTTGCACTGCCTAGTTCTGATCTGGCTTACACGATTTTTATATTTTGGTATTGTTTGTTAAACGTACTTACTAACCATATCCTCCAAAAATATTAAAGAAAGAATTAAAATATAAATATTAAAAATAATTTAAGTTGATATACCTATAGAAAAATTGCCAATATTTTATAGTTTATTCATATTTTTCAAGTTTTACTTTTAACGATCATGACCAAGTCTGAAATACCAATACTGAAAGACTAGGTCCAATCAATAAAAGCTATAACCACAAATATTTTCATCTTTAACAACCTTTTTAATATTTAAATTTGCCTAACGAAGAACAATAAGCAACGTACCAACCATCAATTATTCGAACAATCAGCAAAGACTAAAGACACGAGGTAAATAAATTTTATGGACTAATTTGAGTGCTGAAATTTGAACTTCAGCTTCAGGGGAGAAGTGTTGGAAGTACATTTCTGTATTCAAAATTTATTCCTTCCACTCGTTTTTGGAAGAAAATCGTTTCGTGGTTTTTGAAAAACAATTATTAAATACCTACGAATGATAATTTGGAAAAATTTAATTTTGAAAGACGTTTTACTGTCAAAGCTCAGGGTCGCAGCCAATTAAAGCTTTTATATTAGATCGGATGTAAACTCAACGAAGGTAATATAAAAACTCTAGAGCAGCAATACTTCACTAGAAAACCAAATTTGTCCCTTTTCATCGATAATCTAAATAACAAACCAGAATTCCAAATTTCCAAATATTTGAAAAAATTTCAAAAACTATCGATTGTTATTGATATGTGTTGGGACCACCAATCCTCCTCATCTCGCACTCCTGCGAACACTCGTCTATCTTTCTCTAAATACTTTTATATTTTTACTTGCGGCTGCACTGTCACATAGTTCAGTCGCTCATTCGTTCATCTCCACTCATAATCGTTTATCTCTACTCTACATACTATGTATTCTAAGTCTCTACTCTAATGTGCATAATCTGACTTGTCACTAAATGTAGAAATAAAGGAATAAAATTAGAAACAGCGCGACTTGTCATCGAATGGAGAAAAGGATCGAGTTGTTAGAGAAAAATAGGTACAAAACTCATGGTTTTCAGTTGTCTCTAATCAATAATCACTTAAACGGTGACAAGACTGAAAGCATATGTATACCTCTCCAACAGAGTAGGCTAGAAACAGAAAATAAAATCTTCCATTTATGTTACAAAGCACTCCACCAATTTTTATTAAAATTAAATTATAATTTAAATTCTTGTCAGTTATTCAAAAAAGGAACAGATGTAAGCCCGATGACATGGTGGAAAAAATGGAGTTCTGCAGAGCCACCCTCTTCCAAAATTTCAATCTACTTTCATTTATGGGGGAAAAAAAAGAAAAAAAAGAAAAAAAAGAAAAAATTAAAAGAAAAAGAACGAAAAAATAATAGCCTAATAAATCACCTAAGAGTGCAAAAATTAATATACTTACCTACTTCTGGAGATTCTGCCATATGAGGTATAGGGGGCTTGGACCCCTCAACGACAGTCACTACCCCAAAGAGCTGGCAAATAATTGTCTCAATGACGTTAAACCAAATACACACAAGCATTTGTATGTTCGTACTTGTACATACGTACAAGTATATGATACACTGCACGGGCTGGGATCAATTACCAGATAATGATCTCGGTGATGTCATGACCTGATATCAAACACATTGCATCGTTTCTTATCACCTTACCAAAGCAGGAAACAACGCGAATGATGACATAATTCCATACGTAAATGTAAGTATGTGTGTCTGTGTGTGTGTGTACCAAATCCTGTATATAAACTCTCAGGACCGGCTCTAAAATCGCCAGTATTTGCCGAGGATTTGGCTCTCCCATACCTATGGTATGAAATGGCAGAACACGCAATTAATTCTGTAGAATATACTTCCTCACAACAAGATATTCCACACTACCTATAGGGAAATTAGTGAGAATGATAGTAAATTTATTTTAAAATTTCCAGTCACAGAAATCAGTTTCATGTAAAACTGTATATCTTTATGTACAGGCTAAAGTATAATTTTTAAGTATTTCCAATAACTTTTAGACGAAAAATGAATCCGAACTCAAACTGGTAGCATGTTAATATAGATCATTGTAAAAACATTTTCCAATATTTGTAGCTATTATTTGTAAATTGACTTTTTCAAAAACCTTAGATCTGCAAAATTGGAACAGAAAAAAACTATTTTATTTTCTACGTTTAGCCTATCCTGTTGGGGAAGAAAGAGACCTTTAATACCTTTAAACTGTTTACTTGATTGTTTTCGGCTTATAAGGAGACCTCGCCAGATACTAAGCTAGTATGACTGAAAATGATCCTTTTTCATTAATATTATTAATTTTTTTCTGGTTGAAAAAAATTCTTCCGACTAATAGAGAGCAAATGAACCAAGGAAAAGTTCTGCGTGAAAAACTAACTATAGCCTGTACATCATCTTTTGCATCGAGAAATCGTCATTGAATTGACCAGCGGGCGACGCCTGTGGTAATTAGGTATAAGCTTTTATTCTACTCAATACTGTTCTGCCAACCTTCCGCAACGAAATAATGTTTATTTCGCATGAAGCTAAAGCTAAAAAAAAAATAAAAGCTTATCTTTTAAAAACTTGTTTTTAACCTAAACTTATTTATATGTATGCTTAATAATATTTTTTAAGGTGCAACTATATAAACGGAAACGATACTGACTTGACGAAAAATTAACACTATTTCATTACAGAATGCGATAAAGCGGCAATAACAAGTTGTGTTATTCAATTCCTTGAATTCATTAAGTATATCTAAGTATTATTCAATTTATTTACTTTTTAAAAGCACGTTGTGTTTGCGAGCAGAAAATGTGCACCTCCTTTTGGCAATAAGCCAATTTTAACGTACCTACGAAAAAATATCGCAGAGAAAAGATATAATATTTTGAACCTAACTCACGTCAACGTTATTACTAATTCATCCTTTCAAGGAAAATTAATATTTTTTCAACAATGACACTTATCAAAATACTATTTTGCGTAGGTCTACCCGGCTCTGATCTAAAACCGAACAAACAACTGCAGGTGAAAATTTGAAATCGTACAAAATAGCTTAAAAATTGTTGTTGTGGAAGAATTTTTAGTCTTCTTTTTTATTTTATTTTTCTAATAAAGGTTTTTTTCTGTCATTAGTTAACACGTATGAAGGTGCACTGAAGCAACTATTCAGTTTTTTGTATAAAAAAATTTCCCTCAACGATTAATTTTACCCATCAATTTTTCATAAAAATTAGATGTAACCAATGGTAACCTAGCTACGTCATAATTTGTTTTGAAAACCACGTTGTAGAAAACAAGTGTCATTACGAGTTTCTACACTGACTTTCATGTGAATGCTGGGTTGCATTTCTGATATCGAATTTCAATTTACCAGGTCTTTCTTAAGAGTCCTAAATAGGTCAGATAGTTTATACATTGCAAAAAAAGCATGGTAAATTTAGCATGAAAATTTTCCGATGAAGTATAATGATTTCAAATCAAAATCAGGCAATTCAGAAAACTGATAAATAAACTACGAAAAAAAAATGAAACCAACTTTAAAAAAGGAAAAAATAAATAAAAATAGGAAATATAATTCTTTCAAAGTTTCTCCAGCACGATCTATTGGAATTATTGTTGTCCATCCTCTTCTTTATTAACAAGTAGGCTTAGCTTATACAGGATGTCCTATGAAATGTCAACAATGTTCAGCTGGTAAGTTGTATATGACGAGAGAAGTACATAACACCCGCTCTAAAAGATAGGTTAGGCACCTTTTTTTACGTGAATACGTGAATGTATTGACGGTAACAGCAATAATGACTTGAAATTCTCTTTTGATATGCAATTTGTTATACATGGACGTACAAAGTGTTGCATAACCCTGTATGAAAGGAATATTTTCAAAAAAAATAGCCTTGTGAATCACTGAATCTGTAACATGGTGATATAAAATGTGAAACAGTCGAAATTTTTTGAAAAAATAATACCTTTATAGCTCCTTTAATATGGTGTGTGGAGAAAATACAGACATAATATTTTTACTCGCCTCATCGAATACCATCTTCCAACAAAATATTGCCGATATTTCATCATATACAATGTATGTCAGTTCCAGTTCCGCCTAATTTTATTACAAAACTTTTAGTCTTTCTTATATCCTCTTATTTTGTTTGTTCATAATTTCAATTTAATTTCACCAAGTATTCTGTGGGACCACTAAAGCGCTATAATCACAGTTGCGGGGCCAGGTTGCGTGTTTCTGGGTGAGTGCCACCGGTTTCACTTCAAACAATTAATTTTAGGCTATAAGGTCACACGAGTATTCTTTTTTTCATTGCGCAAAAAATGCGTGGACAAAGTTTAGTTTTCTGTCACACGATTGGACAATGCCCTTTTACGCAAAAATTCTTCACATTTTGATAAGTCATACAGTACATTTTCAATTTTTTTTAAATGCGTTTTAATGGGAAAAAACATAAAAATTCACCCTCTTTCATAATTAAAGTCATGTGTTTTCAAAATGCCTTGATGGGTTGGACATGAACGTGAGTCATGAGGTTCGGACGGATTTTTTTCCCCAATTTTTGACCACTGACCGCGTGGTTTTTCGACATGAATTATTTAACGCTGTGTGTCTGTACGTATACATGTGTGTATTTTAAACCACGCATATACATATTTGTCAGTCACATTTCGGTGAAGAAAAAACGCTCGAGTAACACTGGCCTTACACTAATTAAAAAAGTGTATTTGTAGTTGGTTTGATTTTTTTAAATAAAAAAAAAAATTATATAATCCTTTTTTGTTTTAACTATATTCCTTAGCATCATTTTTGCTTCGAGACAGTTTCGCAAAAATAACTAAAACACTATTTCATTGATTCTGAAAAAAATAAAATGGAACTACCATGAAATTACTTTTTATCAATGAAAACAGGTCATCAAAATTGGTGTCTAGCTAAGAAGAAAGTGAAGTGAAGAAATTTTGATTTTAATTCACAATTCAATAGACCAGCCTCGTAATTATGTACTTATAATAAGCCTACTATATAATTTATAGTGATAGTGGGATTCATTTGCCAAATATTTTCAAAATCTCTATTGGTATTCTATTATCTCATTGTGCCACCTTCACCAATAATTTCCCAAACACTTTAAACATTTATTTGACTAAATTAGCTCCTTTTGGGAAGTTACAGAACGTACTAATTCTGTTACATTTGTATTAAAAATTGCAGGAAATGTGTTCGGGCATTATTTCTACAATACAGGGAAACTGTTTGAGCAAAAATCTGTAGCAACTTTTGGATAATAAAATATCAATTATTAACAAGGTAGTTTTTATTTAATTATCACGCAGCTTTTGAAAAAGTGAGATTATAGCTTGTGAGAAAGCTAAGTGAAAACCCAGCTAATAATTTCTGGGTTATTATTATATATTTTTTTTATTGAAATATTCTTGAAATAAAATCAGTATTGAAGGTGATAAGACGAAAAACTAATTTGGAAGTGCATTTATCAATACAACAGGATTCGGGAAATTTATAATCTGTCATTTTGAGATTGCCATCCTATTTATGAAGATTAAACTCAGGTGCCAATTTTGTAGAATAATCACTTGAAAGTTGTTTAGCAAAAATTATTCGAAAAATTTCAATTGAAATCAAATTTTTTTCAGGCGGTATTTAGCGAACAAAATTCTGTGAGAAACTACAAAAACTACAGTTTTGACGGAAATTTTTATCGATAAAGCAAACTGTCGAACAATTTTTAATTTTATCAATATTGTTTTGTGAGGAGTTTGGCTATGTGGTCATTTTATACAGAATCTGGAGGATATATTTTATGCCGAAGTGGTTGAATGGTTGGTCGAGAACCTGTGGCCAATGGTCTACCAAGCCTAAATTTTTTAATCATATACGAAACGAACACATCGCCATTTTGGGTGGAAAATGTGACGGCGACCGGTGTCAACTCACAACTTTTCAATCGCAAAACCAAGAATCTAATCACTACGCCACACAAACCACTGTATGGAAGCTAACCATACAATAAATACACAATCATTTAGTTGGATACCTATTCAAAAGAATCATGAACAAAGACAAGATGCGATTCAGTTTTTTCATACGACTGAACCATCGCTGCATAATTTTTTCTACAGTATTAAATGTTTTTGCTTTTATACACACTCATTCGATTCCTTCTTAAAGTAGAAAAGTAAAAACATTATGTAATGAGCACAAAGTAAATATAACCTTCTCCAGTGGAAGTATGTGGGCTAGTTGTCAAATAATTATGAGCCAATATTTCAAGTAGCTGATTGCACCAAGAATCAGCTCCCAACTGAGCCATACTTGTTAAGGTCGTACACGAATGACCTATATATTTAATACGAGGGGAGACAAAAATTGTTAAATACAAAAAAAAAAAACATATTTCTAATCTTTGAAAATGTTTTTCATCAAAACTACATTCTCGCCATAATTTTATCATCAGGCAGCGAAATTCTCGGATGGTGGTAAAAATTTATAAACGATCCAAATCCTAGTTGACATATCTAAACCCGGAAGTGAATTTGTAAACGCGTTGAAATACCATCAACCTAGTATATCTATAGCAACTCGACTAGAATAAAAAAAAGAAAAAAAATAAAAGTTTTATTTATTTTTTTTCAGTTTTTAGCAGCTGAAGGAGCAAAATACATGGTGTCATTGACCGAACAAAGAATTTTTCGAGTGATCAATATACGAGTTCACGAAGACGTAGGTATGTAGAAGTGCATGCACGTAAAATTTTCTCAATCTAAGTGGGTTGTCCATGACTTGTACACGTTGTTTTATTCAGAAAATTTTCACTTTTTTTTTTTTTTTTTTTTGTTCAAATTCAAAGGTTATTAACGTCAAAAGTTTAACGCGATAAAAGTTTCAATAAAATCGACTATTTAGTATGAAATTTATGCTTCCTTAAGACTGCACCTACAAACGAACTTTCTTTTTTCTTCGGATTTGGCAAAAATGACTCATTATAATTTCAAAGCTTAATAACTGACACGGTTAAATATTTTGTGTAAAATTTAACGGCCGTGAGTATTTTGTCATTTTTTTACGCCTAATTTTATCACTTAAAATTGAAAAAATTAAAACATACTTATTTGGTACCTAGTTAAAACAGCAGCCTCACCATTTAGAAGAGAAGGAGGAGTTTAGAGAGACTTGAAACGCGTTCTTCGCGCCGAAAGGAACTAATTTTACATTACGTAGGTACCTATTCCAAATCTTCTTCGCACCTGAGTTTGCCAGTAAAAAGAGAGTAATGAGAATGACTGATAGATTCTTCACGCAGTTATATCGTTTTTTCTACACTAAAACTGTCGAGAGACAATTTGCTATAAACGAACACACGCCAGTATTTTTTCACAGCAGCTGCTCTATCAATGTACTTAAATATAACCACGCGCGGTAATATAGGAACGAGAGAGGAGAGAAAACCCTTCCCCGATACTCGAAATTTTTTAACTACTTCCCATGTCTTTAGAAAATAATCTCAAGTTGGGCTGTTACCTAGAAGTATTTTGCTAAACTCTGAACTGCCACAACAAAAATTTTTTCTTAACTACGCTATTGACGACATAAATTATTCGTACTGGGAACACATATTTTATACCTTCAAAGACATCACTCAATGTACCTAATATCCGATTCTCCACCAAAAACTGCAGAATCATCGGAAGTGTGCTCCAAAAATTGTGTCTAATATCATGCATATAATCGTTTTTGAACATAATTAGTACCTTTGGGTTGGTTCTTTATGTTTTTTAAACATTTTAGTAATCTCATGACACACTTTTAGTGTCAGGTGGCGTAATCTTCCATCACATTTTTATGTCTGTCTTAGAGGTTCTAAATTTTTTTTCCAACTGCCTTTTCTATTATTTAAGCCAAACAGAAACCAATTGTTTTTATTTTCTCATGTCACATGAACAAACATGGGACATTGCATCAGTTTTTTCATGAATTTCACTTGTTCGAGAGGATTTCAACTATCTTCACTTTTAAATAAGAAACTATTATGGACAAATAGTTTGATTTTTCTATTAATAAGTACAGTTCTCCTTTCAGTGGCGAATCCAGAATGGGAATGGGAAAATTCCCCCAAATGCCAAAAAAAGTCAAAAAAAAAATGAAAGGGAAAAAATGGAAGTATGACACAGTATCCACATAAAAACCGTCCAAATTTGTTGAAGACCAAAAAAAAAAATGACGCTTAACTGGACCTGCCACTGATTCCTTTCCAGTTTTCTCAGCATCGAATTGAGAACCATACGGTTTTCTTGAAAAACAAATATTTTTTTTTTGTCTAAAGAACAAGGACGTAAATAAAGGAGAGGTCCTGAGGTCTGGACCAAAAAAGTGAAATATAAAAATTGTGTGCCTTTGTTGACGGTGGTGAGGTTTTGGTGTGAGGGGGACAAGATGGGATAACAAAAAAAGTATAAATACCTCCTCCTTAAGACGATGAAGCTCTCAACGCCCTTGCCCAAGAAAGAGATTTAAAATAAAATTGAAAATATACGATTAATTGATCAGTATTATTTTCATAGTCCAAAGCTATACTTATCTCAATTGCTTATGCAACTAACAGAACTTCAAATTTGCGTATGACATTAAGCCGTCAAATTATATCGACCACTCTCCGCAAACACTCAGATTCTACAATCATAATAAATTATATTTTTATGAATAATTTGGCAGTAAATATTGACAGTGGATCTGCTGCCTGACCGTAATGAACCCCAAATACCATTAGTCTTAAAATTAATTTTTTGCTAATTCATAATATAATGTAGGTGTATAAATTATAATATACACAGGTACCTAATAATGGAATATGTTTATAATGTCAAGTAAACTAATATTATATTGTTTTTAAAACTTCAGAGCTCAGGCTCTGTAAATTAATGGGTCTGCCGTACTGCATTATAGAGTACATTTAACTGCAGGCTTATTCACATAATGCATTTGGTACTGATTACAAGACCATATATAAGAGGGGTTCTGGGGATATGGATCCCCTAGCAAAGAAAAATGAGATCGACCTTTAAAAATTGTATATTTTTGTCGGTTTTAGAGATTTTTTGTTGAAGGGGGCCAGAAGAGACCACTGAGAATGTGATGACCTTCCCCATGAAAATTGAGCTATCTACTTCTCTTACTGATTATTCAACATTAATAAAATTGTCAGCGTTACAATACTCAAAAGTCAGTATTATGATCCATATAAGTGATAGATCGAATAATGGGGACATAGTTCTGAAGGTAAAATATAATAGAGTAGGCCTACAAATAACAGCCCAGAATTCTTTTTTGAGATATTAATAATTAATGAGCAGATGAAAAGTGCAATAAATACCCATAAGGAGAGTATCAAAATTTGAAAAAAATGGTCAAAAACTAAGGCATGGCCGGCAAGTTTTGTATAGCGTGTGTAGCAATTGCTACACATGAGAAATTCCCAAGTGGTTTTCGCTACACATTGGAAATAATTACGTTTACACACAATTACTCAAATCAAATTTTCTTTGTACTGTGTAAAATTTGCATAAATAAAAATTATTTTTTTTCGCTACACATGGGAAAATGAAAAATTTCCGGCCCTGAGCTATGGGCTTATTAGGCCTAAGTTATTGTTTTAAAGTGAAATTTATCAAGGTACCCAATTATGTCATTGAGAAGAGAAATATGAAAAATGTTGTTATTTTTTCGAGGATATTATGCAATTTGCTGTGTAGATGAGAATTAATACCTTTTAAAATCATGTACATCAGCTGTATGATAAAATGAAAAAAATCGAAAGGTAAGTACGAAATTGTTTTATTTTTAGGCACTGGAAAACACAGAAGTAATACGATGAGAGAATTTCCAAATTTTAAAGCATAATTATATCTACTTACCAAAAAATATGTAGCTGTAGCTGCCTACTTACCGTCTATATTTTCAACTTTTGAGCTTGTGTTCCAGATCCTTGTAAATTAGTATATTGGTGAAATTGATGATAACCACAATTTCACTTTTTTACAGCTTTTTTTTCCAGCGTCGTGTAAACATGAAAAACCAAGCTTGTTGAATCAGTGTTAGTAAACCAGCACACCAACAGCTAATAAATAAACGTCATGTAAACTATGGTTAAAGGAAATTGGCAACATAGGTAGATAATATAGGTGTGTTCGATCGACTGATTATCTGTATAGATTCTATACAGGTATAGCGAAATTTACAGAAAAATTACAGAAAATTATTTGGACAAGTGCAGATTCTGTACAAAATTATGTTTGACCCTCACCTGTAAACATTAGGACTTGTAACCATAACCATAACCAGAACAATAACCACTAAAAACCGAAACAAACTGACAACATTGATTTGGGAACCGATAACCGAAACAAAGAATTTCTCCTGACCAATAACCGATAATCAGTTCCCATAAAATGCTAAAACCATTAATCAGAATGATAACCAGAAAGAATCAGTTTTTACTGGTTTTCATCAAATATCAATATTATTGATTGTTTTTTTCAAAAATTACTAATCATTTCTTGGAAAATTATTAATCATAGATAATTTGACCTGGAGAAAATTTTTTTCATCTATTTTACTCCAAATTTTATCTTAACCAATAACCAGTAACCACAACCAATAACCAGAAAATAACTGGTAACCAAATAATTACATTTTTAACCAATAACCAGTAACCAGAACCCAATATAGATTGTTATTGGTTCCCAGTAACCAATAACCCCAAAAATGTTTTGGTTACAAGCCCTGGTAAAAATTACAGATCTCCCAATTTCACTGTAATATCACAGAAGATCTAGAGGAAATGGAATTTTACAGATTGGTTGGACTTGTTGTTTGTTTGGTAGTCTGGTTGCTTTTATCAGTTTAATTTCTAATTCGTTGTTGAATTTGATTTATTTTATTCAGTCATCAGTGATTTTGTCATTTTTATTTTTTATTTTTCTTTGCTTCTTTTGAACTTATTAATAACTTGATTCTGAAAGTTTGATGAAAAGTCAACAATAAAAATTCACCAATAAACCTAATTGCGGTTTGTTAATATGATGACACTGAAACTTCTAAATTCTTCTCTACTGGGGCATACTCATAAAGGAATGATGTGTAAACATATAAATAGTGTGGTTGTATGCTTGTGCTATACTTTACACATGCCTACAACCATAAGTACACATACACATCATGTAACACACATAAATGAGAGTTAAGATTGTAAGAATTACAGTTACTTATGCAAATCCGACAATTGTAATTCTCATTTAGTTCCTACCATAGACCAAGCATTAAGATGTTTACACATCAAAAATAAACAAATGACTGGAAAATTACAGATTTTTGTTCGACCTTTATATTTACAGTAGGCCTGTAACTGTGAAAAATACAAAATTGAAAATCTGTAACTTTTAGGTAAAAAACAGATTCGCTCAAACACACCCAACATTATATTTTATCTCAAAAAAAGTATACCCAATGCCATTTTCCTCGATTTTTGTCGATGATCTGAAATAGGTACACGTATTACAATATTTCATAGTCTGAGCTCTGAAAATTGCCAATCACTTCTTCGAATTCAAATAAATAAAAAGAATGTAAATTTTTGTCGCAAGATTGCAATATATTTTCGTACAAACAAGTAATTAAAATCATAGTTTTTAATAAACCACGCGGTATAGAGACAATCGTTTTTCTTCGAAAGGCAAAAAATTTATTATATGAATCAGCAACTCGCGCCATAAAAATCACATATTTTAAGAATTTTATATAAGTACATTCAACAGAGAGTACTTTTTCTTTGATCGCTATTAGTATATTTCCTAAATTTAAGTTCGCAAGTCATAAGTCGTAATAACCCTTTTCCAATTAAATCTCGTTGACTTTTCGAAGCTTTCGATAATTGCCGTAGCAAAAAGAGAAGAAATTCTTCGTTTAATATACAGTGTAACCACAGAATTCCATTTAGAGTGCTAGTAATTGGAAATATAAATGTCAATTAAACGAACGCTAGAGGCTATATCGGTGTATCGAGGGAAAAACCTAAAACTCGAAACCCAAAGGTCTTCTCAGAATAACTTCAGTATATTGCGTGATATTGAAAAAAATAAGAAATAAAATCTTTATTCTTTACTTACTTGGACGACACGAACACTTGCCGACATGAACAGAAAATGAAATTTTTAGGTACCGTACTATACATCGTATAGTGCCAGCATATTATTGTTTTGTATACTTAATGCGTGTATGCGCCTGTGTGGACTGCAAAGTCGAACATTTCAACTTCAAATTTTACCACGAATAATACTATCCACTTTTATCAGCAATTTTAAAGGGAAAGTTTGAAAAATAAATTTTCCGTTTTATTGCTCTTTCGTTGAAATATTGACCGATAGTTTCAATTATTTTCAAATGTCATTTTAGCCAAATGAAATAGGTATTTGATTTCAATCTAACTCATGTGGGTAGTCTCAAAATCAGTGAACATATTTTTCGCAACTCTTACACCAAAAAAGGTATCTTGTTTATTTATTGAAATTTTGAACAATTTTGGTTAGCAAAGTGATATTTTAAAATCGATTCGGAGCAGTCGAAAATGATTTTCATTTTTTCACTAACACAGAAATGGAGTTTTTTAGTTTTTTCCTAACTACGTACTTTTTTGTTTATTTTTTCACAATGTCATTTACAAGTAGGTATGCAAGTGGAAAAATGTTACTATGAAAATAAGCTATTTTATAAGGTAATGCCTCTAAACAACAAAGTTCACCTCTACAAAATTATTTAATTAGAAATAGCGTTCAAAAAGTAACTTTCCCTATTTTGTCCGGTATCGGGTAACATTGGAGTAGGCCCTTGCGGCTTTCGTGTATAAGAGGGTTATAAAAATTCACAATTTCTCTTTTACCAAACATTATTGTGTACTGCGTTTCATCGGCTGGAGTATGAAACACCCCTTCATCACCCTGCCAAATGTGAAGTGACCCTTCTGCAGTGTAATGACCAACCCCACAGTTCTGGCATCATACAATGGCTCCTCAAATCTCAAAATCGATATGTTTTCCTCCTCCCTCAAAACTCTCCCACTCTCGCCCTTTCCAATTTTCAGCTTTTTCCAGTTTCCCAGAGCTCAAGAAAAATTTAAAAGGAAGAAAGTTTGAAAACAAATCTCAAGTTTGTGCAGGATCTAAAACATTTTCAGAAAAGTTGACAGCCCTATTTCATGCAAATAAAGGTGGAAGTTGGTAGGGTCAAGGATGGACAAGTCTTGAGAGGGGAAAAAATAAATTCTGAGGATTTGAGGAGCTATTGTGTGATGTCAGAACTCTGGGTTTGATTATTATTTTGAGGAAGGACCACTTCACATTTAGCAAGGTGAGAAAGGAAAGTTTCATATTCCAACAAATGAAAAATAGCACTCAATAATGTTACATAAAAAAAAATTCTAAATTTTTGTAACCCTCTTATACAAAAATCTATACCTCCTACTCCAGTGTTGCTTCTAATATAAGATAAAAAATAAGAAAAGTTACTTTTTGAATGCCCCTCGTATTATAAAAAATTCTACCAATTAAAAATGTTGGAAAGCCATTTTCATAAACATACATATAAGCTGTAAAATGTTTGAGTACACTCATTTCCATTGGTTTAACATGGAGCTATTAACAGAGCTCCAGTTAGAAGTAAAAATATTATGTGAAGATTGTGTGACAGTGGAAGATATACCTGTAAGAATGGAAATCTTACAAACCAATATAGGAATTAGCCAATGAGAGATGAGGCTTGATAGTGAATGATAACTGGCATGTTATGAAAATATGTGAGGAATACCTTGTTGTGAGAGATATTCACACATAGAAGGTTTTCAACAGCTTTGCGCATTCTGCCACTTCGTACATCAAAGTATGGGAGAGCCAAATCCAAGGCAAACACTGGTGATTTTGTAGCCTGTTTTGTGAGTTTATATAGTGGATTTGGCACACGCACACAGACACACATATGTACATTTACATATGTATATATGTTATAGAAAGTACGTCATTTCTTATTCATTGCTATGGAAATTGATAGAAAATGACATAATACATTTGTGTACTGGTTTGAGACATCGCCGAGATCTTTATCTATTATATTGTCATTGGCCGAATGTTAGTCCCCACAATGTGAAAACATGCTTTTTTTTTAATAATATTATTGAATGATGATTGATAACATACCTACCAAAAGGTATAATATAGTTTCCTGATATGTGTTATTAGCTCCGTTTGATAGAACTACACCAACCTACACCAATCTATGTTCGGAAAATACTCAAATAAAACTTGGTGCAAAGTTGCTAACATTCTTACATTTGTGGAATAGCCCTGCTGGTATAGTCAAGAAAATTTGCTGACAACAATTGAAAATGAGCATGGAGCATGTATTTGTCAAGCTTCTCAAATATACAACGAGAAATTGTGAACAAATTCAATTGCAAGAATTGCCATTGAAAAATTTTGCCGAAGATTTCAATACCACGCAGTAATGAACGCCACTCATACGAATGAATATCTACAAACTTTTATTAGAAGAATTAAAATAATAAATACAGATTTTGGAGAAAGATAAAAGTTTGATTGAAAATCTTCTTTTACATCAAACAAAATAATTATTTGCTAAAATTTTAGAATAAAAGTTCTCCAATCTTGCCACATGCAGGAGCGTAACAATGTTTTTTGTTTGAAGGGGTACAGTTTCAGAAGCCTGAAAATTCATAAAAGAAGAGAAGCCAAAAATCAGGAATTGAAGGTGGGATATTAGATATTTTGTCTGCATTACATAAATTTATTAAGGGTATGAAAACCTTTTTATGCAGGTTTAAAAAAAAAATCTACGTACTAAAATCAATCTGGTATTGAGACCCAAGGTGGGTGTGGGTTTGTTTTTCATCTCATGACCCCAAAAAACTTTTGTCAATATTAGCTGAAGTTCATATAAGTACACACGCGCATACACACACACACACACACACACATGAATTAACTCGGTACAGGTCTCAATTTTCATCCGATAGTCATGAAATTTGATACACTCATTCCAATCTTAATAAGGAGGAACCCGATGGTTTTTTATCCAAGTCAGCGGGATGGTGCATTTGATAGGTCCTATCATGGCATTTTTGGAGCTTAAATGATCTTAAACTCTTAATATTCAAGAAATAATCGCAAAATTTGGTGCAGGCATTTAAAATAGTATATTCGATTATTCTGAAAAATTTGGTTTCAATCAGGTCATAGGTTCATGTGTAGAAGTGATATGAAAAAATCTTCATCTACTGCTGAAGAGAGTAAGGTAGATGAAACAACAGTGTGGAAAGTAGGCTTACTGTTAATTAGTTTGCTAAGCAATCATACAATAGCTTTCACATGTATTTATAACCTCACTGTATAATTCATTATGAATTTTTTTGACACTTCATAAAACTTGATTTTTACCCAAAAATACTTTTGATATTTTCATTTATTTTAATGTAGGTACTTATTTATTAACTTATTTATTTATATTTTTCGACGAAGAAAACCGACATTTTCTAGCATGGGTTGTTACGCCAGAGTTTTTTATTTTTTTGTTGGTATGAATGATACTTTGTACCTACCATCTGCTTTTCTTTGAGGTCCTTGTTACACCACTGATCATGTGATTACTAGGATGAAACAAAAATATGGTCTTTTCAAAAGGATGTTCCATTCTCTGTTTATTCTGTGTGACTATCCACTTCAATTTTCTCATATCAAAAGCTGAAAATTACCTAGTTGATGAAGCAAAATAGTTATTTGTGATATAATTAGGGTATAAAGTAGGTGATTTTGATCCGAGTGTGATTTTTGCAGTATAAGCCAAAGGCGAGTGATGCAAATCACATAAATATTAATCACATACTATATGCACGTGTGTCACACACTATTATTTGCAATACCTCCCTTAAAAGAGAAAAAAAGTTGAACCAAGAAGAATACAGAATAGACGAATGTTTTTGGACAGGAAATTTTGATCTATGACTTTCTAGTTCTAATGTGATGAATGTTCTCCATCGTTGTCCAACTGCCAACTCTTACATTTATCAAGTGTCAAGATGCATTAATTCTAATATAATTCATATATACCTATACACATTTTTATATTGAACTGATACAAATTGCAATTATTATCTAATAGTCTTGAAATTTGGTACACTTCTTTAGATCTACGAAAGGAAGAACCTTGTTGTTTTTGGCCTGAGCACTTCCGTGGTTCATTGATTACATCCATTATTGGGACTTAAATTGTTCTAAAACACATAATTTTCAACCAATAGGCATAAAATTTGTTACAAATATTGAATATATTATATTACGTTGTGACATCTGAATTACCCGTAGCCTTCCCTTCACGTCACCATCAACTGTGTTAATATTACGATAGGGAACGGCTCACGAACTCTAAGTTTGTAATAATGATAAGGAAAATCAAAGATACGTCGATTCCCCATCGGGAATAAATTCCCGAAATCTAATAAACATGAAAACACGTCGACAGATGACTATTTAACGATATGGTGACGTGTAATAATAAGATATCGATCATCGGTGAACTATCTTTAATCTCTTGGACTGTTCACGTTTTAGGCTAATAGGTGAACAGTCAGTCTCGTTTTAGACGTGATCGTTTTTAGTCCGCCGTGAATACGAAATATTATTCACGGCAAATACAGCTCTTTATACGGCAGCAAGCCACCTTTTTATTGTTTTCACCGATATTTTCGAATGTGAATGCCAGTAGTAGAAATTAAATAACTCGCGATATTATTCCTTCGAACTCAAAACGAATAATCGATCGAGATTTGATGGTTCACCGAACTTCGAGAACCATGAGGCAATGTGAAGAATAACCTGCACGACCTGATTGTAGTTACCATAACTGTAAGTAATCTTTTCAATTGTAATAAAGTATACACTGTGATAATGGGTCGGCCAACTTATTTAATTCCACATACGTAAATTCGCCCGATATACTTCGTAGGCCTAGGGAGCTATCGCTGGTAGGCTGGTGGCCTAACTGTTTGAGCTGGTTTGTGGTTTCGACTCTACGATTGATCGAGACTTGTTGATATACTTCGAATCGTGATATCATTCCCCATACTCGAGATGTACGTTCGTTTTCGGACGTCACATCTACGTTTTACTTGGCGACCGTGACAGGACTTGATCGACTTGTCTTTCGAGTTCAGTGGCCGAGCCTAATGCAAACGCCTTATCCACAACCTTCCGTCTTAAAGTTAATTCCATCCGTTATGAGGGTGTAATTCGAGAATCGTCCATTCTTAATCTAAAACCTTCACATGCGGACATATACAACCTCATGTTATTCGAAGATCCGTATTGCTACTCGGTACTGTAGTTTACGCGGGTGTATATCGACGAATGTGAAGAGTGTACCTCCTTCTTTCGATCATATTCTCGGAACCACCCGTCCAAAATTATTTCCGTTCCTACTTTCATTTTTTTTTCGGGTTTCTTTTTTTACCATATCCTATCAATAAGAGTAGAAAGATCGTACGAGAAGAAACAAAAGTCCGCCATCTGAGTTTTGTTAAAACCCATCCGATCGGTTTGTTGCTCAGCATGATCGTTAGAGCGATCCTTTAAGCTGGATAGGTCTGATCAACCTGTTCATATCGGGATTGGCACTATCCAAATTTACCAAAAGTGTCTGGCGACCGTTGACTGGCCGTGTTTGCCGCGGCCATCTTTTATTTTTGTTGGGCATCTGATTCCCACGTGTACTAATTGGAGGAAGTCTTTCTCCGTTCTAAGACACAAATGCAGCAAGTAAACTGCAGTGAAAGCCACATCGACTTCAGCGTTTAGCTCTATGCCTTACGAAGCGTGTCAACCTAAATTCAATAAAAATAATAAATTTAACGTAACTACTAAAACAACCTGGTGTTCGAGGATTAGGTCCCTCGTGTTTAATTCGATTATTAGTGTGATAAATAATGTCCCGTTCGAGGCGTAAGCTTCCTTAATAAATATATGTTCAAGACTGTTAGTCGTTACAGTCATTTGCTATGGCCCTAAGCCTACCGATCATGTTTTGATCTTAGCATTTTATCGGCAGTGTGCCGTAGAAAATAGTTATCGTAGTTAACCTAACTATTGTACGTCGCTTTTAGTGGCCCAGTATTTTATTGTTCGACAAACTGTCTTTTAACGACTCTTAACAGACTGAAATAACATCGTACGGGTGTGTATTGAAATAAAATAAAAAGATAGGCTAGATTAAAAGCCACCCGTATTCCCGTAATCGTACTTACGACGTACCAACTTTAAAGTAAAGTAATTAAGTCTGAATCGATTTTTTTTATCTGCCCTATGTTATGGATCTTGGTCCAATTCATAACATACATTATAATTTAGGGATTCTAGAAATATTTTCGATACTATACTTCCGGAAGATTCCCCTAAAAGTAAGACCTACCCATTAATTAATTAAGTCGATATGCTTGTTAGTAATAGCTGAGCCGTAAATCCCCCCTGTTCCAGGTATATCGACGAGCAGAGCCATAGACATCGATTGCTAGTCTGTTAGGATAAAACGTATCGATTTAGTTAGGGGAAATATTAGCCTTTTTTTACTAAACTTAGGCCAGCAGATTTCGTCCGAGATGGACGGTATTGGGGACGACGATAACCCCAACCCCTTTGACACCCCCGACCACCTGAGAAGACGAAGTAGGGACGAGGTGACGAACACTCGAGAAATCGCAATGGGTGAGGACGAAATAACGTTACAAAGGATCCGCCAACATGGAGGAAGAAGAAACGTTGAAAAACCTATGGGCCTTCGATTCGAATAAGGTACCCGAACCACCTAAGGGAACCGACCCGGTTGAGTTTTATAAAAACCTTTATCTCCGACAATCCGAAAGTACCGCTCGATATCGTAAGGAATGTGTTGTTCGAGATTCGATGTTCGAGAAAAGCGAAAAGAAAAGGAAAGCAGCAGAATTACGTGCCGTTAAAGTAGCCGAAAAGAACAGCGAATTCGAGGATCGAGTTAAGGCTCTCGAGAGAGAAATCTCAAAACGAAAATCCTTCGAAAATCCCTCAACATCGAAAATACGTGAGAGGATAGCCGAGATCGAACTTGACCAGACAAAAAAGAAAGTTGACTTCGAAGATACGCAGTTTTATAGCGATTTGTTGTACATACCTATCGAGGATGATAAAACACCGTCCAAAGAAAACGAAGAGGTTACAATCCCACAGAGCCAGGTAGAGACTGCCCGAAAACCTGTAGCCAGTTCGACATTAGTAAGCTGCCATTAAAAGGAGAGAACAAAGTCCGAGTTCCAGGGAGATCCTTGAACAAATAAAACTACTGAGCATGGAAACGAAGTCTCAAATCAGAGAGCAGTTCGACTATTTCGAAAGAAAAATTGATCGACTACCGATCTCAAGAGACCCGATTCCTGCAAACTACTCGGAGGGAGACATCGAATTCCCAGTCGACTACAGACCAGAGAAGCACCACCCCGACGATTATGAGACATCTAAAAGACACAACGGTTCCCACATATTTGCCAAATCAAAGAGAACGAACACCGGTACGTAGACACCGTGAAACTACGGGAAATCAAACATTCTCGAGAGTAGCGCCGTTGCAGAAAACATCGAGATTGTTCGACCCTTCGAGAATGCCGGCGTATACTGGACATAGAGATCATCGAACTCCAGAAGAATTCCTTAGGGAATTCGAGAGCTGTGTCGAAGATCTGGACCAGGACGACGAACAGTTGGGCAGAGTCTTCGGAAAGATGATGGACGTGAATAAGTTTCCTGGAGGAGCGGTTTATCGAGAAAACTGGGGGTATCAACAGGCTCGAGATCATTTTGTAACCGTGTATTGGAATAAATCAAGAAAACAGGCCCAAGTGCAAGCCATCCGTGATGGCCAGTATGATCCCAGGAAATACGATTTGGTAGCCGACTACGCGATACATATATACACCCGACTACTCGAGTGCGGTGAAGACATCCAGACAATATATGGAATTCTGGTGAAGAAAATACCGATGCCATATAGGGACCGAATACTCGAGTCCGACGTCACAAATCTGGTTGAATTCTCAACGAAACTCGAGTATTTACATAGCTTGTTCCACGAAGAAAATGCTGGAAATGTAAATAAGCAAGTGAAGCAACAACCAGTATTAAACATCGGTGATCAAAAGTACGCAAATTCATATATTCCCGATGAAGCTTCCCATCAGAACCAGGGAAACTGAAGAAGGCGCCTATGGTCGGTCGCATAGGACGCCCCATCGAAAAACTCGATAAAAACAGACCGACAACAATAATGAAGAACGAGTTCGTAATACCAGAGTGGAAGACTTATCAAGTCTTCGGTGATGCGACCTATCTTGAGCTGGTTGAGAATAGTGGTCTATCAAGCGCCCAGAACCTCAGTATCGATAAGACAGCAGGCTTCGAGAAACTAAATCGGCTGGGCCCTCTCCTAGAAATTATACGAAGGGTTGCAAAAGAAAATACCCGTATAATTATCGGCTTTGGAGAAGAATTCATCCTCAGTCCAGATGCAGATGAAGACACGATTATCTCGAAACTTCGATACCTCCTCGACGAATTACTCCGAAAACGTCGAGTTGAGAAGATAATCGTTACAACGATCTCACCGGACCCAACAAGAATCGATAATCAGTTCTATAGGTCTCGACTTCGGAGATTCAATAGCCGAATTTGGAACCTTAAGTCCGATTTCAAGGACGTATACATTCTCGACATCGAGAGGATCTTTACTCGAAGGTATGAGAATGACAATAAAGACAAGATAGTCGTCCCGGGAGACGAAAGGTCCATTTATGCCCTCCCACGCCGTTATAACAAGGAAGAGACACACTTAATTGATGAAAATCTAGCATCTTTAATTGCAGATCACGTTGATCGAAAGGACAACGAAATAAGTCCTAACGTCAACCTGATTTCAGGATACGACAATCACGACCAATGTGATGCAGTCGAGTAATCACAAGAGGACGACCTTCAGCAGACAGACGAAGAAGATCCATATGGAACGTTCTGTTTCCACATCATGGATGACGTCGAATCAGACCCAGAAGGAGTCGATTCCGAGAACAACTTCGTCGACACAAGGCCGTGGTTTCCGCCTTTCATAATAAATAGCATTATGGGAAAAGCGAGAAACGTCTACAGAACCTATATCGATCAAGGTTCCCCATACAGTTGGATAACCGAGAAATTCCTTCAATTCCTGGAAAAACATAATCCAGATCTGTATCTCATGCATGTGAATTGCCCGACGCAGAAAGTTGGGTATGCTGTCGGAAAACCCGCTATACGAGTTTATGGATCGATAAACTTACGATTCATAATGGTCGATAAGCAAGGGGACGACATTGAAATGACAACGACGCTTCACATAAATAAAAGCCTCAACGCACCAATCATACTAGGTCGAGAATTCCTCTACGAACACGATGGAAGACCTAGTGTGAGATATCGATTAGTCGATTTTGTAGATCCACGAGACAGATCGAAACGGATCGAGATACCGGGAGTCCAGTTTGGTGCTGTTGAACCTATTCTCAACATCGGACCTACGGACAAAACTCCACTCGAGATCGAAAACAAAATCGAGAAAATATTGAAGGAATTAGAAATATCGAATAAAATAGCCCAAGAATTCGGTGACGTCTTACGAGGAAACTACGAAGCCTTTGCTGAAAGGATTGGTAGATGCACGGCATACACACACGTCTTAAATATGTCCCTGGATACGAAGAAGATGGACGAAAAAGAGAGAATAATTCCAAAGGCTTGGATCCCGAAGGTAAAAGAACTGTTTGACGATTGGGAAAAACAGGGAATAATAAGCCCTGAGTCGAGCGAATATTTCTCACCAATAACATACACGAAGAAGGAAAACGGTGATATTCGCCCTGCCTCGATGCTAGGAAGATAAATCAGTATATGGGCACAAGGGGAGATACAGTTCCACCGATCGAGACAATAAAATTAAGCTTGTCCGAGATGCGAGTGTTCACGAAGCTCGATGCGAGATGGGGATTCCTACAAATTCCTCTCGCTCCGGAATCCCGAAAATACATCGCCTTTCGATTTCAAGGGAAACCATACGTGCTAAATCGAATAATCTTCGGCTTGAAGGACGCGATGCAGGCCTTCGTAGCGGCCATGAGAATTGTCCTGAGAGGTCTCGATCACTGTGTCACAGTATACGTCGATGATATTCTGATACATTCACGAACACATAGCGAACACCTGGAACATATTCGTTCGGTCCTAGAGAGATTCGTGAAATATAATATGACACTCAAATTAGAAAAATGTTCGTGGTTTCGAGATACTGCTCGATACTTAGGGTTCGTCATCGATGCGGATGGAATACGGCCTGATCCAAAACGAGCAGAAGCAATCCACAATTTTAGAGCTCCGACGACGAAGAAAGAAGTTCAGTCATTTCTCGGAGTTGCTAATTATTACCGAGGACACGTTCCGAGATATGGAGATATAATCGCTCCATTATGTAATCTGTTGAAAAACGATACTATATTCGAATGGACAAATAATCATCAACAGGCATTCGAAAAAGTAAAATCGGAAATGGTTAAATGCCTGCTTCAGTCACATCCGAACTGGAACCTTCCATTTTACGTAATTACAGACGCTTCTGACTTCGCCATTTCAGGGATAGTTGTCCAATTCATCGATGACAACGAAGATGAAAAACCGAAGGTCCTGTCGATGGTAAGCAGATTATTGAAAAAGTCCGAGAAGAACTATCCCACATTCGAAAAAGAAATGTTGGCGATAATATACACGATGAAAAAGAATTTGTATATGCTTACTGATCACGAAGTTCGGATACGAACTGATTGTCGATGCCTACAGTATCTCATAGGCTTGAAGGACGACGTCTCGCAAAGGGTAGCGCGGTGGAGAACGTTTCTCACCAGTTTCTCGATAACCGCTACCGAGCATATACCTGGCAGTAAAAACATTGCAGCGGATGCTCTGAGCAGGTATTGCTCCCCTCTCGAAGCTGTGGTCTATCGAAATGCTGATTTTCCGATCGTACTAATGTTGATCGATGATACCAATACGATTACAATATCATCACTGATGAATAACATGTCAAACCTGCAAAAGAAAAGCAGAGAGATTACGGGTCAGCTCGAGAGACGATCACCACGAGTTGAAAAAGAAAATAGTATCGTTTACTACGTCAATCGCGATGGTGATAAAAGAATATATGCTCCCGAGTCAACTCGCGAGCTGCTGATCAAGTTCTACCATGAAGAGTTCACCCACCCTGGATCTCGGAAAACACTTGAATTGGTGCGACGATTCTTCGACTGGCCGGGATCGAAGTACGAAATCGAACTGTTCTGTTCAAGCTGCGAAACATGTAAAAAATCGAAAAATACAAATACGACATTATCAGGCCCATTTCTATCGGTCTTCGCTGACAAACCTGGTCAACTGTTGTCCGTCGATTTGTACGGTCCATTACCGTCAGGACGCGGGAATGTAAATCGAATCTTTGTAGTTATGGACGTTTTCTCCAAGTTTACGAAGCTATACACGATAAGCAAAGCTTCGGTTAATGTTTGTATCGATAGGATGAATCGTTTTATTGAAAAATATGGCAAACCCGAATCGATCCTATCCGATAACGGAAGTCAATTTACCACGAAAGACTGGATCGATCACTGGAAGCAATTAAAAGTACAACCAAGGTTTACATCACCATATACGCCATCATCGAATCCAGTTGAAACACGAATGAAAATCATCGGCGATGTTCTTCGAATAAAATGCCCAACCAAACACAGTAATTGGTATCAACATATCAGCGAAATAGAGCGTAGGCTAAACCATATCGAACACGCTACGACTGGGCTCCCACCAGCAACGTTGATGGAAAGAGTAAAATTCGATCACGAAGGGAGAGCGATACCACTAACCGATGAAGAATATAAAATGCTCCTAGAAAAAGCGATACAGAACACAAAGAAAACACTTGAAAAACGAAAGAAGAGTAATGAAAATAAAAATCTCACCGATCTCAAGGTTGGAGATATGATTTATACCAAAAATCACACACTTTCGGATAGAGGCATCGGAGTATCATCAAAACTCAACCCAAAATTCGTCGGCCCCTGCGAAATAACCGAGGTGAAGGGAAACGGAAGTTATCGAGTCCGTACGCCCGATGGAAAAATCCTCCAACGAAATGTACATGAATTTAAACGATAAGATCCATCTACAACTAAAGAACAACATTAAATCCGAAATAAAAACATTTCGAGAATAAATCCCATTAACCAACGATACGAGTTGATCAAGACAAATACAAGATAATTCGATTACAAAAATAAGGTAATTCCACTTACGTAATCGTCACACCCTTCGTCGCAGAGTTCAACAACCATGACATCGCGTCATTGATCGATCAACTCACCGATGATCATCAACTCATCGATGACATCGTGGTTGGGGGGGGGGAGTGGTCAGGAATCATAACCAAACAACAACGCAGATCTCACAACAATGATCAACCAAACGGAAAACAAGTGAGTGTGTGAAACACCAGTTTCTTATTCGAAAATTAATGTGGTGCTCTTTTTTATTAATTATTATTATCGTTATCATCATCGTCAAACGAATATCGATACGTAAGTACATCAACACAAATTTTGCAATAAGATAATTAAATAGTTGACTCGTAAAGTAAAAGTCCTCTCGTATTAATTTAGTCGAAATGGCTGAACAAAATCTACCCGAGTCGTCGATTGTGGCCGAAAGAGTCAAGGCCCGCTTCGTCAAAGTCTCAGCTGAAAACGAGCAGTTCCTAAAATCGTTGACGGAACAGTTACGGATTGCGTCTCACAATCAAACGGTTACGTCAAAGGCGTTGGTCGAAAGGGGAACCTTCCACGCAGCTACGGCAACAGCTATCGATGGCCAGGCTGAATTCCTCGATCGCGTCATTGCATCGGAAGATCACGAACGAGGTCAAATTCTACGTGGAATGGAAATCCTCGAAGAAATCGTAAAGTCGCAAAACGAGGAGATCGAGAGGCTAAGGGTACAAGTCACCCAATTGAACACCGAATTAAATAAGGTGAGCGTTCATAATGCAAATCATTTCGCTAAAAACCTCCCCGCATGTGGTATAATCCTCCCAAACTAGAACCAAAGTCCCCCGAAAAACCAATCAAAATAACCCTACAAAAACGGAAGGTAAATTATCAGTAAAGAGGAGGTCATTGACCAAAAAACTCGAGCAAAAACAATGCTCCAAAAAGACAAAAATTAGCCGAA